>OX940887.1:28679291-29279291 GCA_954871355.1 Cabera pusaria
GATATAGCAGATACCTGTTCACTCGTGATTTGAAGACCTCCGGGTTGTAGTTAGGTACTGGAAAACACAGACACCGGCAAGGAATTCCATTCCTTGGCAGTACGTATGATAAATGATAAAGCGAAACGTTTTGTGCGGGTAGATGGAATGTCCACCATAAAGCGATGGCGCACATCGGTATCACACCCAAATCTGCCCTGTCAAATTGAAAATTTGAATTTGATGTATAATGGTTGCCATTATAATACATCACTACAAGGTTTCCCTACGCAGCATAATTGTTTAAAATGCAATCCATTAGTTTCGTCGTATCGGTATGGTCATACTAAAGTTAAATTGGTACAGCACCAGGCGTGTGGCCCAGGTGGCGTGGGTTCCAATCCCATTGGTACGGTAAAATTTTGGATTGTGTAAAACAATGTGCAAAAATATAAAGTGTAGATAACACTTAAAATAAACATATTTACCTTGTTGCATTAAAAGGTTAGGAGGCGCCAATGTCCAGCAGTGGACGGAAATTGGCTAATGTATCACAACCGCAACTAATCAGTGCCTAAAACCTTAAAATATTACTTATATTTAGGATAGGTAAGTAGAAACAATAGGAGATACCTTTGCCCAGCAGTGGGACCAAATCTTTATAAAAAGGTACGGCAAACATTTTACAAGACATCGTTTGCGATTTAATTAGTCTTAGGCCCTTTTCACATGCATACGGTCTCCGTGCCGTGTAATGCAGTAATGTATGTGCTATTATGACAGCTTTATCAAAGCACGGAGACCGTGCCGTGACTGTGTGTGTACTTATGAAAAAGGCCTTATACAGTTCGTGGGTAAAAAAATAATCGGTACTTATGTACATCCTGTCAGCGTCTAAATCAGCGTTGAGATGGTCCTTAACATTTGTGCTGAGATGAATCTGGTTCAGCAATCCGCACATTGTCACAGATTATATAATAGTTACTACGTAACAGATACTTCACTCCCCTACAAAAACACAATACCAACGTTTATTTACTAGGCGCTCGACCTAGCGTTGTTATTACTTTGTTCAGCGCGCGATGTACCGGCGCGCCCCGATACAGTAATGGGTACTCAATAAACTAAAAAAAAAGTTTACGAATTATTTTTATTTACCTCACAAAAAACTGAGAGTCGAATTTTATGTCGGAAAAGTGAATTTTACGCCGTCTTGTCATTTTAGTAGCGATAGCATAAAAAACGAAACATATTGTGCTTGTTTTTTGTCAAACCCGCAAAATGACTATGAAAAACTTAAATCGTTTCTAATATAGAATACGAATGCCCAGTTATCCCGTCATTTGAATAATAATATACGTTGCGCGCGCGTGAGCAGTGACAACCGACTGGCAGATAGTACCAGCGCAGATGACGAAAGTTTAGGTATAAATCGCAGAAGCTATGGGCGAGTGAGGGAGGCCTGACATTGTTTTTATTTTTAACCGACTTCAAAAAAAGGAGGAGGTTTCTCAATTCGATCGTATATATTTTTTTTAATATTTGTTCGCGGATAACTTCTTCGTTTATGAACCGATTTTGATTATTCTTTTTTTGTTGGGAAGGAGATATCCCAAGTGTGGTACCATGGTAATTTTATCGAGGTCTGATAAGTATCTCCAGAGAAATGGAGATACATACCTCAAATTTGGTACTGAAAATTAATAGCGCGGCATTGAAGTCGGTTATTTTTAGTTTTTTAAACGATCAACTTATTATATTCAACTTATTTCATATTATTTTTTATGTATTTTTTTATTTTTATATTGTTTGTTTTTTTGTGTGTGTATATCGTGTATTATCGTGTAAATTCATTTTCTTTATTTTTTTCTATCTGCAGAACAATAGGTAGCGTCTATAGATTGTAGTAATGTTGATGTGTTTACGCCAAGGTGACCCGCTGCCTCCGCTGTTGTTCAGCGATCAGTCTTTGTTCAGAAGAGAGCGTCTCACCACGGAACCTCTTATAACTGTAACAATATTACATTAATTTTATTGTATTTATGATTATTTATATTATAACTTGCTGTGCACGGCGGTTTTCGGTGGCGGCGGAGTGATTGGCATTCCGCTTCTGACACCACTTGTTATGTGCGGGGTGGTATTAAAATGCCAATCCGATGAGATGAACGTTTATTTCCACTGAACACTACACAATGTTCCACAGTAGCTGTCCAAATCGTCTTGCACAATTATCAAAAGTCCGTTAACACACACTGAGGTCGTTGGTAATCACAATCACTGTTCACAGTTCACAACACTAGTTCACTGATAACACTTAACGATCACTTGGTCGCTATCCGCGCTTAGATGGTTACTCTGTCGCTTCCTAAGAATGACTGACTCAACGCCGCGGTGCGACGCTTTATATAGGGCACAATAATTATTCTAGAAAATCCTCGATCAATAAAGAATAAAAATGGCAGACAAACAAAGCAATAAATAAAAAACAAAAGGCGGCTTTACTATTTATATATAAACAACTTTACCATACATGCTAATTTGATCTCTAACGACTTATGAATAAGGTTCAATCTTAACTACAAAACTAGGTACATTGGCTAGGGTCGATATTCCAGGAAGGTTACTTTTATGACGGTCGGTTTATGGCCGGCAATTCGTTTATTTTTTTTCGCTTCCCACGGTTATCATTGTTTACTGCGAGAAGCGTTGCGAAACTTCTAGACCTATCGACACGATGTAACAATAGTGCCAGGACCATGATATTGGTATGTTTTAGTCCACCTAACTTGTCATAATAAAATCCTGTCATAATTCGATATAAAGCTTCTTCCATCTGTGGAAATTTATTTTTAAATTTACATCAAACAAGATAATAATTCGGTCACACTCAAGAAAAGAAATGTGTCTTCCTAAGCCAATTTATTTATGTATTTTGTAAGTTTATTTTACCTATATTTCTGTAATGCCTACAAAATTATTTGATTCCTATATTTTATTTTCTGATGATCAGCAATTAGGTACTTATGCCTAAGCGCGCTCTATGAATTTTATTTAATCCTTGCGGATAACAATCGCTAAAAAGAAATCGGTCGTATATTTTGTACGATAAATACGATTTAAAATCGTATTTTAACAATTTGAGATCGTTTAAAAAGTTAATAAAAACGACTTCAAATGCTCCGCTAGTCATTTTCAATATCATATTTGAGGTGTTTGATAATTATTTGGTAGTATTTTCAAAAAAATCTAAACGTTAGTAAACGCTTCGACGCTTCCAGTGCAGCCTTACATCCGTGTACCGCGAAATTTCTCGCGGGGTGTAGCGGAATCAACGCTCGATCTAAATTATTGTGCAACTTGCGAACTAATCTTAATCAGCTAAGTTTTTCAATAAACCACGCTTATCAACGTTATTAAATATGAGATAATTAGGTGCAAGACGGGAGCTGCACGGGAAGATTATGTTGAAGTTTTAATGAAATTACTATCTGTCGTGGCATATGGTAAATTGTTACTGTTTCGTATAATAATAATAGGGTAGGAAGTACCAGTCATCCAGAGCCTGGTTTTTGTGGATCCTTGGACAGTTTTGCTTTGAACTGCTCACCAACTAACAGCAGAGATGTCGTGTTTAGGTTCGTTCTGGAATGGTACAATTAAATGATTATACAGAGATCGGGCGGGGGATGGGGGGGGGGGAGTTTAGTTTTAAGTTGAAGTATCATTATATTTTAAACCGACTTCACGAAAAAGGAGGAGGTTCTCAATTCGACTTTTTTTTTAATGTTTGGTACCTCAGAACTCCGTCAAATCTTAACCGATTTAAAAAAATCTTTTTTTGTTTGAGAGATTATGCCTCCTGTTTTGGTCCCTTTCAAATTTATCGAGATCTGATAATTACCTCCGGAGATATGGGGATAAACAATACAAGCAAATTTGATACCTTGATGACATTATTATGGCTAGTGAATATTTTCACAATCGTGGCATGTGTAGTCGGTTTTTTCGTTTTGTACGATCATAAATTGTTTAATTTAGTTACAAGTTAACAAACGTTTGGCTGCTATCTCACCTGATGTTAAGTGACGATGCGGCCGTAGACGTAGCACGCAAAGAGAATATAAATACTACGGTAGCACGCTTGCTCAGTAAATACCTACCCATTCACTTACGATTTGAAAATTCCTATTATATCAAGCCACATCGTTGCGTTAACAAACAAAATCCCCCAGTAAAAATCACTTTACTTGCATCTATGATGCACTATGATCATCAGCATCATAATCTGCCGGTTTCAGTCCACTACTGGAGATAGGCCTCTCCCAAGACACACCACTGAGCCCGAAAAATAAAGCGGTATACCAAAGCGGTGGACAGTGAGTGGAAAAGAAGAGCCAAAGATCGGGCTCAGCGGCAGTCAGCGGCACAATGATCAATCGCGTCTAACTAAACAGACTAACGTCATCCAAACTAACCGTAGATTAAATCCACAAACCATCAATACAGCGATCAATTAGATAGTATCTGAATTCAATCTCCTGTGGAGCGGTAATTACCGCGCAATGGTTTAAGTTCACCCATCAGTGGTAATTAGCCGCGCGATTACAGCGGTATGGGAAAGAACCCAGTGAATTCTTGCAGTGATTGCAATAAGATCTTTAATGAAGAAGACTTTGTAGGAATCGTTTTATGTTTTTGTTAATCGTAAATGTTATGCCTTGTGGCAGTTTTGTAATCGACTTCAAAAAAAGGAGGACGTTCTCAATTTGACGGTTTTTATGTTTGTTACCTCAGAACTCTGTCAAATCTTATCCAATTTGAAAAAAATTTTTTTTGCTTGATAGTATATGTTTCCCGTTTCGTCCCATTCAAATTTTGTTGAGATCTGATAATTATCTCCGGAGATATGGAAATAAACAATATAAAGTAGATTAAAACTCTATTTAATCTTTTAAATTTACAAATTAAAATTGATAAACCGACTAAGTGCGAGTCGGACTCGCCCACGAAGATTTCGTATCACCATACAATATGTTAGAAGAAGCGTATGTGTACTTGTTTGAATATATACCTAAGTGCACGTCTCGTGCGACTTTCAATCTACGCGCGTATTACGATAAGCTTACGTCACGGTAATTACCGCGCTTACATGCTTACGTTGCGTTACTCCACGCCTAAATCTGATTTTTGGTAAAGCTTATCCCTAATTTATTATTTAATTTATATTCCAAATCGACATAGTTCTAAAACTTTACTATTCGTACTTTTTTTTTTAAATTATTGTACTTACTGCTAGAAGCATTTAGGAACTTTACAAATAAAAGAACAACGTAATTTTTAAAATCCCGATTTATTTTCAACAGCAATAAAACCAATATGATACAAAAGGCAACAAAATATACACAAAAACCTTTATAATACAATACATAAGTACTATTTGCTCCATAAAAATGTGCGCTTATACCAGGTTCACACCAGACGATTTTTGTTGTTCAACTTCCTAGGGATGTACTTATCTTTCGATTCCAAATACTTTTAGTATCGATACTTTGTAGTCAATACTGAGTAGGTACCGGTTAAATGTACTTGTATCGTTACTCAATTAGTCTCGGAAGAACATTAAGGCTGGAATTATATAGCGATAATAAGGTTTAAAATTAAGCTGTTTGATTGGCTTATCAAGCGCGACTTAATCGATAGAAAAGTATCAAATGAGTACTCGTATCGTACATCCCTGGGAAGTTGGACAAAAAAAATCGCCTGGTCTGAACCTGGTATTACTACTACGCATCCAGACAATACAACTAGCATCAATTATATATTACAGACAAAATCACAGCAAAGCTCGCATCTAGCAGCCTTTTTAATCTTACAATTAAATACGTTGTTAAGAGAAGAGAACCATTTTTAGGGTTCCGTACATCAAAAGGTAAAAAAGGAACCCTTTTAAGATCACTTTCTTGTCCGTCTGTCTGTCTGTCCGTCTGTCTGTCCATCTGTCTGTCCGTGTGTGACAGTCCGAGAAAATCAGTGGTGACACCACTGATTTTCTCAGGAACGGGTGGACCTAGCAAGTTGAAATTTATACCTGATACTGAAGTCTATAGTCCCTATTGGGTGTATAAAAATCAAGTTCTTGAGTCAACACAATAAAAAGATAGAGGCAAATTAAGATTTTCGCAAAAACTTGTAAGTACCAAAATGTACCTTAATTTTCAACTTTTTTTATTTTTGGGAATTTTTCCTTTACTTGTGCTCTAAGGCCTTGCTTATAACCAAAATTGACAATTCTAGGTAAACCGGAAGTACCGGAAGTTTTGGGTCGAACACCTATAGGGTACTTCCCGTTGACCTAGAATCATGAAATTTGTCAAGAAGCAAGGTCTTACAGCACAAATTAAGGAAAAATTCAAAAAAATAAAAAAAAGTTGAAAATTAAAGGGTGTCCCCATACATACATAGTTTGCGCCAATTAAGACCTCTGAGTTATATGAGCGCTGATACAATTTAGAGGTCTAGCTTAATTGGTTGGTACGGAAGCCTCGGTGGGCGAGTTCAACTCGACTGGTTTTTTATTTATTTGGTACTGAATAGGTAAGCGTTTGACCCCTATCTTACTCTGCTGTATGTATAGCACAGCATTACAGCAAGGAAACCGGCTTATATATAGTACAGTATAGCTAAGTTAAAACGTGTTCTTAACAAATGTATGGAGAGCGATATTGTGGTGCTATTTACTGTATGGTATAAGCTATATATTATAGCGTAGTCTGAAATGCGCTTTAAGAGACGATGTGATCGACGATATAGCAGATACCTGTTCACTCGTGATTTGAAGACCTCCGGGTTGTAGTTAGGTACTGGAAAACACAGACACCGGCAAGGAATTCCATTCCTTGGCAGTACGTATGATAAATGATAAAGCGAAACGTTTTGTGCGGGTAGATGGAATGTCCACCATAAAGCGATGGCGCACATCGGTATCACACCCAAATCTGCCCTGTCAAATTGAAAATTTGAATTTGATGTATAATGGTTGCCATTATAATACATCACTACAAGGTTTCCCTACGCAGCATAATTGTTTAAAATGCAATCCATTAGTTTCGTCGTATCGGTATGGTCATACTAAAGTTAAATTGGTACAGCACCGGGCGTGTGGCCCAGGTGGCGTGGGTTCCAATCCCATTGGTACGGTAAAATTTTGGATTGTGTAAAACATTGTGCAAAAATATAAAGTGTAGATAACACTTAAAATAAACATATTTACCTTGTTGCATTAAAAGGTTAGGAGGCGCCAATGTCCAGCAGTGGACGGAAATTGGCTAATGTATCACAACCGCAACTAATCAGTGCCTAAAACCTTAAAATAATACTTATATTTAGGATAGGTAAGTAGAAACAATAGGAGATACCTTTGCCCAGCAGTGGGACCAAATCTTTATAAAAAGGTACGGCAAACATTTTACAAGACATCGTTTGCGATTTAATTAGTCTTAGGCCCTTTTCACATGCATACGGTCTCCGTGCCGTGTAATGCAGTAATGTATGTGCTATTATGACAGTTTTCTCAAAGCACGGAGACCGTGCCGTGACTGTGTGTGTACTTATGAAAAAGGCCTTATACAGTTAATACAGTTCGTGGGTAAAAAAATAATAGGTACTTATGTACATCCTGTCAGCGTCTAAATCAGCGTTGAGATGGTGACCTTAACATTTGTGCTGAGATGAATCTGGTTCAGCAATCCGCACATTGTCACAGATTATATAATAGTTACTGCGTAACAGATACTTCACTCCCCTACAAAAACACAATACCAACGTTTATTTACTAGGCGCTCGACCTAGCGTTGTTATTACTTTGTTCAGCGCGCGATGTACCGGCGCGCCCCGATACAGTAATGGGTACTCAATAAACTAAAAAAAAAGTTTACGAATTATTTTTATTTACCTCACAAAAAACTGAGAGTCGAATTTTATGTCGGAAAAGTGAATATTACGCCGTCTTGTCATTTTAGTAGCGATAGCATAAAAAACGAAACATATTGTGCTTGTTTTTTGTCAAACCCGCAAAATGACTATGAAAAACTTAAATCGTTTCTAATATAGAATACGAATGCGCAGTTATCCCGTCATTTGAATAATAATATACGTTGCGCGCGCGTGAGCAGTGACAACCGACTGGCAGATAGTACCAGCGCAGATGACGAAAGTTTAGGTATAAATCGCAGAAGCTATGGGCGAGTGAGGGAGGCCTGACATTGTTTTTATTTTTAACCGACTTCAAAAAAAGGAGGAGGTTTCTCAATTCGATCGTATATATTTTTTTTAAATATTTGTTCGCGGATAACTTCTTCGTTTATGAACCGATTTTGATTATTCTTTTTTTGTTGGGAAGGAGATATCCCAAGTGTGGTACCATGGTAATTTTATCGAGGTCTGATAAGTATCTCCAGAGAAATGGAGATACATACCTCAAATTTGGTACTGAAAATTAATAGCGCGGCATTGAAGTCGGTTATTTTTAGTTTTTTAAACGATCAACTTATTATATTCAACTTATTTCATATTATTTTTTATGTATTTTTTTATTATTTTTTTATTATTTTTTTATTTTTATATTGTTTGTTTTTTTGTGTGTGTATATCGTGTATTATCGTGTAAATTCATTTTCTTTATTTTTTTCTATCTGCAGAACAATAGGTAGCGTCTATAGATTGTAGTAATGTTGATGTGTTTACGCCAAGGTGACCCGCTGCCTCCGCTGTTGTTCAGCGATCAGTCTTTGTTCAGAAGAGAGCGTCTCACCACGGAACCTCTTATAACTGTAACAATATTACATTAATTTTATTGTATTTATGATTATTTATATTATAACTTGCTGTGCACGGCGGTTTTATCCGCGAAGACATTGTTCCCTTGGATTTTTATTTTATTTTTTATATCAGATAGGCTAGCGTTTGACCACTATCTCACCTGTTGGTAAGTGTTGATGCGGTCGAGGATGGTAGCACGCTAGGTCTAGAATGGGAACTGGCTCTCAAGCATAGCTGCCGGAACACATTAGGTGTTTTGGCGACAGATTTTCCAACTTGAGGGTGGTAGCTGGCCAGGCGGACACTAGATAGTGTCCTACTACCATGCGGCATAGGGGTTTCTTAACGATGTTTTTCCTTCACCGGAGGGTCACCGTGAAAATCGCACATACATATTACGATCGAAAAATCAATGGGTGCATGGCGGAAATATCGAGATTAAAAGTAACCTATGTGTTTTTTCAGGGTCTAGGCTATCTACATACTAAATTTCAGCTCAATCGGTTCAGTAGTTTTAGCGTGAAGAAGTAACAAAGACACACACAAACTTTTGCCTTCATAATATTAGTAGGAAGTAGGACAAGTAATACTTTAAAAACAAGCTTTAATATAACCTAGGACCAGAGTAATTCAAGACAAATCCAACGAGCCCAAACACTACGGGTTTATCATGTTTAGGAGTTCCTATAGCCACCTTCCGGCTCCATCATCAGACGAGCTCGATGGTACCATAACATTGCATTGTCATTCGATTTACATATATGTGTGTTATATTTCAGCTCAATCAAATATCAGGAAGTGGATCAAATTTAACTCACAAAATTTGATTGAAACTGGGACCGGTGAAACTAAATAAAAACTTATAATAATTTAAGGTCGTTATAAAAACGAAAAATAAACCTACTTTAAAGAGATTGACTTGAGATTTGGCATAAAGGGTTCACATGGAGCACAGAAACCCAACATTTATGTATGATATGAGTTCCAAATACATTTAAAAATACGGATTATTGCTGAAGCGAAACTGAAGCTACTCAGTTATAATAAAATTAAAGGAAGATTGTGGAGAGTGTTAAAAATAGTGTGTTCACCACCTTCGATCACATCATCGCTTACCACCAGGCAAGATAGTGGCCAAACGCTAGCCTATAAGATATTAAAAAGAAGTTTAAAATACAAGGATATTCTATGTTAATCAGTGGGTAATACAGATAGAAAATAATTACAATGAAAGTGGGTAGGTATAAATTACTCACATAGTGTCGTAGAACATTCTCTGTTCGTGGGACAGCGATGGTTTCGTCTCCTGCAGAGCACTATCGATATCTTCCTGGTACACCACTACTGACTCCATCGCTTTGTCTTGTTTCATTTCCTGCACAAAAGAAACAACCCCTCAATTATGTAGGTAGGTGATCTTAGATCTGTTTGTTGTAAACCATTTTTAACCGACTTCAAAAAAAGGAGGAGGTTTCTCAATTCGAACGTATATATATTTTTATTTTATTTTTTATGTTTGTTCGCGGATAACTTCGTCGTTTATGAACCGATTTTGATTCTTTTTTTTATTGTTGGAAAGGAGATATCCCGAGTGTGGTACCATGGTAATTTTATCGAGGTATGATAAGTATCTCCAGAGATATTGAGATAAACATCTCAAAATTGGTACTGAAAATGAATATTTTTTTTATGTTTGTTCGCGGATAACTTCGTCGTTTATGAACCGATTTCGATTATTCTTTTTTTGTTCGAAAGGAGATATCCCAAGTGTGGTACCATGGTAATTTTATCGAGGTATGATAAGTATTTCCAGAGATATTGAGATAAACATCTCAAAATTGGTACTGAAAATGAATAGCGCGGCATTGAAGTCGGTTGTTTTTTAGTTTTTAAACGATATTATTATATATCTGATAGGATAGCATTAGGCCACGATATCGCCTGGTGGTACGCGATTGTTATTATTACAAGGTGGACAAGTGACATGATCACAAAAGTGTTACCAGCTGCTTCTCGAGTCTGCCCAGCTGCGCGGTGACGAGCAAGGCCTTGAGGTCCGCCGGGGAGAAACCTTCCGTCACCTCGGACAGCTGCTGCAGGTCTACCTCCTCCGACACCACCACGCTCTTACTCAGGGTGCGGAGGACTTCGTAGCGCTCGTGCTGTGGATATATAACACTTTTAGTAGTTAGCTCTACTTGGGCTATGACAGTTATGAATGTGCCTCTTTGTACGAGAGATGAAATAAAAATTACAGGAAGCCTATAGTTTTTAAGTAAACATTTTTTTAACTGAAAGTTCTTTAGGTATAGGCCGACCTAGACAAACGTATCACGACCGATCGGTGACGTTTGAAAGACAGTCAAAAGTACCTATAACCGGCGAGCATGTATGAAGCGCTCATGAAAGTGGAAGAAGCGAAAGAGGTATGTCATGATCGTAGCATGCGGAAAGAAGTAGCTTCTGCCTACCACAACGTAAAAAAGGCGTGATTGTATATCTTCTTTATATATATATAATTCTGTACTGTACGTGTGTATGTCACTGAACTCCTCTTAAACGGCTGGACCGATTTAGATAAATTTTGGTGTGTATGTTTGGACTAACTAGTCCAAAGATGGTTTAGATACACAATTGGACCCGATAGGTTGCGCTGCGATCGGGCAGAACAACGTCTGCCGGATCCCCTACGATGTATGTAAGTTCTTTAGGCGCACTGGGGAAAAATTTAACGTAAGTGTCAAAGCGTCATGTTATATTTTATATTTATAAACGCCCTCTATCGTAGAACGGCGTAACTACGAAGACATATTCGCTATAATTCAGGCATTTGTCCCGCTACGTTCAACAGATGGCGTGGTACAAAATAATTATTAGTGATGTTGAGATATAAATTGAATGAACTTAATACTCTGAATTCCCACTCCGTAAGGTAAGTTTTAATTCTAACGCGTAGTTTTCTACACACCCTCTTTTTGTATGACAATGGTAGCAAGCAAGCCATCGGCCCGCCTGGTGGGTAGCGGTCACACTTGCAACACTAGAATCGGTTGTAGTTATATTTTTGTTTTTTGTAGAATATACGAGTAAGCTAGCGTTTGACCACTATCTCACCTGTTGGCAAGTGACGATGTGATGGATGGATGGCAGCACACTGGCTCAAAAAATGAGAAGCCGGAATGAGAAGCCTAGATAACATGTATTTATATGCAGTGTGACAGTGTGCGTGCCTGACGGAGTGTAGTACCTATTACACTATCTGTGTCATGAGCGCTCAGTCTCAGACATGCTTACTGTCACAGCTATATTGTTATGTACATCATGGAAACAACCAGGGGTCGACAGCACTCGTTTAATGAAAGAAATGCATGGCGGATAGAGTGCGATGTAACTTACAGAGGCGGGTAGGTGTGTATAGACATGTGTTTGCAGTCTACCCGCACGTAACAACGCCGGGTCGAGGAGGTCAGGTCGCGAGGTGGCACATATGACGGGGCCGAGCGCGCCGCCCTCCGCGCCGTCCAGTCGAGCCAGCAGCTGGTTCACCACGCGGTCCGTCACGCCGGTCGAGTCGTGACCGCGTCTACGGAAATTACCCTCATTTTATATCGATTCAGTGTACTGATTTTATCGATGGTAGATAGATAGATAGACACAGTTATATAGGATCAGTTGTCTGGGAAATCAAGACAGATTTTGAATTGTTTTAGAATGTGATTATTATCAATACAACGCGGGTACCGGGTCCGCAGTTACGTCGTTACGATTACGTTCGATCGTTTATTGTCTTTTACAAAAGATTCTTAAATATTAGTTACATTATTTGCTAATTTTATAAACATAAATAGCAACCTATCTTTGTTAAAGACTGGTGCTACTATTAGACAGGTAGGTACTATTAGACATAATATAATGTGCAAGTACTCACTTTGGCGCTAAGCTGTCAAATTCGTCGAAGAACAGTATGCATGGTCTCTGCATGTCCGCCCTGAGAACAATAATATCGTTTAAAAACTAAAAAACAACCGACTTCAATGCCGCGCTATTCATTTTCAGTACCAATTTTGAGATGTTTATCTCAATATCTCTGGAGATACTTATCATACCTCGATAAAATTACCATGGTACCACACTTGGGATATCTCCTTTCGAACAAAAAAAGAATAATCGAAATCGGTTCATAAACGACGAAGTTATCCGCGAACAAACATAAAAAATAAAAAATATATATACGGTCGAATTGAGAAACCTCCTCCTTTTTTTGAAGTCGGTTAAAAACAGATCGTTACATAGAAAAATCACATTTCCTACTTTTCCACAGTGTAAACCAAGATCTAAGAAAATTATATCTTCTAAGCTCCGTATTCAAAAACAACATTCAATCTGTTTTCTTACAACATTCAACCTTACAGTAAGAGACAGCTGACGGCCCGCGAGCTGACCGAGTGATACAGAATTACAGACTCTCGCCGCGCAGACTAATGGTGCATTTTACGGTACGCAACACGTCGTTCCAAGTTACTATTCGTTTATTCTGTGACGCAAATTGAAGGTCGAATCCGAGGCGTGTAGCGTATTTTGAACGATACCGACGTTGTAACAATGTTTAATTTCGCATTTTTGCTCACAGGAAGTGCATCTTCTGTACTTTTACTACTCATTATTCAGTAATGAAACTAAATAATATAGGAGCAGTTTTCTCGGCCGACTGTGCGCAGACTGAGCATCACGAACGCATAGTGTCTTACCAATACATTATTGACATTTCTTGTGTCAAATCCTTCGCTATGCGTTCGTCAATATCTTCACGAATATGGCCGAAAATGTGCTATGTAAATGCTAGCACCCAAGAGATGTTAAGAAATATTTTGTACACACTTCATATCCAAAAGCGGTCGTCGACAACGAGGCAGATCTAAGAAGCGCTGTTAGACCTTTTCCATAGAGTTTGGCCACAGTACCTTCCAGTTGCAGTTGACCGAGTTCATGGTCATCAACTTGTCGAACACGTCTCTGACCGCCTGCTCGCTCTGACCGATGTACTTGGACAGCAGCTCCGGCCCCTTGACCGTGATCATGGTCATGTTGTGCATCAAACAAACAGGTTACAGTGAACACTAACTTGTCGAACACGTCTCTGACCGCCTGCTCGCTCTGACCGATGTACTTGGACAGCAGCTCCGGCCCCTTGACCGTGATCATGGTCATGTTGTGCATCAAACAAACAGGTTACAGTGAACACTAACTTGTCGAACACGTCTCTGACCGCCTGCTCGCTCTGACCGATGTACTTGGACAGCAGCTCCGGCCCCTTGACCGTGATCATGGTCATGTTGTGCATCAAACAAACAGGTTACAGTGAACACTAACTTGTCGAACACGTCTCTGACCGCCTGCTCGCTCTGACCGATGTACTTGGACAGCAGCTCCGGCCCCTTGACCGTGATCATGGTCATGTTGTGCATCAAACAAACACGTTACAGTGAACACTAACTTGTCGAACACGTCTCTGACCGCCTGCTCGCTCTGACCGATGTACTTGGACAGCAGCTCCGGCCCCTTGACCGTGATCATGGTCATGTTGTGCATCAAACAAACACGTTACAGTGAACACTAACTTGTCGAACACGTCTCTGACCGCCTGCTCGCTCTGACCGATGTACTTGGACAGCAGCTCCGGTCCCTTGACCGTGATCATGGTCATGTTGTGCATCAAACAAACACGTTACAGTGAACACTAACTTGTCGAACACGTCTCTGACCGCCTGCTCGCTCTGACCGATGTACTTGGACAGCAGCTCCGGCCCCTTGACCGTGATCATGGTCATGTTGTGCATCAAACAAACACGTTACAGTGAACACTAACTTGTCGAACACGTCTCTGACCGCCTGCTCGCTCTGACCGATGTACTTGGACAGCAGCTCCGGCCCCTTGACCGTGATCATGGTCATGTTGTGCATCAAACAAACACGTTACAGTGAACACTAACTTGTCGAACACGTCTCTGACCGCCTGCTCGCTCTGACCGATGTACTTGGACAGCAGCTCCGGCCCCTTGACCGTGATCATGCTCATGTTGTGCACGCGCGCTAGACAGGACCCGATGTGAGACTTGCCGGTGCCGGGCGGGCCGTACAGCAGGATGCCGCATGATGCTGACGGGAATAGGGCCGGGTACTGGAGACAAGCGAATATTTACTCGTCATATAGGTAGGTAAGTTAGGTATATCATATGCACAATAATTAAAAAGTAGTAATATTTAAGTTTACCCACAGTATATATATGTGCTTTTAACATTTTTGTGTCTCTGAATTCCACAACACAGGATTTTTCTAGTGTGGAATTTCAGGGTGCCTAAACGATTGTTAATTTGTGTTCATATATTTAAGACTAAATGTAAAAACTAGTTTAATATTATGGAAAAAATAAATAAATATAAATTCATTAATTAATATATTACATATAGGTAGCTATAAAACATGCGTAGAGACTATATCCGGCAGTTTTTGTTTGAAGCGAAAGAATTGCCTGGGCAATACAAACAGGGCCGACCGCCGAACGAACAAGAACGAACGCTTAATAGAGGGAGATGGAACGATACGCCAGTAGAGATGCGTCTTCCATCCGTTCGCCTTCGTTCAGCCCTGTGTGTACCCCTCAATTTGACGACGTAAAGTGTCACCATAAGCTTGTATCTATTAATTTCTATCTAATTATCTTACTAGAATATTTATCTGTGTTATTATGTAGTATCTACTATGTATTTTTGTAGAATGAAGAAGTTAATTTAGCTTGATATGACCTAACAATTGGTTTTCAAGCTAACTTACCATGAGGGGCCAAAAGATGCACTCAGTAAGTGTCTGCTTGACTTCCTCGAGCCCTCCGATTGGACCCCAGATGTCAAAAGCGCTGGTTTTCTCTGCGTCCTTACTTATGTCTTCTACGAGACGAGGCTTATCTTCTTCTGGGTATGATTCTGTAATCATTATTTGTGATATAAATAAGACTTAATTATTTAAGATAGTTTACAAAACGAGTAAAACATTCTTCAAACACCTCAAAGTAGGTGTACTGAAAATTACGAGCATTTTTGTAAAATTTTTTTTATTTATTTTACTTGCATTTCCAATACTGAGTTTGAGGTGTTTGTCTCCATATCTCTGGAGATACTTATCAGATCTCGATAAAATTACAATGGAATAAAACGCATACTCACTGAAACAAAAAATATTTTTTTCAAATCGATTCATAAATGACGGAGTTCTGAGGTAACAAACATAAAAAATAGGCGAATTGAGGACCTATTCTCTATCATCATAATCAGCCCATATCAGTACACTGCTGGTCATATCAGTCCACTGCTGGTCATAAGCCTCACCTATGGTACCACCACCTGAGCCACCACTGAGCTCGAGTTTCTGAGCGCTGCCAGCCAGCTTGCGTATATCATTGCTCCATATAATATTATAGCATTCTCCATACAAAGTGTAGTCGAAAGCTCAACAACAGCAATATTATTAATTACGTTAAGAAGTATAAACATGGCAACGTTCGAACTCGTATTATTTATGACATCCCCAGGCCTTCCTCACTTGCCCATAGCTACTGCGCTTTATACCTAAACTTTCGACAAACAACAAGCATAATATTTTTCATTTTTTTATGCTTACGATACTAAAATGACAAGACGGCGTAAAATTCAATTTCTCGACTTCAAATTCGACTCTTAGTTAGGAATTTTGATGTTATTTTGTGAGGTAAATAAAAAGAATTCGTAAACTTTTTTTTAGTTCATTGACTCAACCCTTTACTGTATCGGGCGCGCGCCGATACATCGCGCGCTGAACGAAGTAATAACAACGCTAGGTCGAGCGAGCGCCTTAGACACATATTTGCTTGTATTAAGTTGTATTGTGTGAAATAAACGTTGGTATTGTGTTTTTGTAGGGGAGTGAAATATCTGTTACGTAGTAACTATTATATAATCTGTGACATCACATAGTAGAATCTCTCTGTAATATTCACTTACCTTTTTTCTTAACAGCCTTGAATATCTTTTTATTGAGATAGTCTGTGATTTCTCTGACGCTGTGGCCGGCTGTGTCCATCGCCAGTTTGATGACGTCATCGTCTGCCACCTCGAATTGTTCCCGGATTTTGTCGTTGAGGAGGTGCTTGAACAGTTCTGATCTTTCTTCCTGTGACATTAAGGTATATTTTAGAACTAGGTAGGTATATAAGTATCAACCAAATTATTGGCAACTATAGTACTGTTTTTCACACGCTGCAGACTGGGTCGTAACGTAAAACCCACTTTTTATGGTGCAGAGAGTATTTCGCTCTCTTTCCCACTCATAGGTCTTATGGGCGGGCGCAGTGCTGCGCATTATTGCTATCGATAAGCGGTATCGATAGTGTATAACCGCACCGGAGTCCGGACTGTGCACATGCGGTGTGGTACCATTATGACTTACTCGTTTTTATCGATAACGTCGTTCGTTACGTCCGCGCAACATGAGCACCGCCCTAGCGTTACTATGATTTATTGCCAAGTCTGCAGCAAGTAACAATCGACAGTAAAGGTTCACCAACCAGCTCACGTGACTAGAGCGATTTTTAGGATTCCGTACCTTAAAAGGTAAAAAAGGAACCCTTATAAGATAATTTTCTTGTCCGCCTGACCGTCTGTCTGTCCGTGTGTCACCATCGATTTTCTCAGGAACGGGTGGACCTAGCAAGTTGAAATTAATACCAAATACTGAGGTCTATAGTCCCTATTAGGTGTATAAAATCAAGGTCCTAAGTCAACACGATAAAAAGATATGGGCAAATTTAGATTTTCGCGTACTTGTAAGTATCAAGTATCAAAATGTACCTTAATTTTCATTTTATTTTATTTTTCGAAATTTTTCCTTTACTTGTGCTGTAAGACCTAGCTTTTAACCAAAATTGACAATTCTACGTCAACCCGAAGTACTCTATAGGTTTTGGGGCGAAAACCTATAGAGTACTTCCCATTGACCTAGAATTATGAAATTTGGCAAGAAGCAAGGTCTTACAGCACTTAACAAAGAATAAATCTGAAAACCATATATGTAGATTAATAAAAAATAAACTGGCCAAGTGCAAGTCGGACTCGCACTTGTAGGGTTCCGTACCACACTACAGTATTTTATAAGATCGAGCATAAAATACCACTATCGGTTTTCGCCAGCAAAAAATAATAATCAATAAACATTTTATTTCTTATAACTCCATATAACGTCTAACAAAGGTGTTAGGGATCGACATTTTAATATAACGGCATCTATGGGACGTTTACCTAACTAAGCGGACATAGATGGCGTGAAATGCCGAAAAAAACAAGTTTCTTGTATGGGGACCCTCTATTATTTTTAACTTTATTCTGTTTTTAGTATTATTTATAGCGGCAACAGAAATACATCATCTGTGAAAATTTCGACTGTCCAACTATCACGGTTCATGAGATACAACCTGGTGACAGACGGACAGACAGACAGACAGACAGACGGACAGCGGAGTCTTAGTAATAGGGTCGCGTTTGACCCTTTGGGTACGGAACCCTAAAAAGGTAAATTAACTATTACAAACTTATCATTTCTCGTTGGTGCAATACATTTTCTATGGATCGAACTACAAAGTTAAGTTTGTCCTAGTCTGAGAAGTTGGTACGGAAGCCTCGGTGGGCGAGTCCAACTCGACTTGGCCGGTTTTTTTTACTAGGAGTTACCTATATGAATTAGTCAAGAACTTAGGATATGTTTAGTGTAAACGGGCAATAGACATATTTTTTACTGTCTGTGTTTTTGTGAAATCTTTACTTTTCATTACTAGATCTTTTTATGTATCATCACTTTTCATCAGGTGAAATTGTAGGGAAGCAATTCAAGATAACTCAAGTACATACTTGTTGTAACTCCGGTATATTGAACTGTGCGGTGAACATGGGTTTCCCGTTGAACTGTCTCATCACAGGATGCAGAGACTTCATGGTAAGTGACGTCATCAGCACGCACACTCCAGTGCAGGACCGTAGTACCTGCTTTATTACTACAGCTAGTCTGGAACATTGGGCATGGGTTGAAGAAACTGACTATCATGACGTTCATCTATACTAATATTATAAAGAGAGAACATTTGTATTTTTGTATGTTTGTAATGAGTAAGCACAAAAACTACTGAACCGATTTAAAAAATTCTTTCACTAATACATAGAATGGACTTTCGGAATGAAAATAGGCTATATATTATCCCGTTTAAATCAAAGGTACATTCGTGGCGACCTAATTTGCAACCTAAGTCGGCAAATAAACGGTCGAAAAAACACGTTTCTTACGAACGCTGCTTAATTGAAAATAGATAGAAGAATATTTTCTATGCAAGAGTTGTACAACTTAATAAGACCTACAAGAAAGTCCGCGACAGCATATGTCTATCTCTTAAGGTTGACTCACAGTAACCATTTTAATCTTAAAATTTTTGTTAAAAAATATTACATAACTTCCAAGGCTATTTTCAAGTATATAGTATTAATCCTTATCCAAATAATTACGTTAATTAGCTTGGCCACATATTATAGATTAAAATTGTCCCTTACAGTATATAATTCAAATGAAAACTCTAGAAGATATCACGAATTTCACATACACGCCACGCAAAATTAATAAAATATTTGCAGTGAAACCACAGATTAGGTCATAGTTACTACGTAAATATTATTATAGGCTTAGCTTTTCTGTAGATCCCCACCGATCACAATCAATTTGAACTCAATATAGTATAATAATATGATCTATTGTATAAAATAATATTCATCTATATATATAATAATATAATATAATATTTTAAACCACCCCGACTGATCTATGTATAATAGCTTTTTCTAATGACTCTAAACACGACATTTAAAATCTGAGCTGTAAGTTGGTGAGGATTTGAGTATTCTGTAGAGTCCAGGAGGCTTCCATGTTCTTACAATATCGTTGAAGAAGAAGATTTTCGAATTGATCAGACCTATGAAAGTTGATTTCATAGCGCAATTAACTAGAAAAAAGCTCATAATTTTATAATATATACGATTATAATATGATTTCATAATTTATACGATTGAACGAATTTTCATGAATCAAAGCTAAGAAAACTCTCGATGAAGACATCTATCAAACAAAAAAAAACTATCAATAATAAAAACAAAAACGCCGTAAGGTTACGGCGGCAGATGTACTCCTTGGTGGTAAGCTACTTTTTGGTAGATTTAATGATTCCACTACCACTGTACGAAAACTCATGATTCATGAATGCACATAAAACTTTCATTGGTAGGTATATAGCTAGGATTAGAACCAACGACTGTCGGGTCAGAATCAGGGTAACTATCCTTTACGCCAAAGGGCCGTCCAATATCAATACGTAAGTATTATAAAACAAAGTTCATCACTGCGTCTGTCTGTCTGTTCGCAATAATCTCAATAGCTACTGAACGGATTATCATGCGGTTTTCACCAATAGCCAGAGTGTTTATGAGGAAGGTTTAGGTGCATAATTCGTTAAGGTTTTGTGTAAATTGGATGAAATATGACGATGGTTGTTAAATATGTTCGTATTTTATATTCGATGCAACAAACTGATGCAAATTTTGTAGGCATATATGTTCTACCCGTGCGAAGGCGGGGCGGGCTGCTAGTATATTATAAAGAGGAAAGATTTGATTTTGTGTTTGTTTGTCATCATCATTACCATCACTATCAGCCGGTGTCAGTCCGCTGCTGAACATAGGCCTTCTCCAAGACACGCCACTGAGCCCGATCTTCGGCTCTTTGTTTCCAGTCACTGCCCACCGCTTTGCGAATGTTGAAACGAAACGTCCTACGCTACCTTTGCCGATTCGCGGTCTCCACTCTAGAACCAGTCTGCCCCAACGATTGGTTCTGCGGCAGATATGACCAGTCCACTGCCACTTCAGTTTGCTAATCCGCTGAGCTATTTTGGCTCTGATTGTTTGTTTGTTACGATTTAACTCAAAAACTACTGGACCGATTACAAATATTCTTTCATTAATGGATAGCTATAAGCGAGTAACATATGCTATATTTTATTCCCGTATTCTCACGGGAAAGGGAACTACGCGGGTGAAGCCGCGAGGCGCTGCTAGTACTGAATAATTAACAAAGTCTAAAAACTAAATAACTGACTTTACATGTCGCGCGAGTCAGTTTCAGTAGCAAGTTGGAGACGTTTATCGCCATATCTCTGGAGATACTTATCAGATCTTGATAAAATTTAAATGGGACCACCTCGAAAATGAACTTTAGGCTACCTCTGAAAATTCACTCAAAAGATTCACTTAATTCGGTTTCCAATTGGCGGAGTAATCGCGTAACAAACAAAAAAGAATTTAAAAAAATACAGACGAATTGAGAATCTCCTCCTTTTTGGAAGTTGTTTGAAAAACAGAATTGAGCGGTCGAGGTAATGGTAAGACACTATCATATTTACTGACCTCTTTTTAAACTAAAACAAAAATATACTACACAATATACTACTTTATGGAATGGAAACATATCTGCTCTGTGATTGAATAACAAGATAAATATACAATATGGCCATATATGACCATATAACCATGATAAGAAATATTTGCATAAAAAAGAAATAATAAAATTATCAGCATATTTCCAGCGCACCTTACCTTTGGTAGTAAGCAATATCTTGCGGCGGCAACCCCTCCATGTTGGGCGACACGAGCGAGTCCACATCATCACAGATGAGCACCGCGGGGCTGTGTTCCTGGCACATCAGCACAGCTCTGCCCAGGATCTCCGGGATGTCCTTCCTGCCTCGAAGAGATCGGCAGTGGAGGATGTGAGACCAGACCGTTAGTTCCTTTTGTACTATGTGGCAGAGAGACGACTTGCCTGTTCCACTCAAACCTGAAATATTATATTGGTCATTCACTTTTCTTTTTTTCTAAATAAAAGCTTACTAGAAATTCAATACTAGGTTTTCGAAATAAAATTTAAATATGCAGTTTCAGTTGTCTCGTGACCATGATCAATGCAACTTGGTCGAAACGTTGAGTTAAATAAAAAATTACGTTTTAAGCGCGTAGGTCCTGTAATTTTAATTTTATAACTATGCAGTTTAAACTTATTTGGCCAAGAACCAGAAACTGGCTTAACCAGAAAACCAAGTCTGAACTATAAGCCAAGTTTTTACTTGCTTGTTACTGTTACTGTATACTAAATAATAGAACATTATTTAAAATGCTATGTTAATAGTATTGTGATACAAAAATACAAAAAAATATGTCCAAAAACTCTGTTGGAAATATTCAGTGAAATATTCTCATCATATCAGCATATTATAGACCTTTAGATACTTATACTATTATTTATTTTGTGATTTAGATACATATATATGTAATGAGACCATTGTCAGGTTTGTTAAGCTGCAGCGTTAGAGATGGGTAGGGAGCATGGCCAGGATGGATGACATCAGGGCTGTTAAAATTCTCTCTGATTAGACTCCACAACAAAAAGACCCCAAGGCAAGGGAGACCCGAAAAAGCTGGCTAACATTTTTGAAGAAAAATCTGAGCAGAATTGGATAGCCTTGGGACAAAAAGACATGGAAAAAAGCATCCAGGCCTATCCTGGATGCTTTTTTCCCAATTTTGAATTGGAAGAAATTAATAAAGGATGCCAACACCAACATAGGGTTGTAGTGCCACAGTTAGTAACTCAGTTAATACATACCTGTAATTAAAACATTGCTTTTGATTTCAGAAGCACCTTTGAAAATAGCTTCTCTATGAATCTCAAAATAAATGTGAGATATTACTTTCTCCACCAACACCTCCACAGACTTCATAGCTCTACAATAATTCTTATAATCATACTCCAGACTGGATATAGCCGGTTTAGGCAGCACCAACTCTGTATCAAGAAGGCATTTAGCAGAAACAGAGCAGTTTCGGAAAGACTCCGAATTCAACATTGTGTATTTTAGTGTCTCAGGTTTTAATTTGAACTGCAAATGGCCACTGGTTATTTCAGTGTTTTGCTTCACCATGTTGTTGTTTACAAGGAACTTTCTTCCAGAATGTGTGTTGGTGATGACACAATTTTTAAACTTGTCTATGACATCCATCTCGGACTTAACTTGATCCGAGTATGTCACCACATCTATATGCTCGGGCTGCTCTACTTTATCACCTATAAATGTAAGGACAATTCTTGCTCCATTTTCTATATTTATGATGGCATTTAATGATTTCGGTACCAGTACAGTAGGAATGCTTCTGTTGTATAATTCTCTGCAGAGACTTCGAAATACAACATTGTTGACAGGAACTAGTTCAACGCAAAGATCTTCAATGTTATTGTTGTTATTAACAGTCTCTTCTTCATCTTTGCTTTCTTTAACGAGTGGCATATTCTTCATGGTTGCTAAAATAACTGTAGCATCCTTGTATTTCTCTTCAACTAAGTCTTCGTGCAAAAAAACTGTATAAGGATGTATCAAATTCTTTTTACCATCACTATCAATGGGTATTGCTCTTAGAACTAACTTTTTTGGTACGTTTAAGTAAGGCTTTAGCATTCCTTCATTGATTATAGCTATACTTTTGAACTTAGCATCTCTAGATTTAGGCACATTTTCTGTGATATTTTGGAAGCCTTGAAAGCTGCTGAAGGCGTCCATTTTGACGATGACTTGACTGTGGTTGACCAGGATGCCGGTTTGTTTGGGCGTGAAGATTATAGGCATCGATGCAGATATCCATACTATTGCTTTTTGATGTGCAACTACAAGTCTTAATTGATCCAATATTCTCATTTGGAGAAGCTCTACACTGTTTTCCTGGAAAATAATTGATCACATCAGAACATTTTAAGTTGGTAGGAGCAACTTTAGAGCTTCTAAATTAAACTAATACATATATCATAGTTTATTTACTATCATATTATCTAGAGAAAGGCCTACGTCCAGCAGTGGACTGACACCGGCTGATGATGATGATACATAATAAGTTACTTACTGTCTTTTACTTACCAAGATCTCCTGATCATCAGGACTCTCAGGGTCTACATGCAGATCATTGAGGATCTTAACATCACTGTATGGAGACACAAACACCTCACTACCTTCGACCAGCCCTAACAATCTGCAGTGGACAGGGTTGCAGGCCACTTGACTTTCCGGTATACCAGCACTGAACACCACCCAAAGGTAGATGGTCTTGTCGCGACTGAGCACTTGGACACATTGTGTCTGGAAACAGATGATAAATAGGGGTCATCTTGAATTTATTGTGTCAATATAATTCATTCTGTGTCCTCACAATCCTATGCTTGAGTGCAACTTATTTATTATATTCTCCTAGAAATTACGTTTTATTCATTTAAAATATCAATAAAAAGTCATTGCCCTTTGCACAGCTGATGATCAATACTAACATAAACAAAGACATAACCTCAAAGATATCTGATATGAAATCGTTCTTAGATGGCAACGTTTTACAAATATTTGTAAGATTATAATAATACCTGCTCTTTGTTAGTGCTGTATTTAGTACTAATGTAAGCGAAGCATGTCTTTTCGTGGGTAAAAACCACTTTAAGTCTAACACCTCCTAACATCGCACAAACACTGTAAAACACAGGAAAAGTAGTCCATTGAGTATTTAAGTATAATGATTATGATAAGTATTATTGATAATTTATTTTGATTTAAAATTGATGTAAAATGTTTATCTGATGTTTGTTAGAGTTAAATTTATAAATAAAATATAAATATATTTTGATCTCACTCTCTCTCACAGAACACTATTAATCATGGGGAGCTCTCGTTCACAGAACACTATTACTCACGGGGAGCTCTCGTTGATCAAGATTTTTTTTAGTTTCTTTACATTATGGTTCCACACGATTAGTGTATTTAGCCAGTGTATTAAAATTATTCAAGTTTTTGAGAATTTAAGTTAAAAAGATGGGTCAAAGTCACATTTTAGGGTTTCAGGTCAAGTTTTTTATTTTCTTTTTTTATATATATATATATTAGGCTAGCGAGCGTTTGACCACCCACTATCTCAGTTCGAGTCAGTCATAGTCCTTGTCATACTCTCAGTAAAGATGTGGACTGTACTAAAGATTTTCAGTGAAATTTCATATGAAATGTCTTTATTTAATTGCAATACAATTCATTAATATTTCCCAAAGAGAGAGTATATATATGTAGAGAACATTAGCGTATGCGAATGAAATAGCTATTGAGATATAACCCGACTAAAACGATGATATATACTTTCTCTATGGAGCCTTAGCACGGCCTAAGTAAGCAACCAAAAATTAAAAATATTCAAATGGTATTTCATGCTTACAAAACTGTGATTCGCAAAATGGTAGTATAAATAAGAAACGTTTCTTTTTGCGTGTTCAACATCCAGTAAATTGATGATTGTAAGATTGTATAATTACAATCAAATTACAATTACTTTTTTATTACAAAACATCATGTTTATTTTTTAACTGCACTATTTAATTGATACTAATATTTTTTCAGCAATTAAATATATATATATTAAATTTATATTTTTGAAATAATTTAAGTAAAAAAATAAGTAATAAAAACAAAAGTATATTTCATTTTTGATTTCATTTCATTTTCAACAACGTATAACTAAACGTTAAAATGCTGCTATTGGTCTGTCTTTTGACGACCAGTCGGCCAATAGAAAATCAAAGTCGGCCAACGGTTTTTGGAGGAGACGTTCGTTAATCCGGTGTCTTGCAGAATTAATTGAAAATTTTAGAAGCAATTTATTTATCGGAACAAATATCGTTTGTATTACACACATAAGTGAATAGAGATAAATTGAAACGGCCGCTGCCGTTCAATATTGTGAGTATAAGTCGTTATGATTGATTTGACGCGTGATGTTTGCTTGTTTTGCCTCCATTTTTGAACGTTATTCAAGTCCTAAGACCGTTTTTAGAACTTGTGTAATGTTTACGTGCAATGCTCGATTTCTTACGTTTAATACTCTTAATCGTGCTGGTGCTTTACCCAAATAAAACTGTAGTGTGTTGAATGTGGGAATTGTTTCAGTAGAACAATAATGGCGCCAACTAGGTTGGCATCAAAGCCGATCAGCGTCAATGAGAACTCGAACGGCATGTTGGGCCATGGAATTACGACAAGGAGTAAGCAGTTAGCTTCTCTGAAAAACCATAAAGATAATCTAAAAGTTCCGAACAAGAGGAAAGCGGACAGTCCTCTGAAAGATGCGACGGCTAAACGGGCTGCGTTTGGAGACATCACCAACGCCTTCAACAAATCATGCGCCCCGCAAGACAAGGGCAAAGTCATGGTTCTCAAGAAAATCACAGTTGAGACTAAAATACTCCCCACAGTGAAGGTTATTATATTTCTTCTATTTCGATTGAGGGTACATTTTCTGATCTAAATTTCATAACTTGTGACGTTTGTCCATCTTCTTACAGCTAAAAGCGAATGCTTTTATTGTTTGGGCAATGTAAAGTGTATACAGGTGTGTAAAGGGCATGGTAAAGTTAGTAGGCATTGCACTACAAGGTCATTGAACTTTCCCTCCAAAACTTTTGTGTGCAAAAATCACATGCCAATAATAGAATGTGAAGTTCTTAATGTAGTAATGCATCATACTATCAATAATATCTATAACAATAAATCCTGTTTCAATAGACTTTACTCACTTCTACAATCATAACATTTGAATAATATAAATAATAAATGATATCCTAAAGATAATGTCCAGGGGTAATATAATGCTGAGAATGCATGAGAATTCATGTTAACTATAACAATTTACTTATAGTTCTGTTAACCATACCCATTTGACCCACATCTGAAGTGCTCCGATTGTTGTGGCATTGAACATGAATTGACCCAATTTTTTATTTATGTTCTCGCTGCACAGATATGTTAGTCTATGTGCTCTTGTTTATTTGGGCATGGTTTTAATAACTAATTATAAACTGCATAAATTTATTTTAACTACAGTTTTTAATACTTTTAGAAGAAGTTCAGTATAGTTATACTAATGCAATAAGATATGGCTTCAAAACTATTATAAGTTCATTGTTGGTTATTATAATAAAGATACTTTGTACATGTATTTGTTTTAAGTTCCTAGACATATATACAGGATTACAGGAGAAGTCGTGCTAGATCCGTGAAGGGCGTGGAGTACCCGTAATTTCTGACTTATTTCTCTATGAAACACCCCACCCTAAACTTAACCCTTTTCGAGATATACAAAATTTTTTTTTTTTTTTTTTATTGCCCATTTTTAGGCTACTACATTGATTTGTGTTTTTTTTATGTGTCTTATTATTATTGTTGTTGCATTTTTACTTGCGTAATAAGATGCTTTAACGCGTTAATAATCAAAATAGTGCATAAGTTAGTTGAATAGACCGTAGTAGACAAGTGAAAAAAAGTTTTTCGTGGAATATATAGTTTTATAAGCGACAGTGTAGAAGATAATTTACAATAAAAAGTAAAATAAAACAATAGGTAAAGCCTGAAATGTCATCAGGACGAAATGTAATACAAACCCTAGATTGTTATACCTCGTTGGATAGCTGATGAACCGTAGATATTTTAAAAAAACATCTGCCGAACAAGTGTCATAATTTTTTTTTTAGATATTCCTTAGAGTTAACTTGTTAATATATTCTTTAATTTCTTAACTTTCACTTGTCTACTACGGTCTATTCAACTAACTTATGCACTATTTTGATTATTAACGCGTTAAAGCATCTTATTACACAAGTAAAAATGCAACAACAATAATAATAAGACACGTAAAAACAACACAAATCAATGTAGTAGCCTAAAAATCAGCAATTAAAAAAAAAAAAAGTTTTATATCTTGAAAAGGGTTAAGTTTAGGGTGGGGTGTTTCATAGAGAAATAAGTCAGAAATGACGGGTACTCCACGCCCTTCACGGATCTAGCACGACTTCTCCTGTAACCCTGTATATATATTATTTATTAATAAAATACCCTAACATTTGTAGAGCATCAAGCCTGTACCTGCAGGAATTCTTGGCAAAACATCAAAAGCTAAGACATTGCAGAGGGTAGCCAATAATGCTATTGAATCTGTACAAAAACATTTTGCCAAAGATCCGCCCAAGCCAGTCGCTACTCGGGCACAGAATGGCATTCTCAAGAACATTGAGAAGAAAGAGAAGGTGGGCAAAGATCAGAATCATAGTCACAACTCTGCTAAATCTGCCCGGAGTGATATATCGGAGCCATCTTTGTATATGACTGCTTTAGAGACTACGTAAGTATTTGAAAGTTTTTATTGATAGCATTTCCATTATTAAATTGATGTGACTTTAAATATAAATCATCATTTTTTTATATGCTATATAGGCAAGCATTTGACCACCGATGCGGTAGACGATGTAGCACACT
The DNA here is from genome assembly GCA_954871355.1 of Cabera pusaria. Lineage (NCBI taxonomy): Eukaryota > Metazoa > Arthropoda > Insecta > Lepidoptera > Geometridae > Cabera > Cabera pusaria. The sequence goes on from OX940887.1 coordinate 28,707,586, forward strand.
TACCTAGCTCATCTACAGCAAGTGGTTTTATGGCCAAAGTTGAAGATCTCTTCCAGGCAACCTTAGAAGTGCAGTTGGCGTACAAACACACTCTGTGTCCCTACATTATCAAACCTAACTCAATTACAATTTGGGAAAGGACCATAATACTAATTTTATTAAAATATCATTAAATACTGCCACATGACACACTGTCCCTTTGCTAGGATTCTCAAAAATAACTTTACCAAATCCATCTTCAGACTCAGACCAGATGAAGACATTCATTTTCATCCAAGGGTGAAAATGAACATCTAAAACAGGTCACAGTCATTGAATAAATAATTTTTTTTTCGATTGAATCTATTTATAAACAATAAATTCTAATATTTATGATTCTCTATAAAACATCTAAATCTTTAATTATTATAAACTATAATCCTAACTTATATAATATGAAAGTTTATATGGATGTTTGTTACTCTTTCACGCTAAAACTACTGAACAGATTGAGCTCAAATTCAGTAGGCAGATAGCCTAGACCCTGGAATAACACATAGGGTACTTTTTATCCCGATATTCTCACGGGAACGATGTCTACGCGGGTAAAACTGCGGGGCACGTCTAGCAAACTTATAAAATGTGATTATCTACATAACATCTGAATCTTTAATTATTATAAACTATAAGAAACATTTCATCATATATGCCATCCCTGCTCTATATATATATATATATATATATATATTTTATAGAAGATAAGTAAGCATTTGATCACTATCTCACCTGATGTTAAGTGAATATATTGCCCATTAACAGCATGAAACATTCAGGAAGTACACAGCGTTATATAGAGCGGAGATGCCACATATCCTCTTGAGATATAATTTTCTCTATACAAACAATACCTATCAGCTAAGCATTACTTTTGCTAGTCTGCCGGAGGTGGTACCTCCACCACTGATGATGTGGTCGAGGATGGTAGAAGGCTAAGCCTTGGAATGCTAAGCGCAATTCAATCCAGTTTATAGCACAGCAGATAAAGTCCACTTTACAATACCATCAATAGTCAAGATGTGTACTCCTTACAGTAGCACCCCTACCGACACTACAAAAGAAGAATACAAGACAATAAGCGAGAAGTTAGACAAAGTGAATCTGGATGACACCAACCGCTCCCTGGATGAAGAAACGGAGACCCCTCACAAACCACCCGCGGGCGTCCCTGACTTTGATCTTGAGAACTGGAACGATCCCTTCCAAGTGTCGCACTATGCCATGGACATATTCAACTATTTGAAGAGCAGAGAGGTATGTTTACTTGCAAAGTGATTTAACTATCAACCTGTCTCCATATATACTGCTAAATATAGAGTTCTTCTTTGGGACTTTGGTCTTCAGCTCTTGTCTTATACCTGCCATAATAATATTTCCATTCCATTTCCACTAATTAGCTGGAGGGTGTATTTGAGATCGAAAAATATTTCGCCTAATCCCAGGTGGTGGTTATTTACACAGGTGATAGGAGCATATTATATCAATGTTCCGCCTGACTTGCTACCAAAAAGTCGCGCCACCATCAAGGAGAAAAGATACCTTCATAACCTTACAGTGTTCCGGCGAGTCAGAGTCAGTATTCTAGGCCTAGCGTATTTTTCTTCTTCGTCGCTCCGAGGCGTTCGGCACACAAAGCGATGGGAACTTCAGCCCATCCACACACTTAACATAGCGTTAGCAAACTCGGTTCGCAGTGGCGCTCCGTATCATTCTGCGTCACTCGCCGAGTCTGTTCCGTCAAGTCTGTTTATGCTGGGTTAGCTAACCTACCGGTTTGTTCACATATTTTAGATTTTTTAAGGAAGCCTGTATAAAGTCTTATCTATCTGTATACAACAACTAGCCCAAAAGTTTCCTAGCTTAGTCCACTTTTTGAAGAATCAGGGAAGCTCATGGACCTTTTTTTTTTTTATATCTTATAGGCTAGCGTTTGACCACTATCTCACCTGTTGGTAAGTGATGATGCGGTCGAAGATGGTAAGCACGCTAGAGGCCTAGAATGGGAACTGGCTCTCAAGGATAGCTGCACACTCACGGAACACATTAGATGTTTTGGCGGCAGATTTTCTGATAACTACTACAGATATAACTTACTTCCAAGAATGTATACTTATCATTCAAATATGTTATCATTATGTCTTTAGATTTATAGTTATCGTGAGTTTTAATTGTGATTATAAATACCGACTATTAGTCTCATAACTGTTTGTTGTCGACTGTCGGCATCGGACGTGAACGAAGCCTGGGTCGAGACAGTCGACAGCAAACTGTAGTGAGTATAATAGTCGGTATTTATAATCACTATGCATGCCTTTTGAAATTTGTACTAGTTTAAGGGTTTGTATAGCAAATACAACTACACAACTAATACAAGAAGCTATTTATAGGAAGAGTTTTCTTTCTATATTTTTATCTAGGGCAATTTGCACACTCTGTAGTTCATTGTGGAGACGTCTGATTACGACTCAATATGCAGCTGAAGCGTGTGTTTTTAGCAGTACAAAATGTAAAATGTCGCTTTCGTTGCGACAAGCCATCGTGTGATAATCGTTAATTCAAATTTGACTAGAGACGCGACTAGGGAGATTCACGCGTCGCATAGCCGAACATCGTGCTATTAAGACAATCCTATTGCTACGATTGAGAACACTCAAAGGTAGTGTCCGAGGCGGTAACTCATATATTTAAAAAAAAAAAAATAAAAAAAATAAAAAAAAAAAAAAATTTAACCCCCGACACAAAAAGAAGGGGTGTTATAAGTTTGACGTGTGTAATTGTGTATCTGTGTTGTGTGTCTATCTATGGCAGTGTTTTTCGACCTTTTTCATGATGCGACCCAATCTCTACTTTGTCTGTGATGCGACCCCCTGAAAAATAAAATTCGCGATCCCCTACCTGCACTGTTTATATCTGTATTTTATTATATTTCTAGCTTCACGCAGCTTCGTTTGCGTGGCCTACAGGAAACAAATTACATAGTTTTCTTCAGAAACAAATATTATATGCGTTCTCACTCCCTCTCAATTACAACACCTACAAACACATATTATATTACAAACGTATGTTTTCAAAAGTTGTTTTTTCTCTTTTACTGAGGCTTTGCGACCTCCCGCGACCCCTTTATAGAGACTTCGCGCCACACGTTGAAAATCATTGATCTATGGCATCATAGCGCCCAAAGGGATGAGTCGATTTTGATCAACTTACAACAGAGATGTCGAGTTAGGGCTCATTGGAATGGTGTCAATGAACACATAACATAACACATACATCAGTTGGGTGTGGTTTTCAATTTTCAACAGACTTCCCAAAAAGAAGGAGGTTCTCAATTCGTCTGTTTTTTTTAATGTATGTTACGCGATTACTCCGTCAATTTTGAACCGATTTGAATGATTATTTTTTTAATCGGTAGGGTACGTTTCCGAGGTGGTCCCATTGTAATTTCATCAAGATCTGATAAGTATCTCCAGAGATATGATGATAAACGTCTCAAACTTGCAACTGAATTTGACTCGCGGGACATGGAAGTCGGTTGTTTTAGTTTTTAAACTATCTTAATTTTGATTTTAATTATTATAATTTGTATCACACGCTGCCCTATTCCCTGCGTCGCGCATTACGCCGTTCACACATCAACTTTATAACACCGTGAATTTTCCTCCAGCACCTGTTCAAAATCGACGATTACCTGAGCCGCATGAAGGGCATCACGTGCTGGATGCGAGCTCTCCTCGTAGACTGGATGGTGGAGGTGCAGGAGAGCTTCGAACTGAACCACGAGACGCTGTACCTAGCTGTGAAGCTCGTAGACCTGTTCCTCACCAAGTCTACCAAGAAACAGACTATTGAACAACACCTGACTAAGGAGGAGCTTCAACTTTTGGGAGCTTCTGCTCTGTTCATCGCGTCCAAGTTTGATGTAAGTATATATTTTAAGGAGTTTTGAATTTAGAGCGTTCAAGTATTACGTAACGAATTTGGTGGGAAAGGGGGGGTCTTGTAAAATGTTACGATGCGTTAGAAGGGCGGGAGGGAGTTTTGAACTGCGCGTTACGTAACATTGTATTTTTTAACCGACTTCACAAAAAAGAAGGAGGTTCTCAGTTTTTTTTTAATGTTTGTTACCTCAGAACTTTTTAAAATCTTTACCGATTTGAAAAAAATTTTTTTTTTAGATTATGCCCCCCGTTTGGTCCCATTCAAATTTTATCGAGATCTGATAGTCACCTCCGGAGATATGGAGATAAACAATATAAACAAATTTGTATACCTTGATGACATGATACTGGATACTTTGTTTATCGCGGCATGTGAAGTCGGTTTATTCGCTTTGTACGATCATAAATTATTAACCCTTCAGAATGCTACTTTAAACGCCTACTTTACGCAACATAATTGTGACTTTTAGGTAAAAATTATCACTTGTTTTACTAGGGAGGAAAGGCGGTAAAGAAAAACTATGGGCTCCCGCCCATGTAACGCGCCGTAACGTTTTGAGGGGTTCAAAAATCTCTAAAAATTGCGTTATGTAATGCTTAAACACTTCCTTACTACTAAACTGCAAGGTTTACAAGACAGCAAGTCCTGTATTGTGTAAACACTTCAAACTTGTAGTGAAATTGAAAATGACTCGTGCCACGTGTGTAGTAAGTAGGTTTTTAGGGTTCCGTACCCAAAGGGTAAAACGGGACCCTATTACTAAGACTCCGCTGTCCGTCTGTCTGTCTGTCTGTCTGTCTGTCTGTCTGTCCGTCTGTCACCAGGCTATAGCTTATTAACCGCGATAGTTAGACAGTTGAAATTTTCACAGATGGTGTATTTCTGTTGCCGCTAGAACAACAAATACTAAAAACAAAATAAAGTTAAAAATTAAAGGGGGTCCCCATACAAAGAACATATTTTTAAACGCCATCTATCTAATTAGTTTCGGTAAAATGACATAGATGGCGCTAGTAAACGAGCCCCGTCTTTCTAGATCGCGACCAAACCAAATATTCTTGGTAATATCAATTAATCAAATATATGAGGTTGAAACTCTGTTATGTTTCGTATTGTACGGAACCCTCCCTAAGTGTGCGATAAGCGACGCGATGCTGACTCGCACTTGGCCAGTTTTATTAAGTTTTTTTCATGGCGTGTAGTGGTAATCCACTCACGATATCATACCGTACATTTCAGGAGCGCATCCCGCCGCTGGTTGATGACTTCCTGTACATCTGTGACGGCGCGTACACGCTGACCCAACTATTGAAGATGGAGATGAATATACTGCAAGTTGTCGACTTCGACCTCGGCATACCGCTGTCCTACCGCTTCCTGAGGCGGTATGCGAGGGTATGTAACAAATCTGTATTTTTATTTTTTATCTAGTGATATTGTATACAGCGGCTTCGAGCGCATTAAAAATATCCTTTGTACTATTTACACCTTCGGCTCAACGAAATGGCAACAGGCAGCAGCCGGAAGTCAGAGGAATTTCAGTGTCCAATCATTTTAAATTGAATGCTCATATTCTTAAATACGAAAGCTTAAAGAGATTATAAACTGTCTGGTATGCTACATTAAATCTATAATATCGTTTAAAAACTAAAAAACAACCGACTTCAATGCCGCGCTATTCATTTTCAGTACCAATTTTGAGATGTTTATCTCAATATCTCTGGAGATACTTATCATACCTCGATAAAATTACCATGGTACCACACTTGGGATATCTCCTTTCGAACAAAAAAAGAATAATCGAAATCGGTTCATAAACGACGAAGTTATCCGCGAACAAACATAAAAAAAAAAAGAAAAAAAAAATACGGTCGAATTGAGAAACCTCCTCCTTTTTTTGAAGTCGGTTAAAAACCGTTATAAACTGTCTGGTATGTTACATTTAATCTAAAACCGTTATAAATAAAGGTGGGCCTAACTGTTATATTTTTCTAACGCATTGTTCGTTATATTATATTTTTGTAACTGTTATTTTAAACTGTTATAATTATATTATATTGTTAGTTTAATTGTTCCATGTGTTATGAATATAATATATTATTATGTTAATGATTGATATAATGGTTTGAGTATTCAGTTGGACGTTATATCACATAAGATTACAATATTTAGATATTTGAAATTGAATAAGATTTGCGAGTATTTTGTGATATTCCATTAATTTAACTTTTTTTTTTGTCCTTCGCACATTCAATTTAAAAAAAGTCCAAATAGTCACAGCACACGATGGCGACAGTATTTACATAAACAAAAAAGTACATACTTTAGGTCACTAAGTACTAAACATAGCACGTGGTCGTGGAGTGTTATAACAGAACTTTAAAAATAACAGTGTGAAGTAAAAAACAGAATCTGTGCATTGCTGCCATTGAATGCCTCACACACTTTGAGGTTACTTGTATTGATAAATATCGCTCTTATTTTAGTATTCAGTATTCAGTATTGTTTATTGCAACACAATGTACAATAGTTGTATCTTAGACTAAAACTAGTCTACTTATTACTATTGACATGTACCCTGTACTATGTAGGGTGTAGCAATATTGTGCATAATTTATAAAATCTAAATTATATAATAATATTATTTCTTTATAATCTATACAGTTACAAGTTAAATCTAGTAGGAACTACATAATATGCTTAAACTTATTCTTAGTTAATTTGTGCTATTTTACAAGCCTACGTAGTTATAATATTGTCATGTCTAGAGTAGTATGTACATTATGCATTAAGTTAACTTTACCTATTAATTAGACAATAATTATTCGTTTACTATTAAGTATATTTTACTTTAATGGAGATACATTATTATATTGAGAACCTAATTTACTTAGCAGTTAATTGTTAAATATTGTAATTACGTGAGAGTCCATATTAGTGTGTCATGCCTGAGGGATGAAGTTCGCCGCGATTGTTTAGTTAGACCACGCGGGTCCCGAACCGACGAATCCCGAATATTTCCGATCGTTGCCGAGGCTCGATGTTATTTATAACATCTTACCAAAATATATTATAACAGTTTGCCGTCGATATATCTAATGTGTTGTAAGAATAAATTTTTATAATTCATTATATTGACTCTTATATGTTATAACGCCCACCTTTAGTTATAAACTGTCTGGTATGCTACATTTAATCTAAAACCGTTATAAACTGTCTGGTATGCTACATTTAATCTATAACCGTTATAAACTGTCCTGGTATGCTACATTAAATCTAAAACCGTTAGCCGTGTCTGCTTGATGGAAGTAACAAACATATCACCAACTTAATATTAGAGCATTGTAGATGGCGCTGGTGGAGTTTGCATAGTTCTCTTTGTGAATATTGCCTAATGTATGAGATCCTGCATCGCACACACGATATTTTACGCGATCCTAGAACTGCTGTTAGAAATGTTAGAATGCACTTGCTTTGTCGCCAAGCATCTTAAAATATGAACTCTTTACCTAACATTTCAAAATGAGAAATGATTCAAAACAACAGCAATAGCTAGTAGCACATGAAAGACTGTCAAGACACTTATTGTGACCCACTATGTACTATGTATCTACCTTCATTCTAAAAAATAAAAACATTGAAATTGATAGCAGCAGCTTCACCATAAAAGATGTTATAATAAGATAGTATAAAAACTAAAACTACCGACTTCAATGCCGCGCGAGTCAGATTTCGTTGCAAGTTTGAGACGTTAATCGACACGTCTCTGGAGATACTTATCAGATCTCGATGAAAAATCTCTTTTCACACACAAACACACAAAAATATATATATATGGTCGAATTGAAAAACCTCCTTGTTTTGAAGTCAGATAAAAAATGGACAGTAGACCAACTAGCATTAAAATAAAAGCTGTTAAAATAACTGCATATGTATATATGTACAGTGTGCCCGAGTATCGATGCCCACACTGACCCTGGCCCGCTTCGTGCTGGAACAATGCCTGCTGGAGTACAACCTGCTGGAACACTCGGACAGCAAGATGGCGGCCGCCGCGCTCTACCTTGCACTCAAGATGAAGTCCCTCGGAGGCTGGACTCCTACACTGCAGTATTATACCGGTCAGTACTACCAAACATTTTTTATTTTTTTTATATCTTATACGCTAACGTTTGACCACTATCTCACCTGTTGGTCAGTGATGATGCGGTCGAAGATGGTAAGCACGCTAGGCCTAGAATGGGAACTGGCTCTCGAGGATAGGTGCCGCAACACATTAAATGTTTGGTGACAGATTTTCTAACTTGACGGTGGTAGCTGGCCAGGCGGAGACTAGATAGTGTCTTACCACCATGCAAGGGTTGTTAGTTACTTAACGATGAATTTCCTTCACCGGAGGGCCTCCTCGGTCTCCATGCATCCTCTGCACAGAGGGCTGTCGGTGTCGGCATCGTGGCATGTTTTATTCCAGCCAATAGCGCTACCGAAACTATGAAGCAATAAACTAAAGGATATGCGATTGCTCTCGTTTATAAAGACGAAATGTTAGCTTCAATCATCTAATATTTTATTGAGTGAGCAGAACTCAACACTACAATATGCCAAATGGATATTAACTTGATGATATTTTTCTTTCAGGATATTCCCTAAAGGACATCCTTACGATCGCGCAGGCTCAAAACGCAGTGCTCCACAAGAAGCCCAAGTCTGCAATCAGCACCGTCCGGAACAAGTACTCCCATACCATATTCTTCGAAGTAGCCAAGGTCCCCCTCATTGAAGACTCAGAGCTTAGAAGCTGAGGGTCACCTCGTGGCACTTTACTTACTCTCGGGAAGTTACTCAGGTGGGTACAAATTTTATAAAAAAAAAGTGTACATATTGTGGAGGCTACATGAACGAGTAGTATGACCGAACGCCAATTTGACTCAATTTGCTATTGAGTAAAGATTTTAAAAGAATTGTCATCTGAACTTCAAATACTTCACGAAACCAGCAATTTGTATTATACCATTGATACCCTATTTATTGTAATTTTTGTATTATAATTATTCAATGCAAAACTGAAAAAGCTGGTTGAAATGTTTCCTGGATAAGCAACAAATGCTCAAACTATAATTATATATTTTGTAATATTTATTAAAATGCGTTTAAGAGTCAAACTTGCTCGTCTTAATGACCAATGAGACATTGCATTCAATACCTTGTTATTAGATTTGGCCTTTTTATTGTATTTGTTAAATGTTCTGATATGTTTCATAATAATAATCATTGATGTGAAGACCATGGTTTATGTTATTCACTAATTTAATGTTGGCGAAATCTGTTTGTACTTGTAAACCACATCAGCTAAAAGGCTAATCTTTACGAAGTATTGAATAGAAGTCAAATTAATAAAGCCTCATGATATGTTTCCTACATGCTTAGCCACTTAGCTGAGGTGGGTAACAGTGAAATTGTGGACAAAATTAATTTATACACACGTCCAGTGTATAATTGAAAATTTGCCCAAAATGTGATGTGCTCCCAAATGAGGTATGAAATCATTTTATGGTGAGGTGCCACTCCGCTTAGAATAACAAACTTGTTATAAATAAGATTTGACTTACTAGTTGTTATGATAGCAGCTTAGGATATCCAATAGGCGATTGCTAGCCTAACTGACATGGAATGGAAGAAATGGCAGAAGAAGCTTAAAAGGAAATGCATTCTTTTGCATTAAAAGTATGAAGCTTCTCATTATTTTTTATTATTATTAAGTTGTTATAAATATAACTGCCGTTTTATTAACTACGTTTCAAATTAGAAACATGTTTTTAGTCGTAATAGGTAGTTAAAAATTAAATCGATAAATTATTAGTGTTAATAGTTGTCATTGTGTTAGTGGGACGAGGTAAATATTAACGTCGAATAAATTAATGAGACGACTTATTTTCCTATGTCTACGAAGTTGTTTACGAATTTCGGTGTAATGACTTATGATGAAGACTGAATTTCGCGACGAGAAATACTTTAGGTATTTACCTGTATTATGACTTTCTTTTATTGTGCCATACGATATGGCAGTCTCTCGAACGGCAAGAAACAATATATACGGGAGATAATCGAATTAGACGAAGATTTGGGCTTCAGGAACGTGGCATGTTCTACTTAAATCAACACAAAAAAATAAAAGATAAACCGAAATTGCTATTTACCGCCACTATTGAATTCTGTACCAAAAATGTCCCAAATGCTGCAATACGTTGTGCGCGCGTGCCGCTTGTTATGTAACTGTGCTGTCTTCCTATAGTGCATTTATAGGTTAATTTATTTAAGGTCGCATCTAGTGTAACCTAGACCTAAGGATCACATGCATTTAAGAACTAGACTAGTGTAGCTAAAATTATGTTACATTTGGTTAACTAATAAATGATTATTGTACATTATTCATTTTCGGATTTCGAACAAAAGCCCACCTTTTCGGGTACAGACCATCGAGGTATGTACATGTAAACCCGAGGCGCCCATCATAAACTGACTTACGTGAGTGTCGGGCGTAAGGAGTACTTACGCTAAACGAAGCGAGATGTAGATTCTGCACTGCTTTTTATTTGAACGTAGAGCTAGTTCGTAACGCCACATCTGGTACGTAGTACATATACATCGATGGTACAGACTCATTTAACCTAACGGTTTAATGCAGTCTTGGGCGTAAGACAATGCGGCATAAGTTTTGATCTTGGGCTCTCTTTCTTATATGTCGGGACCACACTAATTTTCAAAGGCATTCCATTCAAAACAACGAAGTCATCTTTAGTATCCAATGACGTGATAATCAACCGCATTAATGTAGCCCGAGGCAATACAGCGATAGCAGCCGATGGAAATTGTGTTCATCAATTCGTTGAATTACAGTACAGTGTACATATATCTTTTAATTGTATGGTAATAAAACTTTCATTAATAAACTTAACTTAATTGTTTGACTAAACCAATTCTTAATTATATTATGGATTCGAACGAAATCCAATATGTATTTGCTTAAACTTTGTTTCATTGTATGAGTAAACAGGTATATTTGGCAGGTATAGAGAGAGTTCTGATGACTGTAGTACAGTCAGTGACAAAAGTGCCTGTGCCCTGTAGCGACGCGATCGCGGTATAAAGTAATCAAGTGTTCAGATATTTTTGTTGCTGACTGTACTGACTGAAGGCGCCGGACGTAAAGTTTTATATATAGGACGTATTGTTGGCAAGCTTTGCTAATACTCTTTTAAATGTAATTATTATTATTAATGGAATTTTGTAATGTTTTAATATAATTAATTTACATAGCTATTATTGCGAGATTATTCCCAGCATTTGTCTTATGTTTTGTAATTTATCACATTTTAAAAGAGTACAAAATATTGGAATGTTATAATAATGTTGTTCGTTTAATAATAAGTTTTAGATATTAAATTTCACTTTGAATACTGTGTTTTCTTGACAATATTGTCGTCTAATTATACAAGGTTTAATCTAAAATTGAAGTGTAAATAAAAGTGATTTTGGTTTGGTAACTCGATGTTTTTTTAAAATATATTTACATAATTCCAGCGTCTAAAAATGATCCACACTATAGTAGGGTCAATTTAATAGATCACATTTGACATATGTCACTTAGCTTAATAGTAAGGTGACTTGCTTAAAAACATCGATTCAATTGATGAATCGATACGCATCAACGCAAACAAGAATTGTTAGTGATGTTATTCAAAATAACCAATTTTTCGGCAGCTCTAAATGAGAAATACAATTAGTATTTACATTATTGAGTGTTATTTACTTGTTTGTTTTGTGTTAATATGAATTGATAAGACACATTAATACAAATCGAAATTTTATTAAACGATTTTATACGTATTTATTGGATTAGAATGTAGCTCCATCTTCGAGCATTTATCAATGGAGATGTTGACGTTGTAATCCGCAAACATTTTTTTCTGCCGATACTTACGGGGGACGAGGTAAACACGCATTGCACACACACAAATCACTCACTTTAACGATCCCGCACACTAGCTTGAAACACGCACACAGTATTAAAAATACGCACGCTTATATGGCCAATAATGGCTATATGGCCAGCAGAGGGGTACGCCTTGCATTAACATCTCCTTTTGTAAATGGTCGAAGAGCCCCATAGAAAATAAAAAACATACTCAAATGTATCCATGGATCTAACGTTTAGTAGTTTATCGTTAGTTATTTAACTCAAATTATTATTGATTTTAGTTCCTATTCAATTATTTTTGTATTTTTTTAGTCAAAGAATAATATTATGTGTTAATTAAAATCACAGTGTAGTTATTTTTATAGTTAAACATCCTTCACAAGTAATCATTGCATTCGATTCAACCTATCGACTGATCAATCTTTTGATTTTTTGGGTAGCATCCCTAGTGTTTATAAAGAAAACGTGTTCAATGACGTAACCTTGTACTGACGTTTAGTTTTTTAGAACAAAAATTGTTTATTATAATCGAATTATTTCGATGTTTATTATGTTTAAGGTGGTTCGATTTCCATACAAAAGTATATTGACAAATACGAGTAAATGGATCAAAAAATTTCAATGAAATCACATCTATTGGTTTTTATACAACTCTTTACATAAGCGAAATCCAATCTTACTACATAATTTGATTAAATAATATGAAAACTAGGATCGAGATTTTAATTAATTTTTGTCAATATGTGAGTGAAGTTTTTACAGTGTCATACGCTAAACTCATTGGTGTGTATTGCCGCGATTGTCAGACGTTGCCAAACCGTGCGCTCGCTGAAAAGGCGACGTTGCCAGACCGCTTACATGCGAGTCGCCGCTTTTTCAGGACTTTTCAAGTTTTCATTAGCATTACAGTACCTATTATTATAGTTTGTGGCCTTCAAATATTTCGTCGGTTTATCGGTTAGGTTAGGCTCTAACAAACTCAAATTTAGTTTTATTTTGTTTCTAACCGACTTCAAAAAAGGATGTTTCTCAATTCGACCGTATATATTTTTTTATGATTGTTCGCGGATAGGTTCGTCGTTTCTGAACCGATATTGATGATTCTTTTTTGTTGGAAAGGAGACATGATGTATGTATATATATATCTATCTTCAGAAATATGGAGATGCACGTCAAACTTGGTATTGAAAATTAATAGCGTGGCATTTGAAGTCGGTTCTCTTTATTTAAGTTTTTTTTTTATCGATCTTATCGCTTAGTGTTTATTGGAAATTTTGGACCATAATGACATTTTTTGTAATATTGAAATTGATAGGTACCCCAAGTTTTGAAATTTCGATATTTTTAACCGACTTCAAAAAAAATGTTTCTCAATTCGACCGTATAGTATTTTTTTATGTGTGTGGATATCTTCGTCGTTAATGAACCGATTTTGATAATTATTTTTTGTTGGAAAGCAGATATCATAAGGGTAGTACCATTGTAATTTCGTTGAGATCTGATAAGTATCTCTAAAGATATGGAGACAAACACCTCAAACATGGTACTGAACATTAATATAGCGGCATTTGATGTCGTTTCTTTTAGTTGGGACTACCTGGGAAGGGCTTTTAAAACAAAAAAGAAATAGAATTTTCCAAATCGATTTAGGTATCTTTGAGTAATCGGTGAACATCTTTGAGTATTCTGGCTGAATACTCAAAGGAAAAGGCTACCGTTTTTTACCATTCGGCTACGGAACCGTAAAAACGAGATTGATTTTATTATAACGGACAAGAAGCGTATATTTAGAGATTTCACAGTGATCAGGATCACTAGGTTCAACACCGTAGTATTCACCGACTGGTCTTTTCATCGCTCTTATACGAATACGAAATAGCCTCGATACGAAAGTATTTAACGTGTGCGTCCTGCCTGTTATTACTTACGGAGCCGAGACGTGGACACTGATAGTGCGACTGGTTCACCAATTCAAAATCGCTCAGCGAGCTATAAAGAGGGCTATACTTGGGGAGTCTGTCTGAAGAATCAAATTCGAAATTAAGTCATCCGACAGAGATCCAAAGTTATCGACATATCTCAAGGATTAGCTAGCTGAAGTGGTAGTAGGCTGTTCACAACTGTCGTAGAACCGATAACAGTTGAGGTAGACGTGTTTTAGAGTGGAGACCACGGCTCGATAAACGCACTAAAAGTATCTTTTTCGTAATAGTGTAAGGCGCCCTCCAGCTATATGGAGCGAAGACATATGCAAGCTGGCTGGCAGTGGTTGAAAACAAAGAGCTGAAGATCGAGCTCAGTGGCGTGCTGTAGGTGAGATAGCCTGATGATGGTGATATTTTAGAGGCCAATTTAAAACCAACATCAGCTTTTCATTCATAGATAAATCGATCCGATCCTGTCAGACCATCTGTCAGATCATTCTCAAATACGTCTTTGTATACCAATAAACGGACTAACTAACGGAATAACTCTTTAACCGACTTCACAAAAAAGGAGGAGGATCTCAATTCGACGGTATTTTTTCTTCATGTTTGTTACCTCAGAACTTCGTCAAATCTTAACCGATTTCAAATTTTTTTTTTGTTTGAGAGATTATGCCTCCCGTTTGGTCCCATTCAAATTTGTATTGAGATCTGATAGTCATCACGGTAATATTATAATATTACCGTGTAATCATCTCCGGAGATATGGAGATAAATAATGTAAACAAATTTGTATACCTTGATGACATGTTTATGGCAACAGGCTATTTTGACGATCGCAGCATGTGAAGTCGGATTTTTAATTTTGTACATTATAAATTATGTTGGCTATATTACCGAAACACACATGACATCACTATTCTCAAAATTTAACGTGACGAAGATTTTATAACAAACGTGTTACTAAAATTAGTGACATTTTATAAAAAAATGTGTTTTACCAGAGAGTGTACTGAGGAGAGTACGACTAATTGACTAAATTGTTTAGATATTTTATTTGCGGTAGGATCAAAATAGAAGTATCAGGCATATAGTTTCCTGATGTCCGGATTAGCAAACTGAAATGGCAGTGGCCTGGTCATATCTGCCGTATAGGAGCGATAACCGTTGGGGCAGACTGGTTCTAGTGTGGAGACCGCGAATCGGCAAACGTAGCGTAATCCTGTGACCAGCCCCCCTAGACAAAATTCAATTTCTGATGCCATTCACGCTAACGCAAGGTCAAAATGTATGGAATGACATTTATGTTTCCGCAACAAAGTTGTCATTCCCATACACTTTAAAGTCGCGTTAGCGTGAATGAAAACAGAAATTGGATTTTGTCTAGGGGCCCAGGTGGAGCGACGATATTCGCAAAGCGGTGGGCATTGACTTAGGAAAGGCCTATGTCTACCAGTGGACTGGTACCGGCTGATTTTGATGATGATGATACCAGCGCCACATCTCGAAAATGGTCATGCATTGCTCTATTAGGACCGCTCCATTATCATTTACGGATATATTTATTATTTTTATATAAATATTGTAAATGAAAATAAAATATTGTCGTGTACAATATTTTTGAAATACTTATAAAAGGAAAGTATACCTTAGTAAGTAAATAAAAAATAAGTTCAAAAACTAAAACTCGACTACTGAAAATACACTCTCTAAAAAGTATGAAACAAGAAAATATTCTCATCTGAGATCGCTAAGTACAAACTAATCAATATGTATCGTGTATTATACAAACAACTAACTTGTAATAAATACTTTATTGTATTTCATAAATATTCTTAGTGGTGTTCAGTGGATACCCGTGGTCGTATGTTACTTTGCAGAGTGTATTGTTTTGTTACGGTAGGTGACATACGACCACGGCTATCCTCTGAGCCTCACGTGATTAATGGACAATCCCTAAGGTAAAAGGACGATTATTCCTACAAATAAAACTACAGCTTAATTCATGTTGTGATTTAATCACATTGAAATTAGTGTCTCAATATTGACGAAACACGACCGCGACAGTTTACACAATAATATAATAAGTATATAAAAATTACAAAACATACCTACTACACATTTTCATAACAATTTGATAGGTAAAATGTATCCATACAATTCATAGAAAAATTATAATAATATTGACTCGGCCTCGGTCTGAGCAGTAACAGAAGTGGAATTAAGATTCAGAGTACAGTGCAACATAACAGAGTAGAAATTAATTATTTAAGGACAAAAAGTCAATACAGGCAACACCGAAAAATTTGTATTTATTGCGCGACTACTGATTTTGCTACTTGTTTACACTCATTGAATAATGAAAGTAAGAAATAAGCATATAAATAAATAAAGAAGAATTTGTATAGAAATAATGTATATATAAAATGTATATAGATATTATAAAATTTATATAGATATTATAGGTTTCAATTTAAATAAAAATGCATGTCATATTTGCAAAAATAATACAAGTATCAAAAACGTTTGTTTCTAACTACAACTGTGTTGCTTGCTACAAAAGCAATAGTGGCGCCCTCATTTATTGTCAACTCTTTTATGTCGCACTGTAGATTACACTACTTTCAATTGCACCAAGAGCTTGTAAAACTGAAAACAGACGTCTTCAGGACTTCAGACATCGACATCGACAGGTCGCGTCATGTAAAAGAACTTAACTGTTAAAAGGTATATTTGGTGGTATGAAGGGCGGACGGGTCACGCGCCGTATGCTTACCGGTGCGCTATTTATTGGTTCGAAATCGACCTTTGCATTCGTGCGAGCGTGTACCCATGGCCATGCGCAAAGTCAAACATACTTTCTTCCAGCTTCTTTTTACACGACGCGACTGTAACATATTTGCCAAAGATGTATGAAGATTTGATCTGAGGCCACAGTATCATAACCAATATTTAAATAATATTTACAAATTGTTGAACAGAAAGGGTTCATAGAGCAAACACTGTTGTTAAAGGCAAGAAATTTTAAAAGTTTACGCCGCCAGTGCGACGGCCAAGGTCGCAGCTCACTTGAACGAAATCTCCTCTGCCTCAAATGAGTTGTAAGGGTGCGTGTCTACCAGAGCTGTGCGAAGAAGCTAAGAAGCGTGCGAGGAAATAATCTGTAAATACCATCACTTCATTTATTTTCCTCGCGCACACTGGTTGGAAAAGTGCTTAGAGGAGCCTTAGCACCTAAGTTTTAAACCAAAACTAAGTTTTTGTCTGATATTTGCATTTCCAAGTATTACAATATATGCAGAAATTAATTTTACGCATATAAAAATATTATTCGACATTGACATTGACACGTTGCAAGATGTGGTGATGGCAGGTCGAGTAAGTCCCTAACAGAATGGTGGCCTCGTGTAGGAAAACGAAGCCGCGGCAGACCAATACAGAGGTGGGTCGACGACATCGAAAAGTACGCAGATAGGACCTGGCCAAGAGTAGCTCGGAACAGGGATGAGTGGCGTAAGAGGGAGGAGGCTTAAGCTGGCTTCTCACTGCGCGTTTTAGCCCGCGCCCCGCGCAGTGTGAAGAGCTAGCTAGAGCGCAGCGCGGCGCGGGCAGGCGCGGCGCGGCGCGACCTATCCGCTAAAAATAGGTAACTTCAAAGGCGCGGCGCGGCGACAGACTGAATCAAACTGAGGTTTAGTGGTTTGAAGCTAGAAGGCACGCGCCGCGCCGCCCAGTTTCCGTTGGGTGGCGCGGTGTGTCGCGTGACGCGTCCTTGCGCGTGGAGCGGCGCGGCGCGTAGTAGCACGCGCAGTGAGAAGCCACCTTTATGCCCTGCAGTGGGCGGAAATGAGCTGACAATGATGATTATGATTGACATAAGAGGTCCACCACGCACGCAAAACAATAGACTACCGGACAGAATACCTTGATGAGTGGCAACTTACTCTATGAAGCAGATGCTCGCGCTACCACCGAATCTTTTCTAAATTCTAGCTGCGCTCATTTTCCTTGCACAGCTCTTGTAGTCACCCTAACGTATTTTAATAGGACAATTTCTAATCAGTATTATTTGGATGTTCCTTGTATTAGCGCGCGGGAGCTGTATAAGAGAGCTGCGATCTTGACATGAATACTGTATGTCCTTCTCTTTCCTAGTGACTTTTCGCGGTATCGCGACCTAACGCACAAAATACAATAAAATGCAACAATGCAAAGTTCCCGTTTAACATACATAAGCTATTTCTAATATTTTTATTGGTAATATGATGAGGTTATACTCTTATATTACTGTATTATATAATTATTTATGTTTTCATTTACACAAACAAACACATAAAATGTCTCAACACATTAACGTGGTAAATCAAATTATGATGAAATAATTGAACTTGACAATTGTTGTTGATGATAGCGTGCTTCGGTCTATGGCGACGGGTTTTCAGTTACGTACAAATGGTGAGAGAAAGAAATGGAGCTATTAGCACGAATAGCTGCATCTCCTTCTACTCGGCATTCGTTGGCGTTCGTTTGGCCGGAGTATACTTACCCAGCATCAATAATTGTATGCGCAAGATAAAAAAACATTATTAGTTCAAACATTACATGAAAACCTATTGTTTCAGGTATGCATTTTCTTGACTTAAACTTGAAAAATTCGTGACTGTATACTAAAATCGGCGGATTAATCACAAGGTGTCTAAGCACACTATGTCGAAGATACGCGACCGAAGTTCCGCGGCTGATTTTACGTTCCGACGTCTTCGGCTGATATGAAAGTTATGAAACATCATAAGAGCGGAAATAACGCGACAGAAATTCAGCTGCGAAACGTTTGTGTGAGATAAGACAATCAAACCGAACTTGTGCCCGACCGTTCGGTGAAACGTGACGTAATTTCGGCAAATCATTTGCTAGCCATTGAAATAATTTAAAGTTTTGCAGGGGCAATCGAGCCGAAGTTTGGGCGCGAATCTTGGGCATAGTCTGTGACAAACTCAATGAATAAAATCAATCAGCTCAGCTGCTTTAACTAACCAGACATTATCGGTTAATTTTTATTAAATTTAGTAAACCATGTTTTATTCCATGTTTACTTTATGTTATTCAAATAAAATCAATATTAACACATCCAAAATAAGTTATATCATTTACGATCATTATGTCAACACTGCACATTTATTTCATACCCAGAGCTAAGAAAAAAAACAAAGAAAACAAGCAAACAACAAAGGGTATAAACACAAAGCCCTCGAATACGTTGTCTTGCCCTTATTTATCATATTATGGCTACGATACATATAGATCTTAACACTACGTTTATATACAAATACCTACAGCGTTCGGGAACGCGTCTACTAAATATTTACAAATTAATAGTTTGGATACTTTGGCTGTCGATAGGGTGAATGTAGTGTTCATTCCTTTAGGATTACAGGAAATGCTAGATCACGGCTCAATGCAATATCAATCGGAAATGTTTAAAATGTACATACAATAATTTATTTTTAATAAAGTCGCATCTAGGATTCGCAACTAGGAGCTACCAATGAGGCTCTGATCTGCTCGCACAAACCTCTTACACAGTAAGGGTCAATTTATACTAGAGCAGAGTCGAAGCGCATCGAAGCGTCGATCCAAAACTGAACATAACAAATTCAACCTTAATTCCACAGCGTAACGCACACATTACTTCTGAGATTTTAAAAAGACGCGCGCATTCTTCCGAAATCGCGCGTCTGCGCGTGACCAACGCTGATTGGTTGTAAGTTGAGTTGTAAAGAATTTGACGCTTCGATGCGCTTCGACTCTGCTGTAGTATAAATTGACCCTAAGTGCCATTGGCCTGGTTTTTATCTAAAGTCCCCGTCACGAGAAGCTATAAATTATGTAAACAAGTGTTCAGGAGTACACAACATTTGAACCAACAAAAAAAATGAATTTCGTACTCGTAAGCATTCGAAACTCGAATGACGCGTTTATTTCAAAATGGCGTCCCGATAGTTTACAATCCCTGCGTCCGGTACCAAGAAACACAACCGATAGCGCTTTGCGTCGTTAAAATATGATCCGACTAAATTAAATAGGTTGTTACTTTCATATAACCCGTCTATATTTCATGTCGATTGAATATGGTCAATTTATTATTATCTCGCAGTATAAAATGTTTACTTAGTAAAAGATGTTTGTTTGCATAATTTATAGCTTCTCGTGACGGGGACTTTATGCTCCTCAGCGAAGATGCATGTCAACAAACAATATTAGTGATAGTGACGAGATGAAATACAAATTGATGGTTGATAATTCTCCTCAGCTTGTCTGTCTTTGGTGGATACCTACCCTAACAGTCTGTCTGCCGCTACCAAAAATAATGAGACATAAATATTTGAGACTTATTCGATTGCTACTTACATAATAATATAAGTTATCGGATATGGTCATACACTTTTACAATAATGAATACTTTTATACGGTAAACAATTTACGGAATAAACACATACACCCTATATTATATATAATAGGTCCATTACAGGTCTCGTAACTAAACCTCTAATAGCTAATACAATCCAATACGAGGAACTTTGAGTTGTAATTTTAGCAAAGTCAAATATATTCTTAAAGCTGATAAGAATGAACTAAATTATTCATACCACTTCTATATACACTGTCTTTAGGAATAGTTAGGGGAAATATAGTGCTAAGGAAAATTACACAGTTTACTTTTGATGGCAGCACACTCGACAGCAAATGGTTGCCTAAATATGTATAAAGTAAAAATGCTGCTGTGACTGTCTTGTGCCGACTTTCAGTTGCAATGTGACTGCAACCAAGTTCATGAAGGACCTGACACCGAGAACAACGAAATTGGCCTTGGTATCTATGACTTCTTAACCAATCACAGCTCAGAGTGCCTGGTGCGGGTATTATAATAAATTGGTTTACTTACTCGATCACGTTACAGCAAACGCAGATTTGTATGGAATTAAAAAGCGCCATCTAGTGTGCATAAGAGGTAACTATGTGATTTCCATACAAATCTGCGTTGACTTCAACGTGATGGAGTGAGTAAAAAAATCAAATGATACTCGCACTAGGCACTCTGAGTGGCTTCAACCAATAAAAACAGTTTACAATACAAATGATTTATAAAGTCGTGTTATATTATGGCGGTAGTTCTCACCGTACTTGTTTTTGATAACAAAATCTAAGTCTGATTTCATAGAAATCTATCTGGACCTGAGGCTCAAAAACAGCAAGACAACCTTCCATATCACCATCATTTCCCAATACACAAGAAACATTCTACGCAAAAATTACAAGTCAAAATTCACTTACATGTGCTGTATTAGCTAGGATTGGAAGATTTGTGGTTTTCCTGCGGGCTTGACTCATGTGGGGACTCGACGTCGTTCATTCGCTGGGCTCGGGGGGACACTGGCCTGAACGTGTACTCCAGGGAATCAGAATCTGGCGTGCCAGGTGTAGATGGAGTCAGCCGATCTGTGCACATACGTTTGGATACAGGAGAGTCGGCTTCGTCACACCGTCGCTTAGCCACTATGCATGTGGGCCGGCTGACTGGACTGAAGCTGGAAGCCCGGATCTGTATTGGTGATAAACTTCGCCGCGTTGTGTACTTCCTTCGGAGCGATGGTGATACCACTGGGGAGAACCTGGGATGGGATTACAATGGTATTAGACTTGCAGATTAAAAGTTACCTATAACTATATACCTGCCTAATTCGAGTCGGATTCGCACACGAAGGGTTACATACAACTGTACAATATTTTATGGGCATGTTTCCCAAGTGGTGCAGTTTTGAGTCCCATCGGTAAGATGAAATTTTGGATTGTGTGTAACACTGTACAATATTAAATTAGAGCAAACAATGCTAATAAAATATCTTTCTTGTATGTAATGCTAATACATTCCACGTTTCACAGGTCCGAGGTAGAAAACCACGGTTGAAGCGGGTGGTGCGAGACTTCCAATTCTGTAAGATGTGAGGGTGGGCTCTTTGGCGATGTCGGGTAGATCGATAGAAGAGGGCTACGGTTGTATTAGATCAAAAAGCTCTTCAGAGCATTCCCCATTATAGAGGCGATAAAAGATAGTGACACTGATGTCTCTACGGAGGCTGAGTGGTTCCAATCTTTCACCGAGTCCGGGATCGTCGACAATTCTAGTGGCTCTTCGCTGTAGGGAGGCTGTAAGGGGCTGAAGGAGGCTCAGGGCGCCATCCCAGAGGTATGAGACTATGAGCAATACTTTATTAGAAACCGGTGAAATTGAGTCCACCCACCACCAACCAGTGTCGGATGCTGAAGTCATCATACAGTAGATTAGTCTAGCTAGATAAAGTCAGTATAATTCGCGTCACGTAAAAAGAACGCTGGCGGTCAAGCTGTGCATCAAGCTCATTTCAGACTACACTATAATATAATAGCTTATAGTTTATAGCGCAACAACATCGCTCACTATACATTTACCTAGAACACGTTCACACTTAGCTATACTATATAGCAGCCAGTTTGATTGTAATTTGCTTGTCATGCTGTGCTATATAGCGGAATAGTATAGAAATGCGCTTTAGATGCTTTAACTTGCTTCCCGCGCTGTGTACACATGCGCAAACATACACCCTCCACTCTCTTACAGGGTTCTCTTTACGTGACGCGAGTTATCTAGTGTGCATAAGAGGTACTTTTGTAATTTCCATACAAATCTGCGTTAACTTTAACGTGATCGACTGAGTAAATAAATCTAAAGAAACTCGCAATAGGCACTCTGTAATTATAATTACCTAGGTGTTCGTGTGGGTGAGTTGGCGAGTCCACCCCCCACCAGCGTGAGGTCCTCGCACGACTGCCCCATCTGCATGGCGCTGTGTATCTCTCGCTCGTGCGCCACCTCACGTGTGTTGCTCACGTCAGCGCACTCCTCTTGGCGGAGTTGATTCACGCGCGGCGCCATTCGAGGACCCCAACAATTATTCTGCACAAGAATATTACTAGTTTAGACGGCGAGCATGTATGAAAGCACTCATGAAAGTGGAAGAAGCGAAAAAAGTTATGTCCGGATCGTAGCGTGTGGAAAGAAGTAGTCTGCCTACCCCAACCAGGTCTGTCGCACTCCGCGCGGTAGCTATGAAAATGCTAGTACCTCCGCGGCAGCCCGCGGGCTATAAGTTCAGTCAGTAGTGTCACGCGCGCTCTCGATCGGACGCGCGCCTTTAATTTACTATTTAATCAGTTTTCTCACATCACTCAACCTTACAGTAAGGCCTTAGCCACACTAGACGGAAATTCCGTCGCCGAACTTCCGTTGCGGTAAATCCGCAACAGACGCAGAGGGCGAGCGGTCCGCGACGGAGCGATCGATCTTCCGCGTAGTGTGCCCGTTATTTGTATTTTATATGCAATAACATGTATTAGCGTTCCGCCGCGGAAGTTCGGCGACGGAATTTCCGTCTAGTGTGGCTAAGAGACAGCTGACGGACCGCGAACTGACCGAGTGATACAGACTCTCGCCGCGCGGACTTACGGTGCATTTTACGATGCGCTACACCTATTAGTTTATTCTGTGACACAAATTCAAGGTCGTGTCCGAGGCGTGTAGTATATTTTGAACGTTACCGACGTTGTAACTAGGTTTAATCTCGCATTTTTGCTCGCAGGGAGTGCATCTTCTGTACTTGTACTATACATTATTCTGTGCCCCAATGGGGAAAAGGCGTGATTGTATGTATGTAGATTAGATTACATTGTACTTTCTTTTAAGTGAAGGAAAGTAAATAATATTTGAATGAAATTATAAGATAATTTAAGATCGTTTACGATGAAAAAAACCAACTTCAAATGCCACGCTAGTCATTTTCAGTACTAAGATTGAGGCGTTATCTCTATATCTCTGGAGATACTTATCAGATCCGATGAAATTACAACGGTGGTGTAATTTCATCGAGATATGATCGAGAGCCTTGGATATGTACCCTACTAATTAAAAATAGAATAAACCGAATCGGTTCACAATTGACAGAGTAATCGCGTAACATACATTTAAAAAAACATACAGACGAATTGAAAACCTCATCCTTTTTGGAAGTTGGTTGAATAGAAGCTCCTTCATTGCATTTAAAGTTTATTTTAATAGGATTCTGTTGCAGCCATTTTAAGCTGCTTTTGATTCAGCATAAACTACCTAATAGCAAGATCAAGTGGCTTATATCGATTTAGGCCTAAGTTACGTAATGAGACATACCGTCACGGATACCGTATTGTTGCTGGCCTTATTTATAACGAGACATACCGTAGAGTGACCGGCCTTATTTATAACGAGACATACCGTTTAGTTTCCGGCCTTATTTATAACGTGACATACCGTAGAGTTCCCGGCGCTATTTATAATTATAACGAGACATACCGTAGAGTTGCCCGGTGGCGTGAGTGGACTGTAGCTTCCACTAAACCGACGCGTGCGCGACGGGTTGCTCGAAAACATACTGAAGAACGAGTGCCTGAAACACAACACATTCCCATAAACAACTACTATAACTTTTTATCTTTTATGATTTGTACTGCAATTAGTCTGCGTTTTATTTATTTATTATGTTTCATTATTTCACAATTTTTTGGATAAAAATTGTCGGAATACTGAAACATGCACTGGGTTGCGGGTGCACGTAATAGTACGGTTGGCAACCCTACATTCATCAGGGGAATTAAACGTGTGTTTTAAGTGTGACGTTCGAAGTCTAGATGAAAGCTGAATAGCTCAATATCTTTGTTTTTTTTTGTAAATTCAAAGCAATAAGTTATGTTTCTGTTATATCTATAATATTTTTTATTGAATATGATCTATTTAATGTAATTTGACGTGTGTAAGTGCAAATTTTTAATTTGCCCATATACTGAATAAATGCTTTGACTTTTGACTTTTTATCGAATATTGAAATCAAAACATTCAATTTGATCACATGAGTTTGGTACTCATAGTAGTAGCTATTTCTATTATAAGTAGTACCTGCCGACTAGAAAAGACAGAAATCGTAAAAAAATCTTTTGCTATACATTTCATCATCATCATCCACAGCCTGTGTTAGTCCACTGCTGGACATAGGCCTCTCCTAATGCTTCCCGCTGCCAGCTACCTGGCTCAGATCATCTCTCCATCTCGCCGGAGGGCATCCTACAATAAGTTTTCTCATACATGGTCTCTAGAATATCATACTCTAGAACTCTTTTACCCCATCAGCAACATTTTTGCACCAGCTTGTAACGTTGAGTATGAATTAACATTTCAACAATCATCATCATACTTAAACTAATTTACACAAAACCTTAACGAATTGTATACCAATCACTTTGTCTATGTGTGAAAAACGCATTAAAATCCGTTCAGTCATTTTTGAGGTAATTGTGAACAGACAGACAGACGCAGCAGGGGACTTTGTTTTATAATATGTAGTGATACACAACAAAGAAGATAAGCTGAACTTGTTTTTAATCTAGAGATTTTTTTTAAATAAAATAATTCCTATTTCATGGCTGAAAATGAATTGGCAAAATGGTGGTACCGCCCCTGGTAGGCTAGCAGAAGTCCTACCATTATGCAGCTATTGATATCCTGTTTTATCAACAGACTTCCAAAATGGAGGAAGTTCTCATCTGCGTTTTTTTTTAAATACTGAACTGGGTAGCACTTGATCACTATCTCACCTGATGTTAAGAGATGATGCAATCGATGATGGAGCGTGCTTAACCAGAAGATACCTATTCACTCGCGATTTGAAGACCTCCATATTGTACTTAACCGGAAACACAGACTCAGGCAGGGTATTCCATTCTTTGGCGGTTCCTAAGATGAACAAAGAAGCAAATCGCTTCGTTCGGGTAGATGGTATATCCACCATAAATCGGTGGCGCCTTTTAGTGTCTCTGGATGTCCGATTATAAAATGGGGATGGTGGAATCAAATCATGCAGTTCTATTGCACACTCTCCGAAATGTATTCGATAGAAAACCGATAAGCAAGCAACTTTGCGGATGCGCGAGACTCTGGAGTCTCTTGCTTACTAGTAGGTTGTCGCTTATGAGTTTCTTGGCTCTCCTCTCAATAGCTTCCAGTGTTTTCAGCTGGTATTTGGCAGAACCATCCCAAAGGTGAGAACAGTACTCCATACACGACCGGACTTGTGCTTGGTAAAGATTAAGCAACTATCCCGCTGTGAAGTACCGTCTCACCTTAGCCAAAATGCCAAGCTTTTTTGAGGCTAGCTGGACTCTAGACTCAATATAAGAGCCGAAATTGAGAGTTGGTGTCAAAGAGATGCCAAGAAGCTCAAGATTGTTACTTATCGGAACGGACACATCCCGGAAAGTAGGAGCCAGTAGAAATGGGCTCCGTTTAGCGGAGAAAAGACACGCCTGGGTTTTAGCAGCATTGAACTTGAAGATTACTCTGTTAATTGTGAACCTATTCTCCTAACTTCTTAAGTAATTACTACACAGATAATGATTATAATGAATCCTGTAGCTTACAT
Organism: Cabera pusaria; assembly: GCA_954871355.1. Taxonomy (NCBI): domain Eukaryota; kingdom Metazoa; phylum Arthropoda; class Insecta; order Lepidoptera; family Geometridae; genus Cabera; species Cabera pusaria. The sequence continues at coordinate 28,734,003 of OX940887.1, forward strand.
AGAATTATGTCACTAGAAAATAAAAGAACCTTGCTTTATGTGATGCTTTTACATGTCTGTAATAATCAAATAGACAGTAAGGAAATAAGAGACTTGATTTTACGATTTAATATTCCTGGTATTGGAATATGGCATTGCACCTTGTGCTCAGGTGCTCCTGCACGAACAGGATATGCAATAGGTTAACAACAAAAGGTTCAACAACATTGATATTTTCTGCTTCACCAAACAACATTTTATAGAAAATCAGTGTCTGATGTCTTATCTAACAGCTAGTAAGAATAAACACACGCACACACTTACGCACATACATACAACACACACAAACCTATATACCTATATATAAGAGCAACAGCTACCAATATATATATATATATATATTTTTGAAATGTGCTAATTAAGCCATTTGGTTAGTTAATGGTGCTAGAACTGTTTAAGAGGAAAAGAATAATGTAGGTACCTATTTGAATAGTAATGCATCTTGCGGTATAAAAATACCAGTTGTTAACTTAATGTAAGCATTTTTTTATACCTACTTTGTTATTTTCATACAGACATACTGAAGTCAAAGCCCCATCGGCTTTGGTATAATAAAAAAATATGAATGTCAATTTAAAGATTGCAATACTACACTATCTACAATCTGTTAGATATATAGCCTAGCAATAATCTCAGCTTGATAGCATGGTAACATTATCTGGCCAATGTTTCTCAATGGCAAAATGTGTGTCCCCACTGATGCCTCAGTAAACAACAGATTGTATCTTGGGAATAATTGCTACCATTATATTACTTATATAACAAAACATAAACACAAAAATGCACATGAAGTGTTATTTAAGTGTTCTTAGATAATGTTGCTCCTAACACTAATGTTCTAAAGTTAATTTTTAATTATAATTCTTTATACTGTATTGTGACATACCTAGAATAATAACACTGTTTTTATGGGTATTAAATAAATCTGTATCTGAATCTGAAATATGATATATAGTAGTTCGAGCAAGAAGCAAAGCCTAATAAGCAGTCTCATGTTAGTAATCATGCTACCAACTTGTCAATAGTTGAAATATACCGCAGTGCTAACCACACGTTATCACTGCCTTGAATACCGACGCCAGGCCGCCCCTGGCTCCTCCCAGTGTAACCACTACAACTTATCATGAGTAACAACACTGCGGAGTTCACAAACGGCGCTAAATACAGCCACAGCACCCACTGTCGACCTCACCAGCTGTCAAAAATAGTTAAGCAGCGTAGCAACAACCAATCTTGCAGACCGTAGGAGGCGTCCGCGTTATATCGTACTTTACCTCGGAGCAGAGTTTGTTGTGGGCGAAGTCATCGACGTGGACGGCACCTCATTGATCAGAGGTGCGCTGTTGCACCTTTTCAATAAGTTAGGAGCATCAACATCCATTATCATAAAGCCACTGACGTACTATGTAGTTATATGCATCGAGCTCGCCGACACGATTAGCCCTCTATAGTTTATGTAACACTGTAAGTGCACTTGAATACAATCTAATGTACAAATCACGCTACTGTTACGACTACATACATGTTATTTAAGACGCGTAAATGAAAGAAAAATACAAAATAAAACTAAAATACGCTACTCGAAAAGCTAAAAAAGTGGCTCGAAGCTGACCTGTCAAATCGCCGAATCAATGATGCGTTCATAAATGCATTTTATTTATTGGAGCAATATCTTTTATAATCCTATTAATTAATCTTATATACACAAGTAAAGCTGAAATACAATAAAAGATTGTAATAAACAAAACAAAACAATCAGTGTATAACTAAAAGAGTAACATCTTAATACTAAATACTAATGTTAAAAGTAAAGTTTATCTCAATATAAAAATGACATTTTGAAAATTTGAACGTACCTAAACAAAAAAAGTTAAATGTCAACTTGTCACGTAAGGCGTCAAACACATTGCCGCGGTCGGTGGTCTGCGGTCTTGCCACGATAAAACAATGAGATTTTCCACATTCCAGCGTGTGGACCATCTCATTGGCTGTACACACTCAATCTCGATCGCGATCTGTGATCAAAATCAATGATCGCGATCGAGATTGAGTGTGTACGAAGAATATTGATGTATCTGATCACAAAATATCGAGATATTTTTAAATCAAATATCAAGATCGCGATCCTGTGATCGCGTGATCTAGATTGAACGTGTAAGCGCAGGATCGGAGTATCGCATCAGTCTCGCTGTGCGCTTATAAGAAATATGAAAAGACCATAGATATTGTCGCGGCGGTAACGATACACGGAATGAAGAAATCAAGATTGAACGTGTAATGTTGTGGCGTGATCCCGTGATCCTTGTCGCGATCAGAACTCTGTGATCGCGATCGAGATTGAGTGTGTACGGGCTGCCTATGTTAGGCTATGTTTTCCATTTCAGAACGCAGACCGCGCCAGTGTGTCCCGCGTTTAAAGACATCAAATCGATACGTTTCATTTCACGCACCTAGCAAAGACTCGAGCAAACGTTTTGCTAATAAAAGTTTGTGGCGACCTTATGGCAACCTGTTTGGTATGATGTTCAAACTCCTTTGACGATCTTTTCTTCCTGGTGGTCAATTTATTTGAATTATTTATGTTTCAAATATAGATGACTAGCTGTACCCGTGACTTCGTCCGCGTGGAATAGTGTCTTTGGGTAGCATTTTTAAATACATAGGCTAATTATTTTACAAATAAGACACATGCGTATCCCACCTACACCGCACCGCACCACGCCGTGCAAATCCCCCTCCCTTCTCCCTGCCCCTCACCCCTCCCCTCCCCTCTCGCTTCCCTCCACCTCTTTTCCCCTCACTTCCCTCTCCTCCTCCCCTTCCCCCTCCCTCTTCCCTGCCCTCCCCTCTCTTCCCCCACTTCCCCTCCCCCTCACTTCCCCCACTTCCCTCCCCCTCTCTTCCCCCCACTCCCCTTCCCTCACTTCCCTCTACCCTGCCCTCCCCCCTCCCCCTACCCTTTCCTTCCCCTCCCCTTTCCCGCACCTCCAATCCCTCTCCCCTTTCCCCTTCCCCTCACTTCCACCCTCCCTCTCCTCCCCTCATTCCCCCTTCCCCTTCTCCCTCCCCCTTTCCCCTCACAAACTTTGAATGACATATTAATTTATATCAAATCAACAGCCTAAACAATAAGTTTCAAGCTTCTAGCTTTAAAAATGACGATACATCCATACCACTTTTCATCCCCCCTTTTAACCCCTTACAATCATCTTTTCGCATTAAAAAGTAGCCTATGTCCTTACTCAGGCTCTAAACTATCTGTGTACCAAATTCCACTCAAATCGGTTCAGTAGAACAATAACATAAACCTTACATATTTCCATACAAACTTTCATCCCCTATTGTTTTTTTACTTTATTATTATAATTTTTTTTTATTGTATTTTACACCCTTGAGGGTAAAACTTTTACAAACTTTGAATGTCAAATTTATTTAAATCAAATTAACAGCCTAAAAATAAGTTTCAAGTTTTTAGCTCCTAAAATGACGATACTTCCATACAACATTTCATCCCCCCTTTCAACCCCTTACAACCCTGTTTTCGCATTAAAAAGTAGCCTATGACCGTTCTCAGGCTCTAGACTATCTGTGTACCAAATTTCATTTAAATCGGTTCAGTGGTTTTGGCGTGAAAGTGACACAGACAGACAGACAGACAGACAGACAGACAGAGTTACTTTCGCATTTATACATACATACATACAATCACGCCATTTTCCCGTTGGGGTAGGCAGAGACTACTTCTTTCCACATGCTACGATCCTGACATACCTCTTTCGCTTCTTCCACTTTCATGAGCGCTTTCATACATGCTCGCTGCTTATAAGTACTTTTGACTTGGCCTTTCTTTAAAACGTCTCCGATCTGGTCGTGGTACGTTCGCCTAGGTCGGCTTCTACCGGCTGCCCCATTCACACTCGTCTCATAAATCTGTTTCGTCAGTCTTTCTTCATCCATCCTCTCTAGATGTCCAAAGCATCTAAGCATCCCTTTCTCTATCTTTATCACTACATCTTCTACCACATCACAACATTCCCTTATCATGCTGTTCTCCACCTTATCCATCAGAGTCACTCCAATCATACTTCTTAAACTTCTCATTTCTACAGCATTAATTTTACTTTCATGTTTCTTCTGCCATACCCAGCATTCACTACCATACATGACTGAGGGAACCAACACTCCCCTATGTACAGCCAGTCGTGCTTTTTTAGACACGTTCTCACTTCTCATAAAGTAATGCAGTGCCCCACTCACTTGGTTTCCAGCCAAAACTCTTCGCTCAATATCACTTTAATACTTACCATCTCTCGTAAACTTAGAACCCAGGTACACAAACTCTTTCACTTGTTCCACTCTCTCTCCTTCAATCGTAACCTTACAATCTGTCATTCTTTCTTCTGTTTCAAAAACCATAACTTTGGTTTTACTTACATTCACTTTCATCCCTTTTCTTTGTAAGGCATCGAGGCATCAATGCATAATATTAACCATCCTTTGCAACTCCTCCTCCGATGATGCTAATATCACCTGATCATCAGCGTATAGGAGGCATTTGATGGTTAAATTATTATCGCATTTATAATATTAGGATAGGATTGAAGTTAGGATTGGAGCACCAGTTTTGTCAAGAGAGTTTGACATCAGTATTTTATCTGAATAATTCGACAAAATATTGTCTTGAATATAAATGTAAAATATCTATTAAACATCTTTTTCGTGAACCTAATTTTGCGAAGGAAATTGGCCACGCAATAAAGTACATATGAAGTCTATAAAAATGTCTCTGTACTAGTAGTTCAGAGAAACCCCCGATCTGCACTTCTGAACCCAGATAAGTACCTACCTATTACCATTATAGACCTTACTACCTTAGCACGACCCAGTGATAGAGGGGTCATAGCTCACCACCACTGTCTATAGCTGGGAACTTATAATCATTCCCACTTCCCAGCTATCATCAAACCGCTGGACCATTAAGTGCCTTTCCATTACCGTATCTTAGATAACAGATACTAGGGAAGGCACGCGCAAGCAGTAGTGGTGGACTGGTTCCCGGGAGTATTGCCGGGGTTCCCAAAAGTCGATACAGCTGTCAAAATTTTACTACTCTGGGCCATAGAAAAGATAATAATACTACGTACTGTACCGTAAAAAACAAAAAAAGACGTGTTGCACTCGGGGACTGCCGCGGTAAAGCTATTGCATAGCATTTTTTTATATATGCAGTATTTTTTTCTTTAATATTAATTCTAGTTACACTTTTTGAGCGTGGTGACCGATAAGAAAACCATTTTTTTTTCTTTTATTAAATAAATGAGAAGTGAGCTACTTTTAATATCGCTCATTTTGATATCAAAAATTTTGATTACTTATCTCTATAGCAGTATTATATATAAATTAACAAAACAATAAATAATACTGCATTTGTGAAAATAATAATAAAATGTATGTATATAGAGTACACACTCATTTTCTTTCACTATTTTTTTCGTGACTTTCTTCATTAATAAATGCACTTTGTTTATTCATATTTACAGATAGAGACAGAGTACAGATATTCACTGTTGTACATAGATGATAAATACCTATACACCTATCTGTGTCACGGCTACATGTATGAAGGCAGTGAGTGTTTAACAAGGAGGAATTATGTAAAGTTCCGAGGACTTGTTCACCCTTGACATAATTTGAAAATAGAATTCGGAATTTATATTTGAAAAAGGAACGAGAAGACAAAATCAAAATTAGCTGGTCCGAGGGGTATATAGGCGGTTAGAGTAGCTCCCCTACATGTGAAGTGGGGATGAAATCCGATAGATGGCGTTGTACACCGTTAACACACGCAAGTGTTTTATTTTGCATTTTTACGTAAATCAAGTATTAGTACTTAGGCATTACATACAGTAATATAATTAAAAATCCGATAGATGGCGTTGTACACCGTTAATACCCGCAAGCGTTTCATTTTATTAAGTTTTACCATTAAATTGAACGATGTGTAAAAACAAAGACGACCTTACCTCTACTACGCTAAGGCTTAAAAATGAGGTTCGTTGGGGTGTTAGGTTTTATTTTCGTTACGGAATTTCTGGATTCGGTCTCCAAGCTCAAGGCCCGCGATAGAAGCTATGCAATAGCTTAAAAGGATAAAATTTTTAGAAAAAATGGCTTCTAACCAAATATTTCGGATAATATTTATGTGCGCGTATTACATAAGTTAAGTTAACTAAACTAGGTATTATTTTCTTAGTTTTTGGTTTTTGCGATAATGTCACCACAATTTCGCCAATGTCAAGTTAGCTAAATTATAGGTAAAGCAGAACAAATTAGGTTTTTTTTTTAACAACTGACATTTCATTTGACACTTGATACTTTTGTTTGACAGCCATTTATTTAGGTGAATTCTTAGAAATACGAATTATTATTTATTTTATTTAAAAAGAGTAATTATATAATAAAGAAAGTGTCTCACCTCGGCAGCGTGTGCAGCTTTTTAGTGCGGCCAAAAAATAGCGTGAAAATCAAATCATTGCTTCGATTTGTTTTGTTTTACTATGGACATTTTCGCATTGTATTTATATTCTCTTTGATTTTCGCAAGTGCTTTAATGTGATCTCAATGATTACGGTCTAGTATATTATGTATTTGCGGAGAAAGTAAGACTGTTTCCTTGTTCTTTATTGTATCTGTTAGCTTGACTTAGATTATATAAAAATGTATGAAATCGTTTTATATTTCAGTGCAGTTATCAAGTACTTCATAGCGTCTTTTATAGGCGCTGTTCTGTACTGTGAATGGCTCGTATACTTCATTCAGCCCCTGTACTGGCAAAAGCTCAAATGCCAGAATGAACCATGCACCAAGATACTCTTCATAGCTGACCCTCAAATTCAAGGCGAGCTGTTTGCGCCACCCCCGTTAAACCACCTCTTTATTTGGGACAGTGATCGGTAACTATACAATAATTATAAAATTAGATATATAGAAAAATCTTCATGTTTAAATTGATAATATATTATCTGGTATACTTGTGCATATACACTCACCGACTAATAAACTGCATCATCAATGTTCAAGACACCTTTGAAATAAAATACAAATATTAAATACTTAAATTGAAGCCTATAGTTTGGTTCGTTAACTTCAAAACAGCGTAGTATCATATCCTTAAGTGTATGTATGTATACCCATATATACGGGATGTAAGGGAGCACAGGGATCTAAGGGAGCACAAATATGACCTCGGTGCTCCCAGCCCACCTCACCTGCCTGTGGTGCATCCTGCTGGTGATATACTATGATAACCATTTCATATCTATGGCGTAGCTAAATTCTATAGGCCGATGACGGGCAGGAGCATCACCAGTCAAGAAGCTACGTCCTGCGATCGCCAACCCGCCTGCCCGGTGGCCTCTCCTAAGGGATTTTTAATTTTTTTTGGGAGAGGCCTACGTCCAGCAATGGTCTGATACAGGCTGATGATGATGATGTATCAATACAATACAATACAAAATGTATACTGGAAAGGACAATTCAATTAATTCAAAATGATTCCTGAACTTTGATGCAGTTTATTAGTCCGTCAGTGTATTTCCTACATCACTTATTTTGTTTTCAGATACGTAAAGTCTACATTCTCGGTAGCAGTACGACACTTCAATCCACATGTGTTGGTGTACCTGGGAGACCTGATGGACGAGGGCTCCGTTGCCAGCATGCGGCAGTTCCGCGACTATACTTATCGACTCTTCGATATATTTACATTAGACAATCCTGTTGTGGTAAGATAATAAAGTATATATCCACTAGAATTTCTGCAGAGTATTTGAGTAGTTGATAACTAAAAATATTTTTTTATGTGGACCATCAAATACATGGTCACGATCCCACCTGATGTTACGTGTCTAAGTTTAAGAATAGTGCTCATCTGAATCTGGAAGACTTTAGTCTAATATACTTAAAGCAGCTAAGCCAAATCATCTCTTTAAAATTAGACTAAAGTTAGAATATATTATTATCTATTATTATAACTGTTAACGGGATATTTACCATGTTTTTTATTATTTATGAGTTTCATCCGTGATCATGGCGTTTGCAACAGAGCTGAAATATCGAAAACTCATAAATAATAAAAAACATGGTAAATATCCTGTTAACAGTTATAATAATAGTGTCAGTCACCATGAAAACCTAAAAACTATTCTTAGCGGCCAAAAGTAAAAAACGCTAAAAAATGAACACTATCACAATACCCACAGCTATATAATGCCACAGAACCTCAACATAATGACAAAAAAGACAATTACATCATGTGGCTAAGCTAACAACATAACCATTATGTCCGAACAGTACGATGGCCACACGAATCTGATACCCGCTCGCTGTCCGCGTTTATACTATCGGGCCCAGTCGCAACGTGAGGGTAGTTGGAAATCTTCTAATACTATATTATATCTATACTAATATTATAAAGAGAGAACATTTGTATTTTAGTATTTTTGTATATGTTTCCCGTTGAACTGTCTCATCACAGGATGCAGAGACTTCATGGTAAGTGACGTCATCAGCACGCACACTCCAGTGCAGGACCGTAGTACCTGCTTTATTACTACAGCTAGTCTGGAACATTGGGCATGGGTTGAAGAAACTGATTATCATGACGTTCATCTATACTAATATTATAAAGAGAGAACATTTGTATTTTTGTATGTTTGTAATGAGTAAGCACAAAAACTACTGGACCGATTTAAAAATATCTTTCACTAATATATAGAATGGACTTTCGAAATGAAAATAGGCTATATATTATCCCGTTTAAATCAAAGGTTCATTCGTGGAGACCTAATTTGCAACCTAAGTCGACAAAAAAACGGTCGAAAAAACACGTTTCTTACGAACGCTGCTCAATTGAAAACAGATGGAAGAATATTTTCTATGGAAGAGTTGTACAACTTAATAAGACCTACAAAAAAGTCCGCCACAGCATATGTCTATCTCTTAAAGTTGACTCACAATAACCATTTTAATCTTTAATTTTTTGTTAAAAAATATTACATATCTTCCAGGGCTATTTTCAAGTATATAGTATTAATCCTTATCCAAATAATTACGTTAATTAGCTTGGCTACATATTATAGATTAAAATTGTCCTTTACAGTATATAATTCAAATGAAAACTCTAGAAGATATCACGAATTTCACATACACGCATCGCAAAATTGATAAAATATTTGCAGTGAAACCACAGAATAGGTCATAGTTACTATGAAAATATTATTATAAGCTTAGCTTTTCTGTAGATCCCCACTGATCACAATCAATTTGAAAAAAAAAAAAAAATAAATAAATAAATAAATTAAAAAAAAAAAATTTGAAGTCAATATAGTATAATAATATGATCTATTATATAAAATAATAATGATCAATATATATAATATAATATTTTAAACCACCCCGACTGATCTATGTATAATCTTTTCATTAAAAGCATTCCAATGACTCTAAACACGACATTTAAAATCTGAGCTGTAAGTTGGTGAGGATTTGAGTGTTCTGTAGAGTCCAGGAGATGTCCCAGCATCAGGTCAATGCTTCCATGTTCTTACAATATCGTTGAAGAAGAAGATTTTCGAATTGATCAGACCTATGAAAGTTGATTAAAGCTCATAGTTTTATAACGATTGAACGAATGTTCATGAATCAAAGCTAAGAACACTCTCGATGAAGACATCTATCAAAAAAAAAACTATCAATAATAAAATCAAAATCGGTTCCTCCGGTTGGGTGCTAAGATGCTACAGACAGACACACAGATACACACGTTAAACGTATAATACCCCTACTTTTTGCGTCGGGGAACGCCGTAAGGTTACGGCGGCAGATGTTCTCCTTGGTGGTAAGCTACTTTTCAACAGTCTTCCAAAAAGAAGGAAGTTCTCAATTCGTGTCTATGTTTCTTTTTTCTTTCTTTTTTTTGTGTGTGTATGTTACGCGATTACTCCGTCAATTATGAACCGATTCGAATGATTATTTTTGTAATCGGTAGGCTACGTTTCCGAGGTGATCCCATTGTAATTTCATTGAGATGTGATAAGTATCTTCAGAGATATGACGATAAACGTCTCAAACTTGCTACTGAAATTGACTCGCGGGGCATTGAAGTCAGTTGTTTTAGTTTTTAAACTAACTTAATTATTGATAGATTTAATGATCCCACGAAAACCCATGCTTCATGAATGCACATAAAACTTTCATTGGTAGGTATATAGCTAGGATTAGAACTAACGATCCTCGGGTCAGAATCAGGGTAACTATCCTTTACGCCAAAGCGCCGTCCAATATCACTACGTAAGTATTATAAAACAATGTCCATCACTGCGTCTGTCTGTCTGTTCGCAATAATCTCAATAACTTCTGAACGGATTATCATGCGGTTTTCACCAATAGCCAGAGTGTTTATGAGGAAGGTTTAGGTCTTAGGTGCATAATTCGTTAAGGTTTTGGACTTAAAAGGGTAAAATAAATTATTTTCAAAAATAAAAACCGACTTCATAACCACAAACAGGCACTGAAAAGCGAAAAATAAATTACTTAATAATTATTATAAGCGCTACCCACTTATCTATTTGAAGTCGGTGCCAGCCAAGTCTAATAGGTAGTGTTTTGGGGGGCAATTACTGCTCGCGTCCGTAGGATTTAGCCCTCGATGTCCTACACGTGTCCCCTGGGTGGCGGGTGGTTTAGGCCGCGGCGTGTTACCCCCACCATACAAAGCCATGCCGCCAAGCGGTCGCTTTACGGCATGAATGTTTGGTGAAGCCATTATGGGGAACGGGTCGGAAACCGTTGCGTTGATTACTATAGCTGGTCGTGATACATTGAAGGTCAATTTACCTGGCAGCCAATCTTGGAGAGGAGCGGGATCCGAGGCATGGTTCTCCGCTGGCCGACCGCAGATAGTTGGGGGCCCAAGTAGTGAGCCAGCCACTCATGAAAGGCTGCCCCGCCATCTCGCGAAAAATCCCGGAGGTGCGCCATCGTGCCGGTTGGCGACCGGACGAGAGGACCCGATGGACACCTCTGGGGGGGCTCGGGCGTCCCCGCGGTCTCCAGGATTGGTTCCCAATAGGTGAAAAGACCTAATATGTATCGCGGGTTGGTAATTAGCGCCTCGTTTCCACTTCCGTTTCCCTTACTTAACTTCACTCCCCACAAAATGAAAGGCAGAAACAGAATAGAGGTTAAACAACGGAAGCACGTCCTCTCCCTTCAAGTGCACCTCTCAAACATTCGAGGCTTGCACTCCAATATCCTCTCGGTCCACCACCATCTTGAGACCGAAAAACCGCATATTCTGTTCCTCACGGAGACGCAGATCCAGCTGACGCGGCGTACCTTGCCTACCCAGGCTATGCTCTAGAACATAACTTTAGGGCGAGGGCGGGAGTTTGTATGTATGCCTGCGATGACATTTGCTATCGGCGTCTCCGCGACCTTGAAGACCCTCAACTTTCCGTCATGTGGATTTTGGTGGACACTGGCATGGAGAAAATTATTTATGCTAGTGTCTACCGTTTGCACAGCGGAGATGAAGAGACAAACAGGCTCACAAACCACCTCAGTGAGGCGGCTGATGTAGCCCAACAGAGGTATCCTTCTGCTCAATTAGTGCTTCTGGGGGATTTCAACGCCCATCATTAAGACTGGCTATACCCATACCAGAGCACAGACCACGCTGGTCGAGAGATGCGAAAGCTTGCTTTAACGCTAGACCTCACTCAGTTGGTCCAGGGAGCAACAAGGATACCGGACGTTGATGGCCATACAGCCAATTGCTTGGACCTCCTGCTGACAACAGAACCAGACCGCTACTCGGTGTCGGTTTCATCACCCTTAGGTAGCTCCGACCACTGTCTGGTGAAGTCTGTCTCCGTCTACGCCCCGCCCGATCCCAGCCAAAAAGGCACCCGGCGGGTGTGGCGATACAGGTCAGCAGATTGGGCTGAGAGGCGTTGTTTTTTCGCGTCTTATCCTTGGCGGCATGTATGTTTTTCTTCAAGCGATCCCTCAGCTTGCGCGGATGCTGTGACAGAAGTGTTACGTCAGGGTATGGAATATTTCATACCATTTTCTGGCGTTCCGATGTCAAGCAAAGCTCGTCCATGGTTTAATGCCAAATGTAGAGATGCAGAAGCATCAAAACATTGCTTAAGCTGAAGCTTACTTAGCCTGGGCTGATGCTCGAACCCGCAAGACTAGAGATGTACGCGAAAAGAAGAAAGCCTTTAACTTAGCCGCCAAGTCCTGCAAAAAGGCTCTCAAGAAGGCTCGCTTCGATCACATAACGCCGAACAGGGAACAAACTTGCTTCTTACCCTTCGGGTAGCAAAGCGTTCTGGTCCCTGGCGAAGATCGAAGAGAACTTCTGCCGTCCCTCACTGCCTCCACTGCTGAAACCCGACGGCTCACTAGCGCACACTGCTGAAGAGAAAGCAAATTTATTTGCTACTCTGTTTGCGGAGTCTTCACGTTTAGATGCTGGCAATGCTGTACCTTCTAGTCTGCCGACTTGCTGGACGGAAATTTTATCTTATGCCGGAAATCCCCATTCGTCAGACTCAAGTACGCAAAGCGTTGCGCAATCTAGACGTGAACAAAGCTAGTGATCCAGACGGTATACCAGCTGTAGTCTTGAGGACGTGTGCGCCTGAGTTGGCTCCTATTTTGACACGCTTCTTTCGCTTGTCTGACGAACTGGTAAAGTGCCTAAGTCCTGGAAGCAAGCAAACGTGCAACCCGTGCCCAAAAAGGGTAGTCGCGCAGAACCTGCCAATTACAGGCCTATCAGTCACTTCCATACTCTGTAAGACTATGGAACGTGTACTAAACCACAGGCTCCTGGCATACCTAGAAGTGAACGATCTCCTCAGTGACCGACAATACGGGTTACGCCGAAACCGGTCTACTGGGGATTCTTCTAGCGTATGCCACTCACATCTGGAGCGAGGCCATCGAGAACCACGGCGAGGCGCTGGCCGTCTCTCTTGACATCTCGAAGGCTTTCGACAGGATCTGGCACGATAGCCTTATTAGCAAGCATCCTTCATACGGCCTTCCCACTGGTTTATGTATTTGGATTGCAGATTTCTTGAGGGATCGGTCGATTCGAGTGGTCATCGATGGCTGTTCTTCCGACCAATTGGCCATAAATGCCGGAGTCCCTCAAGGATCAGTACTCTCTGCAACACTTTTTCTGCTGCATATTAATGACCTGCTTAAACCCGGTATCTTTGGGTACGTAGATGACAGCACTGTTGTAGAGAGTTATGCATCCAACGCACGAACCAGTGCATTACAAATCCAGTCTAATAGAGAAGCAATTGTCAAGCGCTTGAACTTTTCTTTGAAGACAGTCTCCTATTGGGGCGATGCCAATCTGGTCAAGTTCAATGCTGCAAAAACCCAGGCGTGTCTTTTCTCCGCTAAAAGGAACCCATTTCTACTGGCTCCTACTTTCCGGGATGTGTCCGTTCCGATAAGTAACAATCTCGAGCTTCTTGGCATCTCTTTGACACCAACTCTCAATTTCGGCTCTTATATTGAGTCTAGAGCCCAGCTAGCCTCAAAAAAGCTTGGCATTTTGCCTAAGGTGAGACGGTACTTCACACCGGGACAGTTGCTTAATCTTTACCAAGCACAAGTCCGGTCGTGTATGGAGTATGGTCACACCTTTGGGATGGTTCTGCCAAATACGATCTGGAGACACTGGAAGCTATTGAGAGGAGAGCCAAGAAACTCATCAGCGATGACCTACTAGTAAGCAAGAGACTCCAGAGTCTCGCGCATCGCCGCAAAGTCGCTAGCTTATCGGTTTTCTATCGGATAAATTTCGGAGAGTGTGCAATGGAACTGCATTTGATTCCACCATCCCCATTTTATAATCGGACATCCAGAGACACTAAAAGGCGCCACCGATTTATGGTGGATATACCATCTACCCGAACGAAGCGATTTGCTTCTTCGTTCATCATACGAACCGCCAAGGAATGGAATACCCTGCCCGAGTCTGTGTTTCCGGTTAAGTACAATATATGGGGGTCTTCAAATCGCGAGTGAATAGGTATCTTCTGGGTAAGAACGCTCCATCATCAATCGCATCATCACTTAACATCAGGTGAGATAGTGATCAAGTGCTACCCAGTTCGGTATAAAAAAATGTAAAAAAAGATATATGCTACCTACATGTATCTACCTACTTACTGCTACTACTACATACATAGTATCTATCTACTATCCAATAGACTCAAAGGCGCATCTTGGGACAGGCCTACGTCCAGCAGTGGACTGATACAGGCTGATGATGATGATCCAATAGACTTGGCTGGCACCGACTTCAAATAGATAAGTGGGTGCTTTAATAATTATAATTTTTAAGTAATTTATTTTTCGCTTTTGAGTGCCTGTTTGTGGTTATGAAAACGGTTTTATTTTTTTTGAAAAATAATTTATAGTTTGATAGACTTTTCTAAATGAACAAATCAAAAGTATTGTTTTACAGCAAGTCTGGTTACCAGGAGACAATGACATAGGAGGAGAAAATGAACAAATAAAGCCAGATAAGATAAGAGACTTTGAGAGGATATTCCAACAGCCTCAAATCATCTCACATAGGAATATATCATTCTACAAAGTGAATGCAATCACCCAAAAGTTTCCAAAGTTGGAAGATAGCAACGGTACTGATAATTATAAAATAGCCGTTTCCCATTATCCAGTTACATCCAGATACAGCTTTGCTAATCAGGTAAGTTTTTATGCATAAATATTTTCAATTTCATTATCCAATTCTTTAAATACAAATCCGGAAGTGCATAGAAAACTACACGTTAGTATTGAAATATTGACAATTTAGATTTACGCATACTTTACTTCCGCTGCATTTAGACCATGATGCTAATTAAAATTTTCCACAATGCACCTAAAACAGTGAAAGAAGCATTATTGAAATCAATAATGCTTCTTTCACTAACTAACACTCATTAGTAGACCATTTTATTATATTATTAAATTTCTTTCCATTTCCCATGCAATAATGAATTTTGTTATAGATCTTGGTAGTTTATCTTATATATATATTATATTAATATTATATATATATAATGTTATGATATATATTATATTAATATTATATTATATAGATCTTGGTAGTCTTGGTGGTTTAATTATTGCATGGTCCCTTCTAGGTAAAAGCCATCTTTTGCTATTTGTCTCATTCTGTGGCAACTTTTATCTAGTCCTTCCCTGCTATTTCTGTTGTCGTCAGCCCATCTTTTACATTGTCTGCCAACACTCCTCTTGCCTAACGGTCCTGGCCATTTAGTTATTTGGATTGTCCACCTCTTGTCACCGTATCTCCCCACATAACAGAAAAAAAAATGATAAAATGACAAGACAAGCCCCATAGAGTTTCTTGGTGTTTCTTCTCTGATGGGAGTATTTCCGAAACACCGGTAGATTCAACAGCCATTCAGTTTTCCCCTTTTGTCCGCAGATTTTCTTTCTAGGCTTGCCATTTTTATTTTTATTTAAACAATATTAAGCAGCTGACAGACGGACTATCAGTTCCATTTGGATCATGATATGTACTGTGATCGGTATGCGTTTCTCTATGTTGTGTTTCACTATTTCACTTTTTTTATATAAAAATTGTCTGAAGTACTGAAACACACAGTTACACGTATGGTTGGTTTTCACCTACTTTAATTTTTTTTAAATATTCTGACGTAAACGATTGGATGACAGCTGAATGGTTCATTACTTTTTTTTTCTAATTCAAAGCGTTAAATTCTGCTTTTGCTATGTTTACTTGATAATTGGTTATGATTTATTTTATGATTTTGACGTGTATATGTGCGTATATTTATACTGCCTACATACTGAATAAATGCTTTGATTCTTGATTCATATCCTGCCCACCTCCATTTTTACTTCAGGCTATATTGAAGGGCAACTATCTGAGTTTTCTTGCATATGTCTATGCTTTTAGTTTTCTGTATTCTCCCAGCTACAAAATGCTCCTTTTTGCATTTCCTTCCCTTGCATATTGGCAGGACAGGATTTCGCTTTTTGCTTGCTCAGTGAATATCCATATTTTTAATAGACCATACGCTAAAAACTAAGTGGTGGGGCTGGGGTGGCAAGCATGACTCTAAATGGGAATGTGTATGCAACTTTTTTTTTGTTTTAAAAAAAGGCTCCTTCTCACACTAGGATACCCTGTGTCACAGGACACTTTACAAACATACAAATCACAGACACAGTTAAGTAAACACAGACTCGGAACAATTATTAGCCCAACATACCATGAATAACATTGCAGGACACGCTATTAGAGATTAGATAGAGCCTAAATTAACCTCTGAACTCAATTTGCAGGTCAATAATGAAATCCATCCAAATATCTACTTCTGTGCCCACGAACACATATCCAAATATGCCATTCAGGACAAAAATCTCTCCAACAGACATATATACAAGCTTAATGATGAGGACATTATGCATGTTGTCACATCTGAAGAATCCCTGTATGAAATGTATGTGCCTACTTGTTCATATAGGATGGGAACTGACAAGATTGGATTTGGTGCGGCAATATTGGGTAAGCAAATGAGATAAAACATGGAAACTATTTGTCCCCACTGGATATTTAGAGCCAGTTTCACCAGTTCCTGATTGCCCTATTAGGAACTTAGCTGGCAGATTTCGAATAATAATAACCGGTGAAACTGGCCCTAAATATGATTCAGGGCCAGTTTCACCGGTTCCTGTAAATGCGTTAGATAGTTATCTGACACATGGCGCCATATAAAACCTGTCAAAAGTCTGTCAGATTTTTTCATATTACCGCTATGAGCAACCTGTGAAACTGGCCCTAATTCTGACGAATTTTGTGTCAGATAACTATCTGACACATTACCAGGAAATGGTGAAAATGGCACTAAATACCTATTATAAAGAAGTGGTAATACTTACAGAGTAATAAGTATAGATTGTAATAAAATACAGCACCTTTCTATTCCATCACTTGTGATAATTTTCAAGTGCTTGGACATCTCCTTTAAAAAAAGTTATGCTTTTTAGATCATGCTTTCCCTGTAACCTTCAACCTGGCAACTTTATGCTTTAAAATAACAACTTTTTGCCACCTGAAGTGTGTAGCCTTTTAGGCTACTATGACAATCATTTTATTATATTATTTTTTCTTTCAGAAAACAACATGCAAGTCCTCAGTTACACAGTATTCTGGTCTCCCCGAAGATTCCCGTATTTATTCTTTTACTTATTTATCTTGATAGTAGTATTGATGTATGGCCTAGTATTCTGCACAGTTAAGTTTTGCCAAAGATATAATAGGCAGCATTTGAATTTAGTAAGGGGTAATGATAAAGTTCCTCTTCTAAACAGAGTTTGAGTATTAAAATCATGAAGTATTTTAAGGCATCTACATCCAGCCCCATAGTTTGTAATTACCCTGAGCGAGGCCGAACTTGATATTGGCGCCCCCCCCTTAGAATTAACCTGGCTAAAATGGCCCTTAGGACAGTCGCACCCTATTGCAAGATTGTAGATGAAAACTCACCAATCTTATCTGCAATCTGAAGCAAAAGTGTTTTCCATAATAGCAGGAATTATTAATGATAACTTTATGTTAATAATTAATGTACCTCGATAAACACTGTTAAATTTTGTATTACATACAAAATGTATTACAAGTCTTGTATTTAAAATTATAATGTTAGTTAATTTTATTTTATTAAAAAAAAAATTAAATATATCTTATAGGCTAGCGCTTGACCACTATCTCACCTGTTGGTAAGTGATGATGCGGTCGAAGATGGTAAGCACGCTAGGCCTAGAATGGGAACTGGCTCTCAAGTCTAGTACTAAGTCTGAATAACAGTATGGGAGGCAAAATATATGCACAAACATGAAATTATTGTTGGCATTAAATTTGTATTATTCGATCAATATGATGAAGCTAATGAATTGCATTTTAACCAAAAAGTGTGTAATACATAAAGAAACATAGTATATTTGTATTGGTTATAATTGTTGGCTAGCCTCTCATTAAACTGCTCAATGTACAACTGCAACTGCCAAAAATAAATATTTAATATGGTTAATATCAATACTGTTATCATCAACAAAATAATAATATAACTTGAGCCCAGTTCAAATCTAACATTTCAGATAGATAGATAAACACTTTATTACACCATACAAATTAAAATTAAAAAATGGTAAATAAAACAATGTGGCAACAGGCGGTCTTATCGCTTAAAGCGATCTCTTTCAGACAACCTTAGTGTGGAAAGGAATAGATTAGCATACATGGCGGTTTAGGTGTAGAAAAAAAAAACAATGATATAAAATAATAGGTATGTACATAATTACAAAGGTACATATAATTTATGTAATTTAATACATACATAGCAATATAATACATACATAGCAATATAATGCATGTGGGTGAAGGGCGGTGAAGACAATGATGCTCATAACTATCGACCTATTTCCATAAATTCTGCATTTGCAAAAGTTTTAGAATCATTAATATTTCCATACATTTATCGCCATTTTTATCAGTTCATTTCGAAACATCAACATGGTTTCATCAAAAAAAGGTCAACTTGCACAAATTTGATAACATATACGGAAACACTTGTTGGGGCAATGGATGGTAATAACCAAATTGACGTTGTTTACACGGATTTCAGTAAAGCGTTTGACAAAGTTTCACATTCCATACTTCTTTTTAAACTTGCTGCATATGGTTTCACAGGTCACATGTTGGAATTGATTAGTTCATATTTAAAAGACAGACGGTTTTTCGTTGTGGCAGCTGGTTATACCTCAACAATATCTCCAATTATACATTCAGGTGTTCCACAGGGATCGAACCTGGGCCCTCTGTTATTTAACATTTTTATCAATTACCTTCCAGATAGTCTAAAATATAGTACACCCTTCTTGTATGCGGATGATCTTAAGTTACTGAAAGTTATAAAATCCTCGGAAGATGTTGAAATGCTTCAAGATGATCTTAAATATTGAAAAATGTTCACAAATTACTTTTACAAGGAAACATCTAATACTATAAGAATCTTTGTCCTGACATACTGACTCACTGACAGACAACGCACAGCCTAAACCGCTGGTCGTAGAGACTTGAAATTTGGAGGGTATATTTGTCTTAGTACGTAGGGGTGTACTAAGAAAGGATTTTTCAAAATTCACCCCTCAAGGGGATGAAATGGGGGTTCAAAGTTTGTATGGAGAAACAAGATTAGATAGTCTTTTCTATCCGAAACTTCACACAAGTGCTTCAATAAAAAAATAAGTTAATTCGTGTTTCAGGTTTTTTTGAAATTCCACCCCTAAGAGGGTGAAATGGGGTAACAAAGTGAGAAAATCAATATTTTTTCGGATTGCGCTAAAACTTGGCATGCAGATAATGATTACAACGTTAGTTACCTTTGTAAAAGGATTTTTCAAATTTCACCCCTGAAGGGGATGAAACGGGGGTTCAAAGTTTCTATGGAGAAACATTATTAGATAGTCTTTTTTATTCGAAACTTCACACAAGTGCTTCAGGACATAAATAAGTAAACACGTGTTTTAGGTTTTTTCAAAATTCCACCCCTAAGAGGGTGAAATGGGGTAACAAAGTCTGAAAATCAATATTGTTTCGGATTGCGCTGAAATTTGGCATGCAGATAGTTATTATGACGATAATTCCCTATGAGAAAGGATTTTCCGAAATTCAACCCTGAAGGGGATGAAACGGGGGTTCAAAGTTTGTATGGAAAAACAAGATTAGATAGTATTTTCTATTCGAAACTTTATAAAAGTGCGGATTGCGCTGAAATTTGGCATGCAGATAGTTATTACGACGTTAGTTCCCTCTGAGAAAGGATTTTCCAAAATTCACCCCTGAAGGGTATGAAACGGGGTTCAAAGTTTGTATGGAAAAACAAGATTAGATAGTCTTTTCTATTCAAAACTTCATACAAGTGCTTCAGTAAAAAAATAAGTAAATACGTAGTTCATGTTTTTTTTAAATTCCACCCCTAAGAGGGTGAAATGGGGTAACAAAGTGTGAAAATGAATATTGTTTCGGATTGCGCTGAAATTTGGCATGCAGATAGTTATTATGACGATAGTTCGCTCTGAGAAAGGATTTTCCAAAATTCACCCCTGAAGGGGATGAAACGGGGGTTCAAAGTTTGTATGGAAAAACAAGATTAGATAGTATTTTCTATTCAAAACTTCATACAAGTGCTGCAGTAAAAAATAAGTAAATACGTGTTTCAGGTTGTTTTGAAATTACCCCCCTAAGAGGGTGCAATGGGGTAACAAATTGTGAAAATCAATATTGTTTCGGATTGCGCTGAAATTTGGCATGCAGATAGTTATTTTGACTTAGGTATACGCTAAGAAAGAATTTTTCATAATACACTCTTTAAGTGGATGAAGCGGGGGTTTAAAGTTTGGATAGTCGTTTGATTCGACATTTAACACAAGTACTTCTGTTAATAAATAAGTAAATACGAGTTTCAGACGTTTTCAAAATGCCACCCTAAGAGGATAAACTGGGGTAACAAAGTCTAAAAATCAATATTTTTGCGGATTGCGCTGAAATTCAGAATGCAGATAGTTATTATGACGTAGATATCCGCTCAGAAATGATGTTCTGAAAATTCCTCCCGGATACGGAACGGGGATTCAAAGTTTGTATGGCGAAACAAGATGGGATAAAGTACGTGTTGTAGGATTTTTCTAAATGGGGTAGGTAACAAAGTCTGTAAATTTAGATTTTTAGGGTTTTGTAAATATGAATCCCGAATTGCCTTAGTCACGCGATAACATAAAAACGGGTGAACGAACCGATTTGACTAATTTTTATTTGATGTGTTTAATGATAGAATCGTTTTTACAAAAGAAAAGTTTTAAGTAAATAAAAGAAGGTTTTAACGCGGGCGAAGCCGCGGGACACTTCTAGTTATAATATATATAATAATTACACAATTGGTAACATT
This sequence comes from Cabera pusaria, assembly GCA_954871355.1. Taxonomy (NCBI): domain Eukaryota; kingdom Metazoa; phylum Arthropoda; class Insecta; order Lepidoptera; family Geometridae; genus Cabera; species Cabera pusaria. Next base: position 28,755,143 of record OX940887.1, read on the forward strand.
CATTTAGAAACATGCAATACAATTCGGGATCTAGGAGTAACATTTGACACAAAATTAACTTTTGTTCCTCACATAGAGAATATATCAAAACATTCTTCGAAAATGCTAGGATTTGTCATACGAAATAGCAAAGAATTTATAAGGACTAGAACTAAAGTGTTGTTATACAACTGCTTAGTACGCAGCATATTAGAATATTGTTCTCCGGTGTGGAGACCTCACTTTGCGGTACACACTCTTCGTTTAGAAAGAATTCAGAAGCGTTTCTTATGGCATCTTACATACACCGTGGGCAAAGCGAAGGATTTAATTTCATATAATAAAAGGTTAAGCCATTTCAATTTTGTTTCAATATCTACTCGAGGATCAATATTGGACCTTATGTTTGTTTATAAAGTACTTCACAATCACATCGACTGTTCCGAGCTGCTATCTAGATTACAAATTAGGGTGCCTTATAGGTATCCACGAAAACCGTTGACACCTTTTGCTCCTCTGTATTGCAGAACTGTGCTAGGACGTAACGCTCCTATACTTAGAATGTGCTCTATGATAAACGAACTCAGTGATAATTTAGATATGTATGCAGATTCAAGCCATGTATTCAAAAATAAAGTACTTCAAGCTTTGGCTTGATAGTGCTCTAGGAATAATGTACAAATATTTTTATATATTATAATAGTTTTGTTTAAAAGCAGGAGGTGCTGTCCTTAAATAAATAGTGCATTTAGCAAGTAATGTAGATCTAGTATTAGAATAAGTAATAATGTAACTGTTAATGGATAGCTGAAATAAATAAATAAAATAAATAAATAAATAATGTCATACAATACATATTATATATATTCATATATACATATAATACAATATACACATATTTCATAAAAGAGAATTGTGATCAAAAGCAATAGCAGTTCAGGAGAGATAGTGGGCCTTAAACATAGTAAGAGTCTGTGAGTGTTGAAAGCCTGACAGCTTGCACTGCAAATGAGTTGTCATAGAAAGAGCTATGGTGGCTAGGCATGGACAGTGTATGATTCTCTGATGACTGTAAAGTAAAGATAAGGCATTTGAGGTGTGAAGGAATTGGAACATCTGTTTGAGATAAGGTGGAGAAGTAGGATAGTGTTACTTATAAGAATAAGTTATTATTAATAATGAGATTTATATTTTGTTAAATAATTGTTTGTATTTATAAGATTATTATTTTATTAGTACTTTAAGTATCATTAATTTTGTGATGCTGAAAGAAAGGCATTGAAAACTGTGATTGTAACGTATCTGCTTATTTTATTATACATCTGTGAATGCAATAAATAAACTGGCCAAGTGCAAGTCGGACTCGCACTAGTAGGGTGACAAAGGTAACAAAGGTGTTAGGGATCGACATTTTAATGTAACGCCATCTATGGGACGTTTATCTAACTAAGCGTTCATGGATGGCGTGAAATGCCGAAAAATACACGTTTCTTGTATGGGGACCCTCTATTATTTTTAACTTTATTCTGTTTTTAGTATTTGTTGTTATAGATAGCGGCAACAGAAATACATCATCTGTGAAAATTTCAACTGTCTAACTATCACGGTTCATGAGAGCCTGGTGACCGACGGACAGACAGACAGACAGACAGACGGACAGCGGAGTCTTAGTAATAGGGTCCCGATTTACCCTTTGGGTACGGAACCCTAAAAACAATCAACATCCAGATGCATGAGAAAATGTATATATCATTCTATCATCCAATTTCATAACTCATATAAAATTGTGTAATTTATTAAAGAACACTAAACTAAGATACATTTTTGTGAGCCTTTTAATTAAGTACCATTCCTTGTAGCTTTATTAATTTAGGTTTTAATAAAAAATTAAAAATAAAACAATGTGTCACATTATATTTTAATTCCCTTATTTTTAAAAAACAGAGTGACTAAAAGTGCTAAAATCATATACACATTCAATATAACAAATGTTGGGACACTTGATACAAATAATGTTCTCATAGATAAATTGACAGCACCGGTGAATAGATTGGCTATTAGGAAATAAGCCAGTCCATTACTGTTCACGCTGTCTATTATTTTGGGTTCCTGCAAACTGTTCTTACCATCTGGCAATGCATTTTCAATAAAATATAAGTATGTTATAACTGTAAGTAAACAGGCTTCTAAGTAAATACAATATGATGCATTGGCTAATGTCCGGGATGCAGGCCTGTATAAACTGACAACATATAACAAAGCCCAGAGCAAATTTGAGCCTATTATAAGTAAAACTTGAATTATATTAATATTGGGGGCAAGACAATTGAATAGTTTTAAGGATAAAGGAGCTGAACCGGCACTTAAAACTTGTTTCACATATGCTGCAAATAAGTACATAGATACGTAGCCGAGGCAGGAAGATAGTCCTTCTCTATTGGCAGATAGAAGAGTATCCCGTGCTGTATTACTGAACACCCAATCCTGGACTCCTAAATACAGCATTGACTCATGAACAAACAATAAAATGAAGCTATACAGAAGTGCATTTATATCAAAGTACATGATCACAGTTGATAGCAGTTTGCAAACAGCCAGGGTGAAAAAGAAATTCCAATGTACACCATACTCGGTAACATGCTCGTGGTAATCCAGTTGTTTTACTGACAAATATCTAGCTATGCCTAAAAATGTTAGGACAGATAAGAACTTCAGATTACTCTTTATGATATGTGTCAAGTTATGATTTCTAAGGTCTTTATGGACTAGTCCACTTATGAGAACAAAGAGACCTACTCCAGTGTCCATTAGACTGTATCCAAACCTTTCTGTTTTAGCTAAATATCGAGGGAAATCTTTGAAATCTACAGCTAGTATTGCACAGACAGTGATTAGATATGTCAGCCCTCTCAGTATAGATATAGCGTAGATTTTCTTGTTTGCTGGATTACTTCGTACATGGATGTTATAGTTACGATATTTTATAACTTCATAAAGTATCAAAGTCATTACAAAAAAATTTAGGAAATATAAGTGATCAGACATTAAGGTATGAGCTAATATTAACGGTAGTACTATGATCAGGTATTCGTACAGATACCGGTTGGATTTCACATTTCGTAGCCGCAATGAAGAGTAGACGGAACATTGCACTGTGAAGAACATACAGAAGAATACGTGGCAGGCAGACGAGCCGTGATTGTTCTGCATTAAAGACTCGTGATACTTTTTGTATTCTGAAGCATTCATTGTGAATATGGCTTGGATATCCATGTTTATCAACTTGATAAGGCTGTGCTAACAAATCCTCTTGAATAATGTTTTTGTTGGTGACAAACTTCGGCGTGTGCTTTCATATCAGAATAGTAACTAACTCTCATAACTCTGAAAGCAGCTAAATATATATTGAGATAATCGATAGTAATACGATATTATAATTAGTCAATTATCAAATTGATAAAAATTAAAATAGACCGCTTGCTGGACGCTGATGTGCGATGTCGCAGACACAGAGTAGACATGTGTAGGTAATCCATGTAATATTACAAATGTAATATCACGCGGCCAAGTAATGCAGCATCAATCATTACGCGAGAAATTCAAGCATCACATATTTCATATCACATATTAAAGTTCGTTTGTTGCAGAGCAGAGAGAGACACTAATATGACCGTGAGGTTTGCGTGAGTGAGATGGCTTGCACACACATCACGAGTGCGATCATGGCACGAAAGAAACAACAATACTCATTTCATGTTGAGTGAGCGAGACCTAAGTATAATAAGATAATACTTGACGAGCGTGTATGAAAGTGTGATATTTGGAATTTGAAGAGTATTTCGTTACAGGCAAGGTTTATTTTTGTGAGACTCATTTAACAATGTAATAGAATGGAGTAGGTAATGGTTACGCCAAGTGTAATGCGTGATGTGTGATGCTTCGAAGTAATATTACATTTTCGAAAGTAATGAGTAATTTTAATTTTAATTTTTAGTAATGAGTAATGTTGCATTACATTTCGATGTACCGTTTTGCGCATGCCTAACACAGAGTACTGAATCAGAATCACAGAGTACATTGAATATATAAGGAGAAGATCAGAATCACTACTGGTCGGGTCGGGGTCGCAGATGCTGATCGCGGATGTCAACTATTTTGTCAGTGTCATCTGTCTGTCTTATCTAATTGTAATTGTCAATATCAAACTGACTACCATCGTTCCGTTACACGCATGGCAAGCTTGGATACGTGCGGCGCCAAATAGGAACTTGCATAAATTATGTACTTTTTTTAATGGGTGATTTTGTGGTCAACTGATAAAGAATGAGAAAATGCTTCTAGTCATGCATACTCTTCGAGTGATATATTTGACTAGCTAGCTGTGCCTTGCGGCTGCTTTGCCTGTGTATCTTATGTATTAATCGAGGTTTGTAATGTGTAATGTAAACTATCTCTGTACCAAATTTCATACAAATCCGATATGCCGTGTTTGCATCATTACTAACAAACAAAATTCACATTTATAGTAAATTTATGTTGGACTAGCTGACCCGGCGAACTTCGTACCGCGAATATAAATAAACTGTTTAAGTGCGAGTCAGACGCAGGGTTCAGATTGAACAATATTTGCCGCAATATTTATTTCGCGCGTGGTATTGTCGCAGTTCAAACCTAAACCTAACCTAGTGATTTTCGTTATTTACTATTTAACTTAGAAATTAAATTAAATCAGCTAGAGTAGTAGGATGTGGAAAGTAATAAAATAAAACAGTATTCATAAACAAGATATTTTATTGTCATTATTATTTAAAAAAAAAAAAAAGTTTGGTTATTAAAAAATATCATATCTCAGAAAGGGAGGGCTCTACCACGTCCCCCCACCCCCGCCACCCCCTCCCACCCCTAAAATCGATTGGAGTAGAACTAAAGTCGTACCGTTGTTATACATCATATGAATACCCATGTATGGAAGCGCCATAATGACAACCATAAAAATATGTCAATACAATGACAAAAATGTTTGAACGAACCAACAATTACAACCTGGGACAACCATCAAAATTCAAAATATTACAATTTAAAAACCTACGCGATAATCAGAGTAAAGTACATACATTATGTTGTCGATTTAAAACCCTTAATTTAATACGTGCTTCAAATTTCAATTCGAGAGTGGAACAGAGTCTACCCTACCGTACCGAAGGGACGAACGTCAAATGTTTGACAGGAAAATAGGTAGAACAGTTTATATGGGGAAAATGAAATTGTTGTTTTTACTAACTACCTTCCTCACAATTTTTTCAAATTTTCTCACCGTTTAAACCTTCCTTGGACTATGTCAAACATTTCAAAACCAAAACCAAAATCAGCTAAATCGGCACAGCCTTTCTCGAGTTTTAGCGAGACTAACGAACAGCAATTGATTTTTATATAGGTATAAATTTATTTATTTATTTATGGTAAGCCAACAGTTTCAATTAAAACTAAATGATTGACAGTATATAAACCACATGAGTAAAGATTCCTTCTTTACTCATGTGATATAAACCACGTAGTATTTATATTCTCTTTGTATAAACCATAAAACCAATTAAAGGCTCACATGTATACGAAAACAGATTATGGTATGAAAAAATGTGAGCATAAACTTTAAGTAATACATAGCAATATAAATATAGAAACAATAAAAATTCTAATAGTTCTTGAAAATAAAAATTCAGCAAATACACTACTTCACAAAAAAAAACTATTTGATCATGAAAAAAATTCAGCACACAACCGCCGTTTTACAGTCGCGTCACTGGTACAAAATAAATCGAAATCATAAAGTTGACTTAACTCATTGAAGTTGCTGCTTGCTCGCCATATGAAACTATTTTGCCGGTAATATGTGTTTACTGAAGGAATATGGATAAGTGGGTTATACCGTAAACACTTAACAGGGACATTCAGTTTTATTTTACTAGTAAGTTTCGGGCTGTTAATGCGATTGGAAGTTATCTTGAGCAGGAAAGTAATATCAGCTATTCAACGTCGAGATGATAAAGGAAGAAAATGAAATCGTCTACAAAGTTGCATGTAATCGTTAGATCTGTATTGCACGCCTAAACGGAAGCACAAATATTTAATAAACTTCTTTTGAATATTTTTAATACGGTCAATATACTTATTATAACAGGGATTCCATATTTGCGATCCATATTCTAAAATGCTTCGTACATATGAACAATACAGAATCTTCAATGTTTTGGCTTTGTTAAATTGTTTTGAACTTCGCATAATAAAACCTAAAGCTCGTGAAGCTTTGCTCACTATAGCTTCAATATGCTCATCAAACAAAAGTTTAGAATCATGCAGCACTCCGAGGTCTCTAATTATTTTTGCTTTTTGGAGATTTTGGCCTTTGAAAACATATTCAGACGATACAGATGTCTTCTTACGTGTGAAGGTTACTACAGAACTCTTCAAAGGATTCTAGTCTAATTGGTAACGATTACAGTAATCATCTAACCGTAGCAAATCAGCCTGCAGATCTTTTGAATCTTGAGTAGAATTGATGGATTTAAATATTTTCATATCATCTGCAAAATATAAGATATTAGAATGGATGCAGCATTTGGAGATGTCATTGATAAAATGAAGAAGATATTAGGATCATTGTTGCGGTGATGATGACAAAATAAAATAACATAATTCTTCGTTCAATACTTTAATAACCTTAGTCAGTTCTAAGTACCACAAAGACTAGCTTATATCTAATTTGTGACTTACTTACTTAGTTCACTATATAAGTCTATGCGAACCGAGTGAACAGCTTGGTACTTAATGTACTCAGTATAAATAAAACTTATTTTATAACCCACAGATTCGTTAGCACCTTTGTGCAACCTATATTTACAGTTTGAGCTTATCTATAGGTAAGTGTTGGGTGAAAATGAGGGTAGATGGAAGTTTTTTTTGCTAGGCGGATTTTAGAAGTCGAAATCGTAAGGGCGCGTGGGACGTCTCTGGCCAAGAGGGATGTTGACTTCTTCTGCTGAGCGGAAGACTTGCTGGGCCTGCTGGGGGCGAGGAGAGGGGCGTGCCTGGAGCTGCTGCAGAACTGGCTGGCGACGTGGAACCTCCTCCTACATAAAGAAATAATATATAGGTACTCCAATAAAACTTTGTGTAGTGGTAGGACTTCTGCTAGTCCGCCTGGGGCGGTACCAAGCAGAAATGTTTTTTGTTTGAATGTCAATATGTCCAATGAAATTACAGGGCATGTGAGACTTTAAGGTTGTAGCCTACTTACACGACCCTGCTCCAACTCCGCTCCCGCACAACACCGCCGCGCTCGCTTGAAGCGCGCAGCAAGCGAGACGAGTAGTACGATGACGGTAAGCTCAGCTACAGTGAGCTGTCCGCTAATTTGTGTTGTTAATGTAGTCTCTCTACAGAGGACGTCCTAATTTTAATGAACATCATTTTGCCGGATGGAAGCGATGTTGAACAAAATTATGGTAATCTAGAACTTTACATGCCACTGTATCTGTAATAAGTAGACGTCATCGCTTACTATCAGGCGAGCGTCGTGCATGTCCTGTTACCTTATATCATAAAAAAATTAGGAATACAAAAAAAAACAAGCCGTAAGTACCTCTTCCTCATCTTCCTGGTCGTATCTGTCGTCCCTGTAGACCTCTTGCGGGTAGTACCTGTCGGAGTACTTGAGGGATACATTAGGTTTCTTCTGAACTTCTTCTTCGTTGATCGGCCGGTAGAGGTACTCGTTCACGAAGTGGTACTTGGATGACTTCTGGCAGATGTTGTCGTGAGTCGGCGGCATGCAGATGAGGTGAACCTGGTAAGTTAAGTAAGCAGTCGCGTCACCTGTGTAGACTAGAGTTTTGTAGTGTTAATTAACAATTTATCGATAATTGAGGATCACAATTGAATTCTTACTTATAAAAATAATGAACCCAATAAATATTTGCGATATATAGGTATAGTCGAAGTATACAAAAAATACTTTCCACCATCAAGGAGAAAATCTGCCGCCATTTAATAACCTTACGGTGTTCCAGCAGCACACAGCCCTTTAGAGTCAGAGTAGGTATTCTAGCCCTAATGTGTTTACCATGTCTTTGACCACATCATCACTTACAACTAGGCGAATAAAGGTCAAACGCTATATAAGATATTAAAAAAAAATACAATAGGTGCAGCCCCAGATGCAGCTATAACCACAGTCCGTGTTGCAGCGTCTTCTAACCTCACTAACTCCACAAACTTTTAAGCAAATGCGATCCATACCTGGTGGAAAGAGAATCCATCCGGGCAGACCCAAGAATGCTTGACATTATCCTGGCAGTAGTGAAACACCTCGCAGTTGAGCTCTTCATCAGCGTAGTACCCCGTCTGCTTGCTCACGCAGTTGAACTTAGACTGCTGGAGCAGCTGGGATAGACGGTCAGGCTCTTCCTTCTCCTCGAGATCTTCTTCTTCTTCTAGCTGCTGCTGGGTCAGCTGGCTGGGCCGCTGGTCAGGCTGTAAGGATATTATTTTAATATTATTAGACTTTTGCCTTTTTTGGACTGCATCAGTGCATCCAGTGGGCTAAGCGCGATTAAATTTTACAAAATTTTCTTGTTCCTATATGCAGAAGAAATTTGTCAGTTGATCAAAACAGAAGGCATTTATTTTAACTTTCACCCGTTATGTGACATGTGTATGTGTGCTATACGGGGTAGATTTTTGTAACATCACTAGAGATATTTAATATTGTAGGTATCTGAGAGTTTAATTTTGTTTTTAAAAAGTATGTAATACATTTGTACGATTTTGCAACAATTTATTTTATTTCGCAGTTTATTAAAAAAACGGAAACATAGACTCATGTAAGGAGTTCCATTCCCTGGCAGTTCAGGGAGTGAAACTACTTACGGGGAAACTGCTTCTACATTCATCATACGTACTGACATAAGATGAATATGGAAGCAAATCAATTCGTGCCGATTTATGGAATGTCCGCCATGTAGCGGTGGCGCGTATCAGGTGATAGGTACATCGGGTTGACCGATTGAAAAACGGTGATGGAGAAATGAATTCGTGTAGTTGAGAGGCCCATTTAATAGACAAGCACCTCTGCGGCAATGCTCTAGGCTTTAGAGTTTCCTACTTATTAGTTCGTCATTATTGACTAGCTTAGCTCTTCGCTCAATTGCCTTCAAGGCCTTTAGTAGGCTTTTAGCCGAACCATCCCTAAGGCGAGAATAGTACTTCATACACCATCGGTCAGTACAAGAGCGAGCTCAGGCGCACAGGTTTTCAGTACTAGGTATACATAAATCATCATGTTGTTAAAACAGTATCTGAACAAAAACATTAGGTCGCATTCTTACCTTTCTATGCGGTGTCCTGATCGGCTGCCGGGGCTCCTCTACGTACTGCTGCTGGTGTTGATGCTGGTGCTGATGCTGCTGCTGATGCTGCTGCGGCCGCTGCTGAACCACGTACTCTTCCTGCTGCGGTCGCTGGTAGCCAGCCAGCTCGGCGAGGGACGGGGTTGGCCGGAACCCGCTGGGTAGGGCGTTATATGCTGTTGGAGTGTATGCTCTCGGCCTCAGGTTGCGAGATTCCTGGAATGAACATCGGTGAGCTTAGTTTCATTGATTAAGCAGTGACAGGGTGGCTGCATACAGTAGTAATTTAAGTATCTGTACGGTTGGTACGTTTCAGCGTACCTTTGGCTTTTGTATGTTTTGATACGATTTTAACTGTAATCTTTACACTCACAAGCCTAATGCGATTTTTTAGACATTAAGGGTCAGTTTTACCGAGACCTGATAAGCCTATAAGAAATTTGTGTGACAGATCTCTGACAACTTTTGTATCGCGTCAGTAGTATCTGTCAGATATCTATCTGTAACTGGTGAAACTAGAACTAAGACTAATATTTCATTGATTACGTATGTATTCGTTAATTCTCTGAACATGAGATCGGGTACAACAAAATATAATTTAAGCTTAACTTAACTTATAATTTGACATGTTATTCAAGAGGATAAACTTTTTCGAATACTATACAGGATTGCATAAGCGCTACCTAAATGGAAGGGTGATATTGAACAAGGTGTATGCATGGCATGCATACACCTGCATGAATACACCAAGTGTGAAACTCAAATTCATATAATAAATTAAGCATCGACATCCTATTTTAGTATTTCTTTTTAATTTGCTAGGATATCGATGCTATTAAGCATCTCCCTAAAAGTAGCATAAACAAGCGTTCATGGTTAATTTGAAAGGGACATTACATCAGCGTCATGCATATCAGTTTTAAATTCACAAAATATTTGTACAAGTACCATTTGTTTATTAAATGAAATGAAATGAAAATTACTTTCATTTAAAATAATGTTCAGTGAATAGGCTATAAATAATGTATATATTAATTGTAGGTTCCTAGTTAAGTAGTTACCTACATGTGTTACCTTTTAATACTTTTGCAACTGTAATTATAGATTATAATGAACTGTAGTGGTAATAACGAATGTAATGAGTAACTGTACATAATGAATGTTTATTAAGTCAATTTTGACTGTCTTTCCTCATCGATTACTTTGTGAAACTACTTCCTACGATAGCAGTACTACAAAATTACATAATTTACGTAATTATCGGCACATAAAGGCTTAATAATTGGTACAATGATATTGGATAAAAAATGGCGGGCTAACCTAACACGTTCGAAACTGTTCGTGCGAAACGACGCGACTGTTTGTAATTAAATTTCATTACGCTCGAATTATATCATCGCGAAGATCCGAGAGAGCGTTGTTACTCTAGCTAATAATTATACAAAAAAATGTGGATATGTGGGGTCTTGTTAAATGTGGTTTTCTGCGACCCAATTAATTACCGCAGATTATTTTACGGTTTTTTCATAAGGGTAGCGGGTGATAGCTTGACCGTATTACATATTACCTATTATGTTTTTATTTATTATTGTATAGAATCCTGTAGGATAATTTTGCAATAATAAAGTGTAACGAATATAGCTAAGTATGGAATAATTGAAATTAAATTAGTTTGTTGGATTTTTAATATCTTTAAAATCATAGATATAATAAAAATAGCGGGTTGACGGGTTGCCGAGTGCCGGCAGAAGTGAAAAACGTTGTGCATTTGGTCACCCTCCCTCCGTCTTACGAATTTTCGATCAGGTAACGTGTCCTGGCGCGAGTTTAATTTTTTTTCCATCCAAAAAAAGTTTACAACGCCGCTAAAGAAGTTTTCACTTCAAAAACTGATAATTTTCTATTCATAATTAAGTAATTACTCAAAATCTCTACATTGATAACTGAGGTACCCGATATACAGATATATAGATATATATGTACCTTTTTAAATATGTACATACCTATTATTTTATTTTATTGTTATTTATTTATTTATTTTTTTCTACACCTATACCGCCATGTATTCTAATCTATTCCTTTCCACCTTAAGGTTGTCTGGAAGAGATCGCTTTAAGCGATAAGACCGCCTGTTGCCACATTGTTTTATTTACTTTTTTTTTTACTTTTAATTTGTATGGTGTAATAAAGTGTTTATCTATCTATCTATCTACAGAATAACGTGCGTGAATTTGACTCGAGCACGATCTATCGACCACGTGCGGAGTATTTCACCCATGCGATGAATCGTGTGATCTGCATTTTTCTCACGCTATTACGCAAAAAGGTATCAATTCACAAGTTACAATTAAAATCAAATGTAAGTAGATCATACGATTACGTGTGCTGTTCGAATAAATTGAATGATATAGGTTTATTTCATAGAAGTGGCATTCCTACTCGGAACAATGACTAATTCCTATGCCTTTTTAGGGTTCCGTTCCCAAAGTGTAAAATGGGACCCTATTACTAAGACTCCGCTGTCCGTCTGTCTGTCTGTCTGTCTGTCTGTCTGTCTGTCTGTCTGTCCGTCTGTCACCAGGCTATAGCTCATTAGCGGTGATAGTTAGACAGTTGAAATTTTCACAGATGGTGTATTTCTGTTGCCGCTAGAACGGTTTGGTCGGTTTGGTCGCGATCTAGAAAGAGTTGCCTCTTTCTAGATCGCGACCAAACCAAATATTCTTGGTAATATCAATTAATCAAATAAATGAAGTTGAAACTCTGTTAAGTTTCGTATTGTACAGAACCCTCCCTAAGTGTGCGATAAGAGACGCGATGCTGACTCGCACTTGGCCAGTTTTATTTTATTCATTCGTCACCATGTTTGTTGTGGTGGGTAATTTTGGCCAATGGCGCATAATGTCACTTGATAGTTGATAAGAAATCGCGCAAAAAGGAAGGAATAAAAACAAAAACTAATGAGTTTGCTTTCGACTTTCACTCTCGCGGCCTTGCGGCGGACATTGACGCCTAATGGTGTAGAAAAATTGCATCGGGACTTGTAACGAGATTGTAACACTCTCGATTTCGGTCACGAACTTCTCTAAGCGGATTGCCGGTTGCCGGAAAATGCAATTTCTATAGTTTCCTTCTGGTAGATGAACTCGGATAGACGTAAATTTTATGAAAGCTAGTCAAATATAGATTTTAATTTTTAACCCATAGCTCAAGTAGTTATGGGTTAAAAATTAAAATCTATATTTGATATAATTGTCTGTTAATAAAAAAAAACAAAAAACAGCCTGTAGCCTTTTTTCGGCATAAAAGTATCTACCTATTGTAATGTATTAAAATGCAAATATCTATTTAGTGTTGTGTAACAACATTTATAGGTACAGCTTATGTTTAGGTACCCACGTACAGTAATCGACGATCTGTTTCCAAAAATGTAGAAAATTAGTCCATTTCAATATTGCTACATAAGTACCTACCCCCTTATTAAACTGTAATAGGTATGGTATAACCACTTATTAAGCAATACCTAGCCATATGGATTAATAAATTGCGTCAAACTTGAACACTCAATTTAAAACTGATCACTTAGGTTGGTACATTAAAATAAAATATTAAATGAAATCGATAAACTCAAATTGAATCGATTTCAAGCAAGGCTATAAAAATGCCGCCAACAGATTCAATTCAGAGATAGCATAATTTGTTGCATTCTAAAATTAAATGCAGTATCGATAACCTATCTAAAAGTAATACGAAACTAAGTAGACATTGAAGTGAATGCACCTTATTTATTCGATTTAGATAAGTATCGATTCGCGTCGATACATGTCGATAAAATCGTGATACTAGATAATTAGTAAATTACCGGATGCGACTGCTGCTAAGTTAACGCTGAGTAATAATGAGTTGGTAATTAAGTTTGATGTAGTTACATAAGTTATCTCAGCATGTTAGGCTGTTTCCGCGCTCATTTTCTACATTTCTTTATATTTTTAATTACAGACCAACAACGATAACTTACACCTTTTTTAAGTGTGTAACTTTACTGCCAACCTATACTAAAGTTTACTATAACGGCGAACACAAATGTTCACATTGACAATTAACATTTAGTTGGCCGTGATACATTTTATTTATTCAAGTGAATGTGCAGTAGGTACTTTCTATCTGTCGGTAGGTAGGTACCGACATGATGTTCTAACTTTATCTATCCCATAGATTTAGATAGCTTAGCGTCTTTCTAGGTCTATGATTTATCCTGGGCTGGCACAGTCGTTGGGCAACCTACTTACCTACTTTAATAAAAAAAACTTAAGATTAGTTTATAATATTTTCGACCGACTGCCAAAAAAGAGCCTTTTCAATTTATCTGTTGTTTTTAGGGTTCCGTACCTCAATAGGTAAAAAAAGGAACCCTTATAAGATCACTTTCTTGTCCGTCTGTCTGTCTGTCTGTCCGTCTGTCTGTCCGTCTGTCTGTCCGTGTGTCACCACTGATTTTCTCAGGAACAGGTGGACCTAGCAAGTTGAAATGTATACCTGATACAGAAGTCTATAGTCCCTATTGGGTGTATAAAAACCAAGGTCTTGAGTCAACACAATAAAAAGATATGGGCAAATTTAAATTTTCGCGATAACTTCTTAGTACCAAAATGTGCCTTAATTTTCAACTTTTTTTATTTTTCGGTATTTTTCCTTTACTTGTGCTGTAAGTCCTTGCTTTTAACCAAAATTGACAATTCTAGGTCAACCGGAAGTACCCTATAGGTTTTGGGTCGAAAACCTATAGGGTACTTCCCGTTGACCTAGAATCATGAAATTTGGCAAGAAACAAGGTCTTACAGCACAAATAAAGGAAAAAATCCAAAAAATTAAAAAAGTTGAAAATTAAAGGGTGCCCCTATACATACGTAGTATACGCCAATTAAGGTAGACCTCTGAGTTATATGAGCGCTAATATAATTTAGAGGTCTAGCTTAATTGGTACATACCAACGTTGGTACGGAAGCCTCGGTGGGCGAGTTCAACTCGACTTGGCCGGTTTTTTTTTGTATGTATGTTACGCGATTACTCCGTCAATTGTGAACCGATTCAAATTGTTCTTTTAGTTTTATTGATAGGGTATATTTTCAAGGAGTGTCCTGTCGTTATTACATTGAGATTTGCTAGGTATATCCAGAGATATTGTCATAAACACTCAATCTTAGTACTGAAAATGACTAGCGTAGCATTTGAAGTCGGTTTTTTAGTTTTGTAAACGATCTTAAATTATTCATTATAAAATATGTAATACCTAAAGTACCTACAATTATTATTATTAGTACCATAAAAGCAGCAGATTAGTTCAAAAACGTAACGGATATTCATCTATGGCGATGTATGTTGGTCTGCGCACGCGTTGATGTCTTTTGTATGAGATAGTTTGTTTGTCCTATTGTGTTGTGTGTTGTTGAGACGTGTTAACTATTGTGTTGTGTGTTGTCGAGACGTGTTTACTATGTCACCCACATTCTTACATTTAAATCACGTAACTACTACTAATTGAGTGTAGTAACTTCATTTTTAACCGACTTCCCAAAAAGAAGGAGGTTCTCAATTCGTCTGTATGTTTTTTTAATGTATGTTACGCGATTACTCCGTCAATTGTGAACCGATTTGAATGGTTCTTTTTTTAATCGGTAGAGTACGTTTTTGAGGTGGTCCCATTGTAATTACATCAAGATTTGATAGGTATCTCCAAAGATATGACAATAAACGTCTCACTCACTTGCTATTGAAATTGACTCACGAGGCATGGAAGTCGGTTGATTTAGATTTTAAATTATCTTAATAATATAATGTGTACTTGTTGACTAATACGCATACATAAACAATATAAACAGTTTGAATTTAGTGAATTTATAGATAGCTGTTAAAATTGTATTCACCCGATAAAATACTTGATCTAACGTAGTTTGACCAATTTTCTAAGTTTATAATAAAATTATACGTAGCTAAGTAGTCAATGCAATAGCAAGGCTAGGGGCAATTTAACCGGTTCATGATAAAGTGACAGATAATTAGTTGACAGATGACGCCATATAAAAATTGTCAAAAATATATAAGATAAGTTGTAAATTGTTAAACACAATCCAAAATTTGAATTTTTTTAAAGTGTGAGACACTTCAAAGAAACATAATATAAGATAAGTTCCTAATAGGGCTATCTGGAACCGGTGAAACTGGCCCTGATTGTTTTGTAATATTTACTAAGTAATGTTTTAAATATTGGCTAAATGTACGATCAAAAATTCGATTAAATATTTTACATATTATGTTGACCCTGTAATCCTAATAAGACCAGTTTTTTTTTATCTGGTAGGTCAGCGTTTGAACACACTATCTCGCCTGGTGGTAAGCGATGATGTGGTAAAATATGATAAACACGCTAGGTTCAGAATGGTGTGACCCCCAAGGGTTGTGTGTTGCCTGAACACTGTAAGGTTATGGCAGCAATAATAACAAATTACCTTCAAGATGTACTTATTTCGAGCCTTTGAGCAGCCAAATACATACTGTCCTAAGCTGCATCGTTAATATAATTTATATATAAAATAAAAATTAAATACTGTCTTCTGGTGGTATGCGTGTTATAGGAACATATGCCCAGAAAATTTAAATATTAGGGAAAACATATGAATGGCATGTACATAGCCAGCGTTTGAACATAATCGCATCTGTTGAAGTCGCATTGTGTTTCAAGAAGTCACGGACCACGGTGGGGTCGATGATGACACGCTAGGCCTAGCTAAAGCGTCAACGATTGGATGACAGCTGAATGGTTCATTACTTTTGTTTTTTTTTTTTTTTTACAAAGCGTTACATTTTGCTTTTGCTATGTTTACTTGATAATCGATTATTTTTTATTTTTAACCGACTTCAAAAAATGGAGGAGATTTCTCAATTCGACCGTATATATATATATATATATATATATATATATATATATATATATAATATATATATATATATAATATATAATAATATTATATATATATATATATATATATATATATATATACATATATATATATATTATGTTTGTTCGCGGATAACTTCGTCGTTTATGAACCGATTTTGATTACTCTTTTTTTGTTGAAAAGGAAATATCGCAAGTGTGGTACCATGTTAATTTTATCGGTAGGTCTGATTAGTATCTCCAGAGATATGGAGATAAAAATCTCAAAATTGGTACTGAAAACTAATAACGCGGCATTGAAGTCGGTTCTTTTTTAGTTTTTTAAACGATATTATATGATTTTGACGTTGATTTTATTTTAATTTGATTTTATTTGAACGCTTTTCCCATGGATTTGTTACACTTTGGACGGTAAAACATCGCATCATCTGCTACTACATGAACATAAATAGTAAAAATGCATTACCTCTTGATCTAGAGCTAGTTCATCGTCTCCATCGACGCCCACGTCAGGTATGCTGTCATCGTCTTCTGATGCGAAGGCTGCTCCGATCGCCAGCAGTGCCAGTAAGTACTGCCACCTGCAACAAGCAAGGGATTAAGTATATCAGATCAAGTATTTCATGTTTCGGCTTCGAAGTATCGTCTCTTAAGCAACGACACGTAATTTGAATCACAAGTCTAAAAAAACCGTAGGCGCCGTCTCGTGACATATGTCACAAAGAACCTTCTTTTTTTGGGGCTTATTGTGTTCAAGGTGAAGTGTTTTTTCAAATTGTGTGAAAATTGATTTTTGATGTCGACACGTTATCCCCGTGTGGTGCTAAACGCATGGGATTTTTACTTCTGCCGTGGCTCGTGACGGGACAAACACATGTAACTAATGGTTCGCCAAGTTTCGGCATGATATTCAGTGCCGGCCAGTATGGAAGACAGGTTGGGATAGATGCTATATATTTATGGATTGGACAAAAGTCTCACTGCCGTCTTTTCATTCCAGGTGAGGATAATTTCATCTGAGCCTGCATCTTCATTTAACATCAGGTGAGATAGCAGTCTAGTGCTTGCATGCAGTCAGGCACTAAAAAAGAAAACCTGAAATTGTACATTAAACATCCTTCAGCGCTTTTTTTAGTTATTTCTTCTCTTGATACAGCTAGCATACCTATGCATAAACTGTGTCAAATTGTGATAAAATGTAAAACAAAAGACAGACTTGGTTTGTCGGTAGTTTTAGAAGTTTTCTGCTCATACTTATGTAAAATTTGCCCTCAATGATCGTATGACCTGAACGACGAAACAATGACCCGAAGTAAGGGCTTGAGATCATAAACTGCATAATAAAACTCAACAACATATCAATGATGCCCGACCGCAGTAAGCACACTATAAAAGGCACCGGTAAAGAAGCTACAATAATTGAACACAGCCAACAAACCTGTCCCCAACATATCACCATTTGGCAAAGATGACAACACCTCGACATTTGTACGAGTGGCAAATTATACATACTGCGTAAAGCATGTGCAAAGTGTAAAGATTACATAATCGGACAATTTCTCCAAAATGGCTACACAGGGCTCGCTTATGCAACCGTCTGCCGGACCGCTTTAATTCGACGACAGTGGACGGGGGGGCTACCACAATAATTATAATGATTTAAGATCGGCGTGCGAAAAAAACCGAATTCATATGTCGCGCTAGTAATTTTCAATGCCAAGTTTGAGGTGTTTATCTTAATATTTCTGGAGATATTCATCAGATATCGATGACACTAAACGGTAAGTATACTCTCTCAAATATAAAAGAATTTTGCAAATTAGCCAAAAATTGACGAACTTTTGACGTAATAAACGTTTTAAAAAATTATCTAATTGAGAACACCTCCTTTTTAGAAGTCGGTTGAAACTAACTAGGAACTAAAACATTATTTTATTCTACGTTACTATTTTATACGCAGTAGAAAGGTAGACGCTGTTTTAAGACGATAAAACAGCATCTCCTTTTCACTCATACTTCTGGTAATTAACGATTACTTGTAAATCCTCTGTCAAACCTCTTATTAGAGACCTGAAGATACTTACGCTTCCTTCAATGTACATATATGAACTATGCAATTTTGTGAAAAAACATCCTAAACATTTTAAAAAGATATAAGACAATAACATTTATAACACCAGGTTCCCGAATACGCTCATGTTTCCACAACGTAATAATGAATTGTTTCATAGAAATTGCTATGTAATGGCAATAAAGGTTTACAATCATATCCCAGAATCTTTCAAACCATATACATTTGAAATATATAGAAGAAAACTATTTCAGTGGTTATTAGAACAAAATTTCTATTCTGTTAGAGAGTTTTTAGAGTTTAAACATAATATAAAATATAAATAGGTAGGTAAGAATAGATAAATATTAGGTATATTACATGTATAATTGTAAGTTAAGTATATTATGTAATTGTAAGTTACGATAATGTGAAGTAAGTAGTATGTGGCGTGCCTACTTCATAAAACATTTTAGTTGCCATTATACTCATCGTACCTGTGAGTACCATCGAGTACATTAGGTACATCATTCACACGCCAAATAGGCAAGATATGCTGTACCCATACAATTATGAACATCTTTTTATTGTAACCGTATCTGACGTGAATAAATGATTTTTGGATTTTGAATTTTGAATTGGGCCTAACACAATCTATCTCGCATATTTTAAAATAAGAATATCAAGACTTTGTGGTAGCTCTAGTAGCCCCCATGGACTGGTTAGCAGGTTCTGAGGCAGGTGCTAGAGCACTAACCGACATTAGGAACGTTCCCGAACGCGGGAAAGGTTACTAGGCACAGGTAGTATACGATAAAAAAATCCAAAAAGATGTTTATTTTATGGCTAAGAATTTTGACAGTGTAGCGGCTCCATTATACGTATAGTATTTCTCAGAAAACCATCTGAATTAGGTAAGGTTAAAAGAGACACAAACATCTCCATTTTTAGATTTATTTATTTGATGAGTTCTCATCAAATCCAAGTTCCGAAGGATTCATTTAAGATGTAACCTCATAGTATCTAGATTTCTATACTGGTCTACGTGCATGGCGTCGAAGCCTATATGCCGAGAATGTGGTTGTGACTAGGTCCGAATACCGAGACCAAATGCGTAATAGAATGTATGCAAAAAAGTGCTAAAGAAAATCGTACACTCACTCGTCTTCAAGACGAAGCTCAATGCTCTCATCTTATAAGGGTTGATCAACAGAATTTTGAATTTTATTATTATTATAAACTATAACATCATATTTCGCTATGCTGTCTATAGATCATAATCATAATTTCATCATAATCATAATTTATTCATCAATTTAACTTATTACAACTTCATATGTACCTACCTTTACAATTTTAAACTAGTTTTATATTAATGTAAACAAATAATGAGGGTACATCTTGCCATTGTCAGCCGTGCTAGGTCGTACCTGTGGTACAGCTGACAATCACTTCCAACAGTGCGCTCACACCAATATATATAATTATAATTTAAGTAAATCTACATTTAACTGTTAGATTTGAAAATAAAAAATAGGTAAATTATAAATAAAATATAACTAGATAAGTGTCTCCCATATTGGCCAGTGTCAAAACTAGATATTACTCGCAAGCCGTCGGGGCTGCAGTCCTCGCATTAGTGGTTTGACGACAATGTAGGTGCGATAAGCCATTGTATTTCGCAGGTAAACGCTTAGATAGATGTAATATTATAATGATTGAATTTAATGGTGTAATTTCCACATAATATTAAATATATATTAAAATATATATTAAATATATTTAATATATAATTAATATAAATAAATATAATAATAATAAATAAATAAATAAATATAAATTTAATATATATTTAATATATATTAAAATATTTTTAGAACTATAAAAAAAAACTATTAACAAACAAATATACCTAATAACAAACCATAAAAACTAAAATGAATTTTGAATGTACGGGACCAAGGTTTGATGTAGTAGAAGACTAGCCCGACCACGTCTCACAATTTCAAAAATGCCTGACCATTTTATTTAGAGCTAAGATCCCCTCATTACGTAGAACATTTTAAGTGTGAAATCCTTATGCACACCCATGCTCGTCAGGGGTTAATTAATACCTCGAATGCTTTTGAAGGCGATCATTTTAGCCAGTCTTAGGGTAGGTATAATACGAACCTTAAAGTCACTTAATGGACGGCAAAAAAGAAAAAAGACTAAAGACATACGACACGTATGTGTTTTACTTCATATCACCTAGAATGTAAAAATCCCAAGGACCGCTGCCCATAATTTAAGTCCGTGATCGATCTTATGTAGGGCAAGCCGGCGGCGGCGTATGAACGCATGAAGCTCATGTCAGTTGCAACACGCTCCGCAAGGGTGCGGTCTCGGCATTTATATTTACCATAATTAAATAGGAAAGTTGTTGTTTCATTGCCCGGGATTACGTTACGAGATGACCGAATTTATTACTATTATGACATCGCGCTGATAAGTCTGATTCGACAGCAATGCCGAAAACGTGCGCTCTTGCGAAGTGCGAACTCCTTATTTACACATAAATTCATACGAAATTATAAGTTGTTTTTTCAGTTGGGTCTGCGTAGTAGGTAGGTATATAACTGATATTTTAATGAGTCAGTTATACAATAAACATCAGCAAACATATGATTATGTTTAATTGAGATGTTGAACTTTGCATTTGCAGTTAAGTTTTATGTATACAGTTCATATTGAACCTGGCCTTTACAAATTGTGTGGTTTATTGCTAAAACGTGTCTGAATTGATAATAATAATAGCGAATTCTGGTTATTAACATTGTAAGAAAAACACGAAAACTCAATCGAATGTAATGCATGCATATTATATAAAGATTACTACAGTTTCCTTTTTTATTTAACCTGTAATTTGTACCACTCGCAGTTTCTACTGCAGGAATGGTCTTCTCAATATTTTTAGCTATTTAATGCTAAGGAAGTGCAAGAATATAAATAGCATAGATAAGAATAAGTTCTAAAGTAGTTTTATAATAGATTTTGATTGCAATTTATTGGTTCACCGGCAACAGTAGAATAGAATTGTGTGCTGGCTGAACTAAAAACCTATTGACCTATTGAACCATATTTTTTTAATATCATACAGGCTATTGTTTGACCACTACCTCACCTGTTGGTATGTGACAATGCGGTTGAGGATGGTAGCACGCTAGGCCTAGAATGGGAACTGGGATCGCGAGGATAGCTGTCGGAACATATTAGATGTTTGGCGACAGATTTTCTAACTTGAGGGTGGTAGCTGCCCAGGCGGACACTAGATAGTGTCCTACCACCATGCGGGAGTTGGGGGTTTCTTAACGATGTTTTTCCTGCACCGGAGGGCCCAAGAAAAAACCATTGGTACACGGCGAGGATTGAACTCGGTACCCTGGCGTCAAAGCCGACCATTCTCCCACTACGCCACTGGCCTTAGTGGCAAATAAATGATTTTGAATTTAAAAAGTTCCTTCCACAGAGTTCTAAAGCGTAGAGGTAGTCCCGCTACCGTTTCGCCTTAAGGTACGGCCACACAGCGGCGTCCTACGATCTGCGGGCGAGATCTCAGTACTTTTCAATTGTTTTATGATCGCGTTTGGTGTTAAACCAGTCGGTATAAATACTACTGCGCTATCTGACCGCCGCCTAGATCGCGCATGCAGGACGCTGCGGTGTGTCCGTACCTTTAGCGACGCGACCTCTAAAGTACACTACACTACACACGATCGTAGAACTCGTAGAGTACCTATCTGTGGGAACCCTAATCTATGGTGAAGATCTTTACATTTCTGTTGGATTGCTCTCTAGTAATAGAAAGTATTCATTATTCTGGGGTAATAGCTAGGTCCATATCCAGAAAGTATAACATGTTGTCTACTTTGTAACACAAGCCTTAACAACTATATTGTCTACCACTAAGTCAAGATTCCTCCAACCTAGTACAAACAACGTAAACATTTCGATGAAGTAACTTTTGACCTAGCTTTAGGTATCAGTTGAACAATTTCTATTATTTCTAGAAAACGTTACCAAATTATAACAAATAGACCTGAAAGTGTCGTTTCAATCGAAGTGGGGCACCATCCAGTGCTTTCTCCATCGAAATCATCCATTCGTGAAATGGAAAATCATTTCGTCAAAATAGAAGCGTATTTTGACGAAATACGAGTACTCTTTATAAGTATACACAAATATAATAGATGATTTAATCTAAGAATTTTTAGTATCTTGCCTAACCTAACCTAGGTATCTGGTGACCAGTGACCACTAAGGTAGATGGAATGCTAGGCTCTCAGCTGTAAACTTTCAAGGAGACAACATTTGTAGTGTAGTTTTTTCTTATATGTTATAGGCTAGTGTTTGGCCACTATCTCAGCTGTTAGTAGGTGATGATGCGGTCGAGGATGGTAGCACGCTAGACCTAGAATGGTGTCGACTATCAAGGACAACTGCTGGAACACATTACATGTTTGGCGGCAGATTACCTAAGTAACTTATTACCTATCTTTTTATATTTAGGTTTGTTATATAGTATGTTCAGTTCCAGTAGAACTGATATAGTATGCACCTCACTGCCGTCATAGATGAAGGAATAAAAAATGTTGTTGTTATTCTATGCTGCCGTCTACCACGCGTCTACCATTGCCAGACAATATCATATGAGACCGCATCGTTACTTATCATCAAGAGAGATAGGAATCAAGTGCTTGTCTGACCGGTATTTATAAGGAAAAAAGTAAATTAATATCCAGCAGAACGCGACCTAAAATCCATTGTTCATTTGTAGTTTTTATTTTAATTATTATTCATATAAAGTATTATATCATATAGTAGGAAAAACACCACCGCCGCTGCCGCCGCCGCCCGCTCCGTCCGCCCGCGCTGCACGAGCAGCGGCCCGCAGTGCGAGGCTGAACGCGTGGCGAGCGCCCCGCACTCAGGATCCTGAAGAAGGTCTCCGGATGAGGCCGAAACATATGTCGATCGCTATATCGACATCGCGTAAGTCACGTTAAATTCCCGTTATTAAATCTATATAGTAAAAGTTATTAATAAGTATACTCATTATTAAAAACAGTATTAAAAATAAAAGCTTCAGTATTTTATAACAAGTTAAAAAAACATGTACTTAGGTAGGCTACATAAGTAATAAGTTGATGCTCAAAAAAAAAAAAAACATACAGACGAATCGAGAACCTCCTCCTTTTTTGTGAAGTCGGTTAAATAGATATGGCATTGCTTGGCGATCTTTAAAAAACATCTGAAATACGTAGGATGTAGACACTAAGTATATCTTCTGTTAAGGTAATTTTGTGTCTTTAATTTAAGTATTGTACAACTCAATCAAAGGTCAAATTGCCAAAAGTCTACTGGAAAGCAATTATATTGATATTTAATGGTCAGTAGCACGACAGTCGACGGTATTGTTTTCCGGAGAATTAAGCATTTACAACAGGGCTATCACGCAAAGAATTTACAAACATTTATGGCATATGCGTTTCTGCGGCATATCATTAAAGAAACGAGACTGTGAGACTAATGAGTACCTTATGACTATAGCGGACTATACAAAAGGTACTTACTTGGCTAACTATTAAAATTAATTATCATAATTGACTCAATGCGTATAGCAATATAGCAATATTTTAAGATAATTTACAAAACAAAAAGAAACGACTTAAGAATTCACTCTCATCATGTTACCTAACGCGCCATAGAAACTGTAACTTAAATAAAAATAATGTAAATCAAAATATATTGTAATAACAGTAATAATTAATAAATGATGCATGTAATTTAATCAGTTCAGCCCTGCTTTGTCATAGTGCGCGGGCGCATTCATATCGCGAATTCTCAATCGGTGTCGTGCCGGCGCGTTTCATTGTCAAGAATATCGCAACATTGGACCGCGAAGTTACAACATCTGTGTGATTGTGACTCGATTTATTGTTTCCACTTCTTATGTTCGGACATTGAGAGCTTTGTTTATTTGATAATTGATTAAAAGAAGGCACGTGAAGAACAGCTGATGGTCATAGGTACTGCTTCAGTTAGGGAGTCGCTCCATATCCATGCTTAATAGGAGATGTGATGCTGTTTTCTAAATGATCTACACAGTTTAATTTACTTTTAGATGTTTTGTATCATGTGTGACAGATATCGTTCCAGTTTATAACCACTTGGTCCTGAATGCAACGACGTTTCGGGTAAAAATAGGAGTCATATATTAGGTAATTATATTCGCATTTAACACTGAGTTAGGATAAATTCTAAACTAAAAATGACATATGACCTAAAATCATATGGTCATTTTAAAAGGTTGTCTGGAAGAGATCGCTCTTTTAGCGATAAGACCGCCCATTGTGCAACTTAAATTAACCCTATTGTAGTTTAAGAGTTTCATGTAATTTGTGGTGTACAATAAAGAGTTATCTATCTATCTATCTATCTATATGACATTTCGCGGACATTACATTTCTTTCTACATATTCACACGTGATAGCTCACATAAAAAAAAATATCATTCAAATCGGTTCACAATTGGCGGAGTACCCACATAAAAAAAAAAAAAAAACTGGCCAAGTGCAAGTCGGGCTCGCACTCGTGGGGTTCCGTAATACAGTAGAATATTTTATAACTATAATTTTTCGCCACCAATAAATTAGGAACCTCAATGTCAATTTTAAAGACCTGTTCACCCCGTACATATATGTTTGATGAAAAACATTTTTTTTTAGTTTCAGTTCCATGTATGGGGAGCCCCCCCCCCAACCTTTTATTTCTTTTATAAAAATCGTAAAGCGGTTCGCAGACCTACCTACAAAGTTTCAACTGTGCAGTCTTAATAGTTGACGAATCTATAAGGGTTCCGTTTTTTGCTATTCAGCTAAGTAAACTTAAAAACACAGACGAATTGCGAACTTCCTCCTTTTTGAAAGTCGGTTGAAAAAGGTTGCACGCGGTAGCACATTGAATTGATTTACGTTTGACACATTTGGCTTAAAGTTTATAAATATAAAACCAGGGGCTATAAAAATGAAAGGACATGAGGTCACTATAGGCAATACCGGTAGTACCTACCTATCTTGCTGAGTACTAGTATAAAGCGGTTAAACATCATTGAATTGCAACCTACCTTTGCTAAAATGGCTGGTCGTAAACTTAAACGTTCTATTGTCGAATTAGCTTGTGTCAATGGTTGATTGAGCTCTTATTATTATGTCAGCATTTTGTAATAGGTTGTAAGTCTTGTAACCGACAGGTGGCTTGCGGAAGCACATATAATTACAACAATGTTACCAATCATTGTGACTTGCTGTCTTGGATGATTTGCTTTCGACTGATTGCACTGTCGACTGTTGAGTTCAATGATATTTCATATTTAGTCAGCAGTAGCTGCTTTCTATGCTTAATTCGAGAAAACATAAAAAGCAACTTTAAATTATTTAGCTATTCCAGAAAAATAAGAACATAAAATAACAGAACACTTAAAAGAAAATCCAAGTCGTTACATTCTATGTATAGTTTCTACAGAAGAAAGTTTATTATATCAAGTAGGTATATTATGGCTTACGTAGTAACTATCATACATATCTGTGACATGGCTGCATTTATTATAAACGATTCTGATAATGTTGACCCGATAAACGCCGAACTGTAGTTCCTTATGCAATTGAAAGTGAAATCCGGACGGCACTGCGGCACCGTCAGCACGCCACGTCCGCAAACACGACTACTGTTTGATTTACATTTGTCTGATCGTAATATTAGCGCATACTACACCACGAATAGGTATGACGACACTGGCGAAGTGTTCTCTACATCATCATCATAATAAGCCAATTTCCGTCCACTGCTGGACATAGGCCTCTCTTATGGCCCAGACTAATGAATCGTACAAGTACCTATGGCACGCCCCTGAGCTCGGTCTTCAGCTTTTAGTTTCCAACCGCTGCCAGCCAGCTTGCGTATATCATATCATCGCTCCACCTAGCTGGAGGGCGTCCTACACTACGTTTGCGCAGCCGTGGTCTCCACTCTAGAACTCATCTAGTGTTCTCTTACTAGATATTTATCATCAACACCAATTTTTAACCGACTTCACAAAAACGGAGGAGGTTCTCAATTCGTCTGTATGTTTTTTTTTCGTTTGTGTGTGTATGTTACGCGATTACTCCGTCAATTCTGAACCGATTCGAATGGTTCTTTTTGTAATCGGTAGGGTACGTATTCGAGGTGGTCCCATTGTAATTTCATTGAGATCTGATAAGTATCTCCGGAGATATGACGATAAACGTCTCAAACTTGCTACTGAAATTGACTCGCGGGGTATTGAAGTCGATTGTTTTAGTTTTTAAACTATTATTATATAAATGCGAAAGTCAGTTTGTATATTTGTTTGGGACTTCGTCAAGGTCACACGGCTAAACCGATTTAGCTGAAATTTTGGACAGGGATAGTCAGTATTATGGATTAGGCTATAGGATATTTTTTAACGCGGGTTAAGCCGCGGGGCACAGCTAGTAACTACATATTTAGTGTTTGAAGTCTGTTTTTAACCGACTTCAAAAAAAGGAGGAGGTTTCTCAATTCAACCGAATATATATATATATATATATATATATATATATTTATGTTTGTTCGCGGATAACTTCGTCGTGTATGAACCGATTTTGATTATTATTTTTAGTTGGAAAGAAGATATCCCAAGTGTGGTACCATGGTAATTTTATCGAGGTCTGGTAAGTATCTCCAGAGATATGGAGATAAACACTTCAAAATTGGTACTGAAAATTAATAGCGCGGCATTGAAGTCGGTTCTTTTTAGTTTTTAAAACGATCTTAAATTATATGACAAACGGCAGAGTCTTTTGTAAACTTTAAACTTTCGCGATTTTAACACATAGTTATAAATATTAAAATACGGGACTTATCGCGCCTAAAACATAAATTTTTATTTAACTCAACGTTTCGACCAAGTTGCATTGATCGTGGTCACGAGACGACTACGAGACGGCAGAGAGTCTGATTTATGAGTGGGTAATGTGGGTATGGTTTATGCCTATTGTTATTTGTTGTTATAAGTTGTGTGTTGTGGGACAGTACAAATAAGTTATTCGTTTAAGATGATTATTTATTGTAGGTCGTTGACCAACAGCATGAGTAAGTATGTACATACATACATACAATAACGCCTTTTTCCCGTTGTGGTAGGCAGAGACTACTTCTTTCCACATGCTACGATCCTGATATACCTCTTTCGCTTCTTCCACTAGGTGTGTAAAGTAAAGAAAAATAATATTTTCCTCATGTGCATAACTGTATATGGTCGCATATATACGAGTAAATATACACGGGATCCTGCCTTCTTGCCGAAAATTGTTTGGCCGATTAGCATAATGTGTATCAAATACGATATTATTGGTATCGTGCCACACATTTTTATATGTATATTTTGCAGCATCTAGATTCTAGACCAAAGAGTTAAAATATTTTTGTTTATATAATAATGTAAATTAACCCAAAATTTTTTATGCAAATAAAAATAGACAGTGGCTTAGAAATAAATAAAAGCGTGCTTTTTATCTGATCTAATCGGTCCACATCAGCAACATGTTAACAATGTTACTTGCCGACTTGGCTGGTTACTGCAGTTCCTTTAAATACCTACTTGAAGCGGCTGTTAAGTATTCTGTGCTTGAAGCTTTTTTGTCGCAGATAAGGCAAAGTTACTACGGTTTAAGCTGTGTGTTGCAAAAGGACATCGATGTCTGGCGATATTTTTCCTGTAGCGTTTAATAATAGGCTTGATTTTCAGATGAAAAGGCTAGGTATTTGAAGGAACATGGACTGTTACTGCAAAATAGGAGGAAAGATTTGATGTTTCGTTTGTTTGTTTGTTGCGATTTAACTTAAAAGCTACTGGACTGATTAAAAAAAATATTTCATTAATGGAAAGCTTCTTTATCAGCGAGTAACATAAGCTATATTTAATCTCCGTGTTCTCACGGGTACGGGAACTACGCGGGTGAACCCGCGAGGCGCTGCTAGTATAATAGTATGTAGATGCTGGGCGTTACGCGACGACGGCGAGCGCCGCGCACTAAGATCCTGAGGAAAGAAGCTTCCGAATAGGCTTGGGCTTACTATATCCGACTGAGGATTGGATATATCGTATATCATTCCATATGAGGATATATATCCGCTTAGTATATCCGCTTAATATATCCGCTTAGTATAACTGCTTCGTATGTCGGGTATATCCATGTGAGATGTGTTTTAGACTTTGTAGATAAACTCACATAAAAATATAAATTATATCTATTGGTATATCCCATATCCAAAATTAAGCATATCCGCGTTTCATAACCTATATTCTCTAACATGATTAGACCGTATCTGTTGTGTTTTGAACTTGCATTGTTTTTGTACCTGTTGTTAGTGATGTTGTGATCCAAAATAATGAAATAACACGGTTGCCTAGACAATACCTGTTCACTTACAGCTTGAATTTTTAACCGACTTCACAATATTTTTTATGTTTTATCGAGATAAACCAGATATATCCCATATTAAAATTTGGCAAGTGGAGTGAAGGATATATATCCGCTTAGGGATATATATCCGAAGATATAGATGTGTCCGGAGTTACCCAAGCCTACTTCCGGATGAAACATGCTCCGATCACTACTTATATTGACATCAAGTAAATTAATATAGGTACGTTATAAAATATTTAATAAGTGTGTTGACTTTTATCTCATAGCCCTATTTTGTACATTTGAACCGTGACTAGATAAAGTATCTCTCAATTCCCCATTCGCACCAAGCAGTCGTTAGTCGTTACTGTCAATATGCACACGCAAGAGAGCGCGACATGTGGACTACTTGTCTCGAGTGTGGCCAATTACAGGGCGCGCCCATGTCATTCATAGATCGTTTGGAATTCAAATCTTATTCCTTTGTATTAAGAGCTAATGCTAATGGCAGTAGGTTATGACCTGGGTACTTAGATAATACTCCAAGCCTGGGTATATGAACAGCTTTATCGTGAGAGTACGCAGGTGGGCAAGCTCATGCGTAAATAAAGTCAGGATACATTACATTCGAGACGAATTTATGAAGACCTAAGTATCTATATTTGTTGTAATTCTTGGATATCAGCAAATGAAATAATTTGGATTTAATTTCAATCTCAATGGATTTATGCATGTTTGACTTTACTACAAAATTAACTCAAAGAAAACTTAATATTCTTTGCATATTTTTGTTTACCTACCTAACTACTAACTACATACAGACTCTCGGAGATTAATGGTGTAATCTTTAGTTGTTCTCTATGTTAGTCAATTCTCAATATAATGTCATAATTTATGTTAAAAAAACGAAAAAAAACAGACTAAAAAATGCCGCACTATGATTTTCAGTAGCAAGTTTGAGGTGTTCATCTCCATATATCTGGAGATCAGATCTCGATTAATTTACAATGAGAGTCAACTCTTTCGAATGAAAAAATGATTTTGAAAATCTATCCTAAATTGACAGAAATCGGTGAACATATACCTATTAAAAAAAACATACAAACAGACGAACTAAGAAAATGAATAACTTGAATAAGTGATTCGTTTATATATCTTCTTACTGTGCACTAAGCTTAACAGTTTGATATGCTTAATTGCTCATGTAATATTTGTAGTGAGTCAATGCTTGTTAGGGCAAGGACTCGGCTTTCAAATGGCTAATCGATGTATCACCTCCTACTCCTACGGCACTATTATAATATCTGAATATTAGATACATGGCATTGCGCAATATGTGACCAAATCAAACATTGATAAGCATAGCATAGTATATGATTTTTTTTTACTCCGATCTGGGTATCACTTGACCACTATCTCACCTGATGTTAAGTGATGATACGATCGATGATGGAGCGTGCTTGCCCAGAAGATACCTATTCACTCGCGATTTGAAGACCCCCATATTGTACTTAACCGGAAACAGACTCAGGTTCATTCCTTGGCGGTTCGTATTATAAAGAAAGTTGGTTGTACTTAAGTAGGAAAAATAGATTTCAGTTCTAATTATGAGTAGGCCTTACTTACGTTGAGTTCTCGGTATGTACCTACTGAATAGACCTACCACCAATACCTACCAATAGACCTAGAATACCGATTCCAAAACGAATGCATTTTGACAACCAACATTTCTCAAAATTTAATATTGCCTTTCTTCTATCTTCAAATAATTTAATATGAATAAAACCAACATGTATATTTAACCTATTCTGAAAAGCCTGAAACGTATATGCTAAGTATACACTTAATAAGTTAGATTATTAACCACTTTGCCTTCTCTTTACTTAATTGAATAAGAACTCTTACAGAAGTGAGAAGGTATTGTACGTTCACCAGAGCGAAAATCTTACGTCGTTACTTATTATATTGACTTAGCTGTGATCATCGTATTTTGTAAGTAAGTAAAGTAATTTGAAAAAGATTTTTACGTGAGTCAACATAAGGGTGTTGAACCCAGCAAACTTATGCCATTAAGCACAGTACGGTAACATACCAAGCAATACCCAAAAATCTTGGAAATATCTCTTGATTGTGTTAGGGACACCATAAGTCCGGTCCGTAAAGATATTTATTCAAATTTTAAAAATAATTTTATTCTTTTTGCTTCCTGCCTCTTCAACCGACTTTACAAAAAGGAGGAGGTTCTCAATTCACCTGTGTGTTTGTTTTTACTTCAGAACTCCGTCCTTTCTTAACCGATTTGGAAAATTCTTATTTATTTAAGAGAGTACACATTCCGTTTGGCTCCTATATAGAGATAAACACCTAAAACTTAGTACTGAAAATTACTAGCGTGGCATTTGAAGTCGGTTTTATTTTCGTTTTGTAAACTATCTTAAATTATGTAATATTTTTGTTTTTGTTTGGTTACATGCAAGAGACTATAGGAAAAAGTAGACCTAAAAAATCTAAGTATGAACATTTTAATTTTTATTTTTTTGAAATTGTTTTGTGTTAGTCCAACACCCGCTCTAGGCCTATCCGAAAATCAGCGTTCGGGTGGTTAGCTGCTTGAACATTTGTGCTGAGATAGGCCTTTTCAGCAACAACTATCTTGTGTTAAAAAGCTATTTTTTAGTTTCTATTTTAATTTTTGTTTATGTAACGCTATCTATTTTTATTTTATATTGTTTTTGACTGTGTAGTTAGTTTAGCTGAATAAATGTATTTTCTTTCTTTCTATATATCAACAAATGAAGACAAAGTAGGTGGCTGACTCAGCCCCTCATTCAACAAAAAGATACAATTCTTCAATATTTTTCAACAATAATAAGATAAAAGACTCCCACCCGCACGCAATATATAATCCGAGGTCTGTGATAAATAAGCTGATTCACTACCTAAAGGACCCCGAACCGCGTGATCTCCTTGAATTTATTTGAATAAAGTCAATGTCCTTATTTTAGGACCCACCAGGTAGTTCTAAATTTAGAGATGACATAAAGGTGGAATGACCTTATCCAGAACACATCTTTCCTGTTAATATTGAACAAGGAGATGACCTTTGAAATATGCGCGTGAGCGGTATTACCGGTATGATGTCAACGGACATAACTTTACCTTACTTAAACCAGATAAAAGATAATATTATGACCGAGGTATTACGGACGAAGCTTTATCGACTCATAAACTTAGCGGGATTCAGAGCACGCACAACGTAATGGTTGTGAAAGAATCAATTTTGCTAAACGCGCAGTCTTTCATTTACAAGACATAAGTAAATACAAATCTAACATTTCACCAAACCTCGGGACTAGATGCCGCGCCTCCTGGACTGTTCCTTTTACTAATATTAAGAAGAAAGTTTGCAAGTGTGTAAATATGTTTTTTTACTTCTTCACGCTAAAAATACTCAACTGACTGAGCTGAAATTTGGTAAGCAGATAGCCTAGATCCTGGAATAACTCATAGAGTACTTTTTATCCCGATATTCCCACGGAAACGATATCTACGCAAGTAATACCGCGGGGCATAGTAACTATATAATATTGTACAATAATATCGTTTAAAAACTAAAAAACAACCGACTTCAATGCCGCGCTATTCATTTTCAGTACCAATTTTGAGATGTTTATCTCAATATCTCTGGAGATACTTATCATACCTCGATAAAATTACCATGGTACCACACTTGGGATATCTCCTTTCGAACAAAAAAAGAATAATCGAAGTCGGTTCATAAACGACGAAGTTATCCGCGAACAAACATAAAAAAAATATTCATTTTCAGTACCAATTTTGAGATGTTTATCTCAATATCTCTGGAGATACTTATCATACCTCGATAAAATTACCATGGTACCACACTTGGGATATCTCCTTTCGAACAAAAAAAGAATAATCGAAATCGGTTCATAAACGACGAAGTTATCCGCGAACAAACATAAAAAAAAAAAAAAAAAAAAAAAAAAAATATACGGTCGAATTGAGAAACCTCCTCCTTTTTTTGAAGTCGGTTAAAAATAAGTACAAAGAGTAGAGCAACATGATATAAAGTATTAACACGACATTTAAAATTAGCATAATTATGACACGTATGCAATTTAGTGTAGCAAACATAAATTAATAGATCTCATTTAATCGTTGAGAAACTAATGAAAATGTCAACCTAGAAATCAATTACTTTAATTGTGTAATATCCGCAATTTAGAGAAGCATTACCAATGTTACTACACCTGATCTATCCATGTCAAGATTAGCCAACAGTGAAGATCCAGTTCTTTTAATAAGATCTATTGATGACATATGTGTCAGTGTCAAAGCTGATGCCCGATCGACGCGTGCGCATTGCCCAAGCAGATTGATCTGCCATTGTGAATTTGATTCACACTACAACTACAAATTTAGTTTCGTAAGTTTAATGTTGCAGTTTAGGATAAGTAGGCAGGTATGTCAAGCGATACATTAATGTTGATAGATTCGCTGATGGCTCGTTTAAACCAATGTCGACGCAATTGATGTGTTTATATAACATTAAGCTTTATTAAGCTCATTCAGTGGATGCTGCACGTAGGTGCTTTTGGCCTTGCTTGCATCTATATTAAATGAATGCCTCTTCTACCCTTATCGTAGTATTGAAATCTTCCTGAAAAATCTTAATACATAGAAAATTAACATGATGATGCATGCTATTTAAGTAATTCTACTGAGTTTTACTTACTTTAATACCTACTTTTCGCATCACGTATCTGAGTATAGATTCATGGTAAACGTCAAAAATCACTAAGTCTGAAATACTGTATCTCATGGTATATTTTAATATGAATTATTCTTATTTCTGTTAATGTTTCACTCAGAAAACAGACAATTGAAACCAAAGGAAATAGAAAACATTGAGGTACGAGTAACATGTAAAATGTAGGGTTTGATTTGAAAATTTTAATTCCTATTGTACTTTAGCATAATGAGTTACGCATAACTTTTATTTGAGCACAGAGCCCTTGAGAGTCAGAGTATTCTAGGCCTAGCGTGTTTACCATTTCCGACCACATCATTGCTTACCACCAGGCGAGATAGTGGTCAAGCTTGAAGCTAGCCATACGGTATTAAAAAAAATGTGCAAAGTCGCATACATTTATAGGTACTTAATTAATTAATAGTAACTATTTGTATAGTATTGATGTATACATAATTGAAATTTTGTTTATAAATTGCATCTGAAATACGAACTGAAAACTAATAATTTGTGAATCCGGGAAACGATTAATTTTGTGAAAGGATGCACCGTTTCAAAACGTTGTCATTATTAAAGTTTCACACATTAAGTACATTTTGAGGTCACTGTTTTAGAAGTTTGTTTTCCGTAAATACAACGATATTTAACTTGTGTTTCCTTAATTACGTGGGTAAAAAGGTACCTGCTTTTATGAGTGTCGATATAGTCCAAAGTTTAAATTTTGTCTATTCTTTGTAATAATTTGAAGGAAACATGTCAGGCCGAAACATGGGATTGTTTTACTATCGATCGAACCGTATGTCTTCGGCGCACGCTCTCTACACAAAGGGTAGTTCGATAGCAAACTAAATCCCATGATTCCTTTTAGTCTTGTTCATGCGTCTGATTTTACTATAAACCTCCAAACATTATTTAAAAAAATCGTCTATTTTACTTACATACTACATATGAACTACTAAAATTAAATGTAATTTATATTATGTGTATCGTTAGATACCACTTCGTAAATGCATCATAACCTCAAGAGTAACGTGAACACAACTGTTCTTAAGACATGGCCATTAATTCATATCGCATTTTATAATACCTGCGCAGTAGCTTGTATTAAAACAAGATCGTCCCGTCTGTTATATAACCACTCTGTGTGAAAATTGTAAACTTGCCGTTTCGCAAACTACTCGCAGGCTAATGTATGTGTATATATATGTTATTGATATGACGATAGACGCAAATGGATTGTGCGAATCGAGATTATAATATGGAGTGAGAGTGGTGACATATCCCGAGGGGTTATTTGAAATCACTTTGCAGCTGTATACATCTATACTTACTCATTATTTTATTGATATTTTCTAATATCAGTTACTTGAGAATAATATGTAGAAATAATCTTGGTCATAGCCATACATTTATCTTTAGGTGCACGCAAGAGTACTTTATGAATTAAGAAGCGCCACTGACCTAATAAAAATGTATAAGTAATAGGTATATGTATATACTACGAGTACGTTACTTGAGTCTATCTAAACTTCATATTGCCTGTAAGTTAAAAAAAAATAGACTTGTTTCTTATGGATACTTTTGAGGCGCATTCTTCAGTGTCAGTACCTATCCACCATATGTGAAATGTTGATACATTTACCAACATCTCACAAACCTGACCCTGAGGTAGAGTTACTTTCCTCTCACTAAGAAATAGGATATAAGGAATATTAAGAGCAACAAGATTCAGGGCCACAAGTGTGCAACAACTTAAAATTTAAATCAAAAAGAGGTGTGCAATGCAGGTGTTCCTCTAAAAGACCGTGAACATTCCATACAACTGACTGACAAAGAGAACCGTTTCTGATGGATGTCATAACAAAACACAAAAGCTGCATTTCTTTCAGGCTCTAATTGTTAAAAATACTGTACAAAACGGCAAGGTACTGACCTACAGCAATGTCTACGACACTATAGTATAGTCACTCATAATAGATAATAGACATACATAAACAATGAGGGGTAGCGAAGACAATTACTCTAACTAAAGTAAGACTTTGCTAAGTGCGTGTTGCACTCGCACAACGAGGTACCCAAGCTATGTCTGTAATTTTTATATTGCATTTTTATATGCACTCCATAAGAATATGGAACTTTTTATAGTCTACCATAGCTTCTATGAATTAAAACTTTCGGAGCTGGAGTCAACTTCATAGTCTGGTGAATCGTTATCGTTTCAATGCATCGAATTATAACCTATAATTCGATGGCTGTAAGTAGGTAATACATTTCATCACAGTAGTCGTTGCGATCTTGCTGCGTAAACTCCCGAGGAAGTACATCAGACATGCACGAAACCTAGGCCAAGACAGTCGACATCAAATAGCATAATAGTCGGTACTGTTATAATCATGATTCAATCTCACTATAACTATAAACTACACTACTACTTTTTTAGTGAGGAGAAAAAAACATTCAGTGGGGAGGAGGTTTATGCAATTATTTAAAGATATTCACAAAGGGCTACATTTAAATATGTCAATTGTTACCTAATTAAGTAGGTAGCCTACAAATGACAAAAACGGCACCTTACACGGCACTTCACGGTGTATTTATCTATTGTATACACAAGGCTCACCGCGAACGTGTAGGTTACATACAAAACGTTATGCTAAGTGGTGTAAGTCTGTGCAAAGTTGAACTTGTTACAAGAATTATGCAACCATACTACTTAGGTACTTTCTTCAATGTGTGTACACTCGTTAATACATTACAGATACTATTGAATGATTGTTATATGTAGATGTTAATTGCAAGTAGGGCTCGCGTGGAGACGGTTTCAAACTAAGTAGATGATAACATAAAATAATAAAATATTAGTAGGTGTGGATCAAAATAATGTAACTATGTATTAAAAAAGATCTTGGTTTAGGATTTCCTGTCATCTTTATGTGAAGTCTAATGCAATATCCAATTTACTAAAAGCTCCTGAAACACTTTTTACAAGTTTTACCACTGACCTCGAATTTACACTTTGTACAGTATTTTGCAAATGTTTAGGGCTGCAGATATACTTTCGTGTTTAGGTCCTAGTATCAACCGACTTCAAAAAGGTGGAGGTTCTCAATTTGACTGTTTGTATGTTTCTTACCTTGCCTCTAAACTTCGTCATTTATTAACTGATATAGATTTTTTAGAGAGTATTCTGCCCGTTTGGTCCCACTGTAATCACATCGTGATTTTATGAGTATCTCCAGAGATATGGAGATAAACACCACAAATTTGGTAGTAAAACTTACTTACTAAATCTGGGGTTGCCTATTACGACGGTATTATGCAGCTGATAGACGGACTATCAGTTCCATTCGGAATATGATTTGTACTGCAATTTCTTTGCGTTTCATTTATTTATTCATATGTTTCATTATTTCATAATTTTCTGGATAACATTGTCTGAAGTACTGAAACATGCATTGGGGATGCACGATATAGTACGGTTGGCAACCCCTACATTAATCAGGGGAATTAAATATTGGTTTTAAGTGTGACGTTTGACGTTTAGATGAAAGCTTTTGTTTTTTTTTTTTAATTCAAAGCAATGAGTTATGTTTTTGTTATATTTAGAATAATGATTATATATGATCTATGTAATGTTACTTGACGTGTGCAGATTTTTAATTTGCCCACATACTGAATAAATGCTTTGACTTTTGAATAAATCTAGCGAGGCATTTGAAGTAATTTTTATTCTTTTTGTAAACGCTCTTTAATTATTAGGTAAAAAAAGAAATATATCTCCTAGCACTGTTTATCCACGATCAATATATTCTCGGCCTTGAAAAAGATCTAGACATCTAGACTCTTTTAGACTTGACAAAGGCTTTGTGATGCATTTCACAATTCACCAATGCTAATTTCGTTTGTCATGCTAAACAAGTAGCTACAAAAACAAATTAGATATTGCACCACTAGGTATCTAAATAATAAATTATTTAGAAGAAAGATCTTTATAACTGACTGAATTGTTTGTAATGACGATGCTCGATGGATGAAGAAGGGCTTATTGGTAGGTACCGACATCACTTGAAAACAAGATTTCGTACAACTTTGATCTTTTGAATTATGTCGGTGTAGGTTGTAAATACAACTGAAGACAAAACGTCTCTCTTTCATGATATAAGGAAACAAGACAAGCACGACGCTCACCTGATGGTAAGCGATGACGTCTAGCTATTACAAATATAGTGTCATGCAAGATTCTGGATAGCCATAATTTTGCATGTCGCTGCACCGCACCTGTTAGGTACTTACTTTGAGACAAAAAGTTAAGTTAAATCTCACATGCCCTGAAATTTCACAGGACACTTTTCCATTGAAACTGAAAAACATTTCTATTTCACGGCTGGCGGATTAGCAAAATTCCTACCACTACAAACTGTTTGTAAACGATCATTAAAGCGTATAACAGACACTGTGGCACGCCAAACTGTAGATCACCGGAATGTTGTACGTCACGGCACTGCATCAGTTTTTGGAAATGCATTGAATTTAACATATTGCTCCCACAGTATGTAGGAACTTAAATAATTGCTTCGGTTATCGCAAAGAGAAAGAACGACGCGACGCAATCAACATTGCTCAGTGTATTTTCAAATAATTTGTAATTGTTTTGAGTGAACTAATACATCACTGTTGGTGAACAAAAAGAGATCGATGGGCTCCAATTACATATTGTATCAGAGTACCTACAGAGTTCAATCGCACTTTACTCATCGCGGGAAAGTTAGGTTTTTCCGATAATAAGATAATGCATTAGAAAATTGAACACTAATTGAGGAGCACACAACTAGATAGAAGTATTGGTAATCTTTAGGATGGGCATAATAGTACATTAGAGTATTTACTGAAAAGCTCTGAAAAAAAATTAAAACTTTTGTAACTTTAAAAAAGAATATGAACTCACCTCATTTCCATTTTTGGTTGCAAAATTAATATATGTCCAAAATATAGAAACACTGATGCACGATAAAAGTCGTACAAAACCGGCCGAAACGCAGCGTAGGCCGTTGTAGACGCGACTGGTAGACCGCGGTGCTTTCACCTGCCTTTATAACATGGAGCGCGTACCGCCCCCGGTGACACGAAGAAATGAAACCGTTTGGCAACGCTACGCGAAGCTAACAAACTCTGTAAAATGCCCATTTTAACGCAGATCCTATCTATTGTCAACCGATAAATTAGTTTCGGAAACCTCGCATTAATTCCACACTCCGGTTATAAATCAATTGAATTCGCAATCGTAAAAATCGAAAGTGGTGAAAGAAGCGATGATACGCAGAAAGGTAAGTTGGTTGACGCGCATTTGTCTCGGTAAACAAACTTTGTATCAATTCGGAGCATGAATTTGAGATTTGTAGACAGGTAGCTACATCATTAAGGCAATAGCTAGATTCGTTGCGATGTATTACATAGAACAGAAAGTAAAGAGTTAGTTCAGAGAAATGATACAGCTTGGAAGACACATCTACGAGTAATTTCAAGGAAACGGGTGCAGTACAGCGACGCGCTAATCAGTAGGTTCTGGGGTTTTGCGTGCCACAGTATCTGTTATAGGCTGACATCATCGCTTAACATCAAGTGAGCGTCTTGCTCTTATCACATATAAAAAATGTTTAGCTGAGTACAAATATTTGGAGCTTTGGCTACCTTTTTACGTTTGACTACTACATCTCCTGTCGGTGAATATGTGATCTAAAGTAAAAAAAACTGGCCAAGTGCGAGTTGGACTCGCACACGTAGGGCTCCTTACCACAGTTCAATATTTAATAAGATATGGCTCCCATACAAGAAACTTATTTTTTCGGCAATTTTATTCAATCATATTACGTTATTTTTAATTTAATTTAGTTTTTATTATTAATGTTATAGCAGCCATAGTAATAGACACAGTGAGCAAATTTCAAGTCTCTATCTATTTCGCTTTAAAAGATCCAACAAAAACGCCTGAAATAACACGTTTCTTGTATCGGGATTTGGGACCTCCTTCAATTTATAACTTTATTCTGTTTTAGTATTTGTTGTTACAGCGGCCATAAATACATACTTCGTGAAATTTTCAAGTGTCTACCAATCACGGTCTAGATGTAGCCCTCTGATAGACGGATAGACGGACGGACGGACAGTAAAGTCTTAGGTAAAAGAAAATTAGGAAATAACCCAAAGGAACAATTAAAAATCGTGTATGACATTTTTTTTGTAATTAAGAGGGGCGAACAAACTGCCTCCGCGGCCTACCCACATCTGGAATACGAATACCTGAGGTTTAGGGAAAATGTCTGAAGGGAGCTAGCCAAATGTTTACACAACTTAGTGCGGATTTTACCAAATACTAGAGTAAATCATTGGAAATGTCAAAAAATGTATGGTTATTATTTCAACAAATTTAAGAATAATTAAGTGGAAACGTGGAAAAACAATCGTTTAAAGAACTGTTTGCACGTGAAGACCACATATCTATTGTTATCCGACTGCGCCAGAAGGAGGTTTGTGTTTTTTGTGTGTATGTAATACATACATATGTACATAAATACTATGTACGTATGTAGATATGTTTCTTTGGCACGCTCTGGCTCGACGATTTCAGCTTGAAAGGTGTCGTAAGATTCGTCATAATTGTGAGAGGACAATTTATTCGTAGTGTACATTGGGTAACAAAGCCTATCGAGTAGGATATCAAAATAAAGGTTTTTATGAATGGCTTTCAAAAATATGTATTGTAATAATATATATATATATATATATATATATATATATATATATATATATATATACGGTACGGCACCCGCCAATTATGCCTCATTTCAAATTATATATATATATATATATATATATATATCTCGAGGGCTTCATAACAAATGGGCGTACAGCAAAAGCGTGTTTTGTACTATCTATAGCATAGAAAATGTAAAACGCCATTTTTGCTTGTACGACCATTTGTTATGAAGCCCTCGACGAGGGCTCTTCATAACAAATGGGCGTACAAGCAAGAGCGTGTTTTGTACTATCTACAGCATTCGAAAATTTAAAACGCCATTTTTGCTTGTACGCCCATTTGTTATGAAGCCATCGATATATATACAGTGTGGAAATTAAACTCAGGCCCTGGAGGGAAACTACTTTAAATCCTTAAGCTAGCTCATTTTACTTAAAGGAGACATTCCTTTATTTTTGAAAAGAAACAAATCTGCATTAAAAGATTTTTTAAGACTCGCTTGCTTCGCCCGGGACTCGAACCAACTAAAATTAAAAAAAATAAACACTCTTTATTTTAATATACTAATCGGTAGTATTAATATTCAGGATAAAGTTTCTCTAACAAACATTAGGTCTTAAAAATAAAAATAATCGTTAAATCTAACATCAACTTTATTTTACTATCAATTTTGTAACACTTAAATTATTTAACTGATAAATTGTTCGAAATGAGCCCCGTCGTTCCGGCTACACAACATTAGTCGCCGTTGAAATTCATTTCTTGTAGCCTTCAGCAAAGTGTTGTGGTGTATGCCCCTAATAACCTTTTCTATCGCAATCCTTAGCTCTTGAACGGTTTCATAGCAAGTTTCATAAACAACATTTTTTACATGACCCCATAAAAAGAAGTCCATGGGCGTCAGGTCTGGACTTTTTGCAGGCCATCTAATCGTCCCGTTTGTACCTATCCAGGCATTGAAATTTTCATTAAGGTATGCCCTGGCAATTCTGCTGTTGTGGGCAGGTGCACCATCTTGTTGAAAAATGATATTATTTCGTTCCTCTTCTGGCAGAAGGTTTAATTGATTTTGTAAAAGCTCCAATATTTCAATGTATTTTGCTGCATTCAGATGTCCTTCGTAAATGTGCATCAAAACAACCATGTTACTTTTGATTCCACACCAAACATTAAACGAAAATCTGACCTGATTGTTCGTTTCACGGACACGGAATGGATTTTGACGAGACCAATAATGATTGTTATGTCTGTTATACATTCCATTATTACTAAAATTTGTTTCGTCAGACCATACAATACAGTCCAAGAAATTTGGGTTGCGGGCTATTTCTGTTTGAATATTTTCACAAAACTGTAATCTCCTGTCACTATCTCCGGGATGTAGTTTCTGCACCAATCGCCCATCACGATAACATTTGTATTTGTATTTTTTCAGAACTTTAAGTTTACTAGTATGGTTGATGCCTATCTCTTGAGCAGCTTCCCTGCTTGAAGCCTTCGCGTAACACTCGAAGTATGTCAAAATGTTTAACTCAACATCGCTATAGTCCAAATTTTGTTGCTGTGGGCGTCCAGTCTTCTTTTTAAAACTTCCAACGGTCAGTAAATTATTCACAATTCGAGACAAAACTTTTCTAGATGGTAGTTCTCTGTCTGGATACTTCTCGCGATACCACTGCAGAGCTAAATCGTAGCTCTTGTTGCAAACAAAGTAAGCTTCTAATAACTCGAATTGTTCTTGATACGCCATTATGAGATAATTTAATTACGTAAGGAAAGCAACACTACTTAAATAAAATCTGTTGATAAAAATCGTTCGAATTTTAAAATTATTGTCCCGCATTGCAAACAAAGTCAAACGTTCCATTTTTAAACTTCTCCACTGAACGCCTCGGATCATGTAAGAAGGAAATGTGCATAGAGGTATTACCACCATTGAACAATTTTCTTATCGAAGATTTCAACAAGGTACTTAACGATAAATTAGCAAGCGTGTACTTCATACGAAGTCTTTGAGTGTTGGAGAGATAACAGAACTGTACCCCGAGCACGAAAAATCATCGAAGCCGTATCGTAAAGGTATCGAGTCGACGATACAATAACGTGGTGTTACGAAAGGCGGCAGCACGAAGCACACTCTGACAGCTATCGAGAGCTCGATACGATTATGTTAGTAGCGTCATCCTAATGTAAGTAGGGACGAGCCGTTGTGAATGAAATGAACGTCTTATTGAATGAATTATTCGTTCAAAAATTAAATTGAACAGTGAACTTTTTATTACTTCTGGCTTAGCTTTCTATTTATTGGAAATTATATTTAAAAAAGTACTTTAACAGAATAAACATCTTCAAATACGGTATGAGTGATATTAAAATGCATTTTATTTGAAAAAGAGAATAATTATTAATACCTTTAAAATATATATGTCAGTTTATGAACGAAAGATATAGCGTCACCAAAGACTTGATTCTTTGGAGTTTGGGTTCCGTATTTCGAAAGGAAAACGACGGCTCGAGGCTTCCCCACATCACAGAATACTTAATAATACTACGTACCCACACCTCGTTCATTCTATCAAGCGTTTCTTTGTCTTGTAACATTGTTCATAAGGTTTATAATGTCTTGTCATTTCTGATCGTCTTGGCGCGTCGCGTCGCTGCCTATTCAATGTGCATTGAGCCATAGTGTTCATATAATTGAAGAGTGTTGTGGTGAATTAAGAATTTCATATATTTATTATTACATTGTGTTGTGCGGAACCCTTAGTGGAAACCCGACTCACACTTGGTATATTTTATTTATTTACATGGATGGATGACATAGTGACAGTGTCGAATTTGAAGTTTGATAATCAAATATGGTCGCTGACAACGATGAAACTTGTCAACTTGGAACGAAGGTTTTATTAACTCGAAGGAGGATTAACTATGAGGAAAGATTTTTTATGTTGTTTTTATGTTTATATTTTCCCTTAATTTCAAGTAAACTTGCAGCAAGAAGATAATAAAGAGAACGACGTTGGTAAAGCGGGCGGTATTTGCATTTAATACACGCAAAAAATTATAATTTTAAAAGCCAGCAGAAGTTAACAGAATCAATCACATATTGATAGTATAATACAAAATATATTATTTT
Organism: Cabera pusaria; assembly: GCA_954871355.1. Taxonomy (NCBI): domain Eukaryota; kingdom Metazoa; phylum Arthropoda; class Insecta; order Lepidoptera; family Geometridae; genus Cabera; species Cabera pusaria. The sequence goes on from OX940887.1 coordinate 28,798,703, forward strand.
GAGATGCATTAAATTTTAAATAAATAAAATCATAAAATAAATTAAAAACATAAATCAAATAAAATGTAATGTTTAAACAAATAAAAGCCATCAACTGTTGAAAGCATTACATTTTTAATTAGCTGATAATATAATACCTTAAGTAATATTGTATACAATAACATACCACATCTAGTAAAGTAACATCTAATTCTTTGTAACGCTTATCAGTAAGCATCGGTCGAACCAGTTATGCGAGAAGCAAATCGTCCGCTACTACACTACTTTTCTATCTACCTACATGCATATTATATTTTTGTTAGAAGACACTAATTATTATTTATTATATTAGATATGCCTAGTCTAAATAACAAATTGTAAATATTTAAATTTCTCATTTAAGTGAATTTCTGTAATTCTTTTGAGAAATAAATGTCTTAAACCACAAAAAATATGTTTTATGCAGTTAAAAAAAGTTTCGAAACTTTTCTCACCGGAAAATCCTAAGTGAAAAAATATTCGACTATGCTCGATAGCCAGCCTTCGAAATTAACATTACCGTACGTCAAAATTAAGTTCATGCTCGCATTTTGTTAATAAAATCTCAAGTATCGTTTACGTAACGATACGTTTGCGATACGAATCAAATCAAAATCGTTCGTGCTGCCGAATTTAGTTACTTTTACGCACGATAGGGGTACTACACGCGTAGACGCTGTACAAATTTCATACATTTTCAAGTCGATGACGATACGAATACTTTTTCGCAAGTTTTTCGTGCTCGGGGTACTGTTACGTGTCTTTTACTTGTTAAAAGTGAACAGTAACCAAACATTTTTTAGAGAAACTTTATCCTGAATATTAATACTACCGATTAGTATAATAAAATAAAGAGTGTTTATTTTTTTTAATTTTAGTTGGTTCGAGTCCCGGGCGAAGCAAGCGAGTTTTAAAAAATCTTTTAATGCAGATTTGTTTCTTTTCAAATATAAAGGAATGTCTCCTTTAAGTAAAATGAGCTAGCTTAAGGATTTAAAGTAGTTTCCCTCCAGGGCCTGAGTTTAATTTCCACTCTGTATATAATTTGAAATGAGGCATAATTGGCGGGTGCCGTACCTCATCCCATAGACCAGAAAACACAATCAACAACAACATCAAGCAGCACACATTCATAGCCATAATAAATTAATGTACCATATTTTTATAGTTTTTCATCTCTCCATCCACAAATCATATTTTTATTTAATTTAATATTGTAAAGGGCCTCTTGACGTTGGCTTCGGCTCCGTCAATGCCTTCAAAAGGACCGGGTGATTTGCAGCCCGTGATGTATTATTGAATAAAGAGTATAATATAATAAAAATATGTGTAACTTACATGTTGAAATGTAATTTGAGTGAAGAAATCCTAAAATGTTTTGTTGTTACAAATCATTTATTTTCACGCAGTCGAGTTTTTGTTTTCAACCGTCTTCCCAAAAAGGAGGAGGTTCTCAATTCGCCTGTCGATGTTTTTTTTTTGTATGTATGTTACGAGATTACTCCGTCAATTATGAACCTATTCGAATGATTTTTTTGAAGTTATACTTCTTTTGGCGCGATAGATGAGAGTGAATTTTTACGATGCGCGCGCACACCGACACCTAAATTTAACATCGTGTAGTTAGTTCAAGGTGGTACGATGCGCGCGCACACCGACACCTAAATTCTACACCGTGAAGATAGTTCTAGGTGGCATGACTATGTTCAAGTTGTATATGTCATATTTAAAGTCATATTTTTACGTTAATAAAACCTTTTTTATTTAAATAAAATCTTTTTGATTAATTTTAATATTTATCGTTAATCACTACTGCATTTTAGTTATTTTTTTTCCATACGCCACAGAAGTATAACTTCTAACGCGTGTACATAAGTACACACACTCTTTTTTTTTTAATTGGTAGAGTCAATTTCCAAGGTGGTCCCATTGTAATTACATCGAGATCTGATAAGTAAATCCAGAGATATGACGATAAACGTCTCAAACTTGCTACTGAAACTGACTCGCGCGGCATGGAAGTCGGTTGTTTTAGTTTTTAATTCATTCCTCAATGATTCACTGTTCACTTCACGATTGTTTATTGAAGTTATACTTCTTTTGGCGCGATAGAGAAAAATGATGAGAGTGAATTTTTACGATGCGCGCGCACACCGACACCTAAATTTAACATCGTGAAGTTAGTTCTAGCTGGTACGATGCGCGCGCACACCGACACCTAAATTCTACACCGTGAAGTTAGTTCTAGGTGGCATGACTATGTTCAAGTTGTATATGTCATATTTAACGTCATATTTTTACGTTAATAAAACCTTTTTTATTTAAATAAAATATTTTTGATTAATTTTAATATTTATCGTTTACTGCATTTTAGTTATTTTTTTTCCATACGCCACAGAAGTATAACTTCTAACGCGTGTACATAAGTACACACACTCTTTTTTTATGTATTTTTGACAGGCTAGCGTTTGACCACTCTCTCACTGGTGGTATAAGTAACGACCTGGTCGAATATAGTAGTGAAATATTAATGTGTGGATGGGCTTTCTGACGATAACGGGAATTACGATACCTATACCTTTAATTGAAGTATAATTATATGAGGGTTGACTTTATGTATGATGTCAAAAGTTCGGGTAAGTACACCTCAAATATAGGTTTCATAATTTAAGTGATAATTATGAATATGTATACTAAGACAATTGCATAATCGTGTAATTTCAATGTAACATAGTTAAAATACATTTATAAACACTAACAATTTAATAACGTAGTTAATATTTAAAATAAAAACTTCACAGCAACGGCCAAGCAACATTGCAGTAGGTATTTAATTTGTTGTAGGCTGTTCCTTGCGTTTCTCCCAGTAAGTGGATGGGTCGTCGCTCATAGTTTCCAACTTATAGAGACATTTACAACACGGACAGAAGTACAAGCGAAGAAATTTAGCAATCTTAGATATTGTACTATTTTCGGAATAAGTATCCGCTTGGAAATCATTGTTTTGTTGAGTACAAAGAGCATCATACACGTTTAATGGCTGGCCGAACGCCGTTATTAGATCTTCAGGCACCGCATCTTCGTTCGTTTTTTTATTTTGATGACCATGTCCCGGCCCCTCTTCCCATGAAGTCAAGGGGAGCAAGTACTCTTCCATGATGCTGTGCTTCGAAGGTGGCTGCGACTGCCTCATCAGAGTAGCCAGGTTCACCATGGACGAGCTGTCGGGCTGGTGAAGGCCGTCTCCTGGTATCACGTTGCCGACCTTCTCTTTCAGATCACCACTGTCCAGGCACAGCTTCATCCTAAGTACGGTGATGTCAGAGTCGCTGGGCCATGATACCACATCAGGGATCGGGCTCTTGTGACGTTTTAATCTGTTCTTTTTGAGTTTATTCTTCCACAAGCTGTCCGATTTAGATTTAGACAGACCAGATTCTAGGCTCTTAGCTAATAAATTGGAGCCAGTGCTTTCTGACTCTGTAGGCAAATTAAAAGCTACCTGCCTTACTGAAAAGTTACCGCTCGCTTTTTGAATGTCTATAATATCTTCGATTTGTCGTATGTGCTCATTTGTTGTCGAAATATTAATATCCATAATGTATTTTTGGATATTTACTATTTTACAAATTTTTATTCATTACCAAAAAGCAATCAATACAGTTTTATTTTGAAGGTAACTGACGTTTCAAAAGTGTTTCAGTGGCTCCTAGTATTACGCTATGCCTATCTGCGTAGAAAGGAACGTTGTAAAATATGTCCATATCATAGAGAAAGTATATACTCTGTCTACGGTCTATACCCGTGTAGGTTTGCCTTCTCTCTCTACGGTGTAGATCCAATGTCCATACGTCTACGGTCCATACGTATTAAATCAAAAATTGTTTATGAAGTGAATTCTTTTTATTTTGTGTTCTCCACAAAACTCGTGATGGCTTATTAAATAAAATTAAAAAAAAGAACGATCAACTTATCTGTTCATGTGGATTACATTGGAACTATAGCTTTGCAATGAAAGTCTTTGAAGTTGCTTTAACGAATCGCTATACTAGCGATGCTACAATGATAAGGTGTCGATAGTTTATATGGAAACGATCTCAGCGTGGCTTTATTTTAGGATTAGACTTTGACACTGGCTAAATACACTTTTTGTGTGGAGTCAATACTTACGAAAAAATACAAAGAGCACACACACTTTTTCACGTTCCCGCCAAAACTCGTCGACTTTTTTTTATTATGGCTTCACGCGATTTGTGTATTTAGCCAGTTTCAAGTATTAAATAAGCAAGTTGCAAATTCTTCAAGTTTTTGAGAATCCAAGTCACAAAGATGGGTCCAAGTCACATTTCAAGTCAAGTTCTACTACACAGTGGCCCTCCGGTGAAGGAAAAACATCGTTAAGAAACCAACAACCTCCGCATGGTGGTAGGACACTATCTGGTGTCCGCCTGGCCAGCTGCCACCCTCAAGTTAGAAAATCTGTCACCAAACATCTAATGTGTTCCGGCAGCTATCCTTGAGAGCCAGTTCCCATTCTAGGCCTAGCGTGCTTTACCATCTTCGACCGCATCATCACTTACCAACAGGTGAGATAGTGGTCAAACGCTAGCCTATAACGTATTAAAAAAAAAGTTAAATCTAGTCTAAGTCATACCCTCAAAAAAAATGTGAACGTTACTGAAGATTTTCAGTAGAATTTTGGTGACATGCATATAGCATGTTTTGCAACATTGTGCTGTTTCCCTACACTCACGCACATTCACTGGCACTTAATGGTTAATAATCCACATTTATTACACATTGACTCGCGTAAGAATACAAATTTTAGGAAAAAAAATACAAAGAGAGCACAAACACTTTTCAACGTTTCCGCCAAAACTCTGGCTTGAGTCTTGACTTGACGTCTTTTTTTAAAAGTTTTATTATGACACCACACGATTAGTGTATTTAGCCAGTGTCAAGTATTGATATTCTTCAAGATTTTATAAATTTAAGTCGTATTTCGTAGAGATGGGTAAAAGTCACATGTCAAAGTAAAAAGTTTAAGTAAAAGTCTAGTCTATGTCATACCTTCAGTAAAGATGTGGAGTTTACTGAAGATTTTCAGTGGAATTTTTTGGAGAACGCAAATAGCATGTTTTTCAACATTGTGCTGTTTCCCTACACTCGCACACATTCAACGGCACTATTTAGTTAACTTGTTAATAATCCACATTTATTACACATTCATTCGCGGAAGAATACAAATTTTTGGAAAAAATACTATGAGATCACACACACTTTTCCACGTTCCCGCCAAAACTCCCACTTGACGTCTTTCAACAACAACTCTGCTTGAAAACGACAACAGAGGAGTTTTTGGCGAGAACGTGAAAAAGTATGTGCTCTCATGGATTTTTTCCTAAAACTTGTGTGCTTCCGTGAGTTATGCGTAATAATAATATTAAAGTCCACATTTTTACTGAGGGTATGACTTGGACTAGACTGTGACTTTAATTTGACCTGAAATGTGACTTTGACTCAACTTATGACTTGACCACAAAAACTTAAACATGTCACTGGCTAAATACACTAATTTTGTGGAGCCATAATGAAAAAAAAAAGCTCTGCCTGCTGTCAATCTATCATTTGGCTGTCATCCCATCAACTGTCATCAGTGTCAGTGTCAGCAGTCAGTGTCATATCATCACAGCATTCATTCAGAATTCAGAAAATGATGGTGGTATTGGTGGTGTAATGTTTTCATTCGATTAATTTTTAATTATATCATGGAAGCCAATAATAAAGACGCCGATATTGGCGATAGATTCGATTCTGATAATGAAGTCTCACCAGTACCGAAAAAACAACCGTTTGAATTGAAACACGCCAAAAATATTGACGACATAGCTACGCCTTCCGAACTCAAATTCGACCATGGTATTGTAAACAATTACTACGACTTTCTAATTGCTTCCTATTTCGTTAACAAACTAGGGATTAACAAGTTTGATATACTGGAAAGCTAAATTCCCAGTATATCAAACTTGATCGTGGCTCTAATTTTAATGTATAGTGTTGTAATATTCTAGTATCAAACGTGAGTGAAAGTGATGGACAGATAATACGCGTCATAATTTCGGTTGTACGTTTTTCTGCAGAATTTGTGTATGAGGACCCTGACATCGCAGAGAAAAGGAAAGAAATAGAGAAATGCCTGAGTGACCCTGGTGCTGTAAAGTTGGAACAATGGCAGAACTTGGCCAAGAGTAAAGGAGGATTGATTTGTGGTAACTAGAGACCTCAGTTGTTATCTTTGTAATGCGAAGTGATTAATTCAATATATATATATATATATATAGCGTTTGGGACCTCCGGGAAATTTCCCGGGATAATCCCAGTTACTTTTATGTGTGCCAACCCTATCTACTGCTGCTTAGATACTGAGACAGGAATGGGATGGCACTTGCAGTTCCGGCGTTTTACGACTGATGCGTAAAACCCGGTGGAGAACAGAGCGGTGGTCCTCTTACAGATTTAATAAGGAAAGTGTACTTAGCTTTTGGGCGCGGTCCTTTACTCAGAAGTGGACCGATCAACACATTTGATTAGGCAGCGCGTAATAATAACGCCTGGAGTTAATCACAACTTTTATTGGTTATTTTATGTTCTTTATACAATCGTCGTATTTCAGCAACTTTGCATGCTGAGAACATGTGACACTTCTTAATATTTTATTATGTTTCAAGGCATTCAGCTTGAAGAAAAATGTATTACCGAATAATGAAAATTTGTTGTTAAAACTGCTCTGTCATTGGTGATCGATTTTGAACATAAAACATAATTCAAAAAGATTGACCACCAAGATTAAAACTATCAAAAGAGTTTAAGGTTGGCGTAAGTTCGCCACAAGCGCATCTCTGACTCATTCTTCTAAAACGTTGCTATCACATTTCCGCCATAATTTATTATTAGTGTAATTAGCTTTAATGCTTCTAACAAAATTATTCTGATCTATCCACAACCATTTCATTGAATTGTTTATATCATTATATTAGCAATCTGTGATATAAAATATACCAACAAGTATAAAAATCTATTTGTATCTTAAACAGATGAATTTAGAAGAAAAATATGGCCGCTGCTGGTTGGCGTGACACAGGATGAATTGACAGAACCTCCCTCGTTAGATGAACTTTCTACACATATTGAATATAATCAGGTACTTGCATAAAACAGTTTGATAAAAGTATGTAAATTAGTAATATTTCTAGAGGCGTGACTGTATGACTATACCACATTAAGTTTATTGAAATCATCATTATCATCATCATAATCAGCCGGTATCAGTCCACTGCTGGACGTAGGCCTCCCCCAAGACACGCCACTGAGTTGTTTATTGAAATACTGTTCAGTAATACCTGATATAATTATTTTTATTAATCAGGATTTGACTCAATTATAGATTGGTTGTTTTTTTTTTTATCAGATAGGCTAGCGTTTGACCACTATCTCACCTGTTGGTAAGTGTTGAAGCGGTCAAAGATGGTAGCATGCTTGGCCTAAATTGGGAACTGGCTCTCAAGGAAAGCTGCTGAGACACATTAGATGTTTGGTGACAGATTTGGTATGTCCATAAACGTTACACCCTAACTAGACCTTACAAGGTAGAACATTGCTGTGAAGACAAATTAATTCAATGCTGTTTTGTTTCCGTCTTGCTCTCACTTACTATAATCTTTCAAGAGTTTATTCTGCATGCAACCTCCTTTCAGTAGTAGGGTATGTCATAAAGCTTTACAGAATAATCTTAAATGCAATCCCTAGTAATGCTGATTCTACTTACTAAAGTTTACAGCATTAAAGTAGTTCTGTCTCACTGTATCTCACCTATAAAGTAAAATAGAAACTCGAATCTCTTGGTTTTGAGTAATAATGCTGTCAAATTTAGTTTGTAGTTCAGTAAATGCAACATCAGAATTAGCACCATGTTGAAATTATTGCAGAAGTCAAAATGCTGATGTAGTGATATACTGTAGATAACTATTAATTTGACTTTTATGTGTACACTCTTCATGGGTCTTCATCAGCCTGTACTAGTCCACTGCTGGACATAGCCCTCTCCTTTAGCTCACCACAGAGCTCGATCTTCAGCTGTCTTTTTCCAACCGCTACCAGCCACACTGCGAACATTGTCACTCCAAAGTATCGCAATTCGAACACAGTTATAAATATTAAAATATGGGACTTATCTCGCTTTGAACATTAATTTTTATTTCAGCGAAGTTAAATAACTGAGTTAAGTTAAATAACTGAGTTGAGCCCTTTTCCTGCCTCTGCCTTGGAAATAATGTTGCAAACGTTAGACTTTGAAAGCAAAAAAGTTGGTCTGCAAATGAACACGTCTAAGACAAAAATAATAACAAACAGCCTTAAAAAACCAATATTGGTGAGAGAAAGCCCAACACAATATGTGAATAAGTATGTATACCTCGGCAAACTAATTTCCTTCAAAGCAACCAGTAATGTTAATGAAATAGAAAGACAAATAAACACAACATGGAAAAAATACTGGGCTCAAAAAGAAATACTCAAAGGAAAATACAGCCTTAAGCTGAAAAAAACTATTATGGACTCCTGCATACTCCCCAGTCTAACCTATGCAAGCCAAACATGGATATTCACCGAAAAAGTAAAAAGCAAAATTCTGTCCTGCCAACATGCAATGGAAAGGAGTATCTTGAAGCTGAGAAGAATACAGAAAACTAAAAACATATGCAAGAAAACTCAGCTGATAGATGCACTTCAATATAGCCTGAAGCAAAAATGGAGGTGGGCAGGACATGCGGTGAGATACGGTGACAAGAGGTGGACAATCCAAGTAACTAAATGGCCAGGACCGGTAGGCAAGAGAAGCGTTGGCAGGCAAAGGAAAAGATGACATAATAGAAATAGCAGGAAAGGACTGGATTAAAGAGGCGACAGAACGAGAAAAATGGCAAAAGATGGAGGAGGCTTTTACCCGAAAGGGATCATGCAAAAATTAAAAACGGCCAACTTACCAAGACCAAAAATGTTATTCAATTTTGCATGGAAAACACAAGCTTCATAATAAAAAATAAAAATAACTGAGTTAATGTTTTAAGTGCGATAAGTCCCTTATTTTAATATTTATAACTATTGTCACTTCACCTAGCTAGAGGGCGTCCCACCCCACAGTGACAATAAAATGTATAGATATTTGTATATAATTTTGCTCAGTAACGTAGGTTAATTCCACATAATAACAAGTAACACTGTTTCTTTCAGGTGGTGCTAGATGTAAACCGATCACTAAAGAGGTTTCCCCCTGGCATTCCATATGAACAGAGAGTGGCGTTGCAGGACCAGCTGACGGTGCTCATACTACGAGTGATCATGAAGTACCCACATTTGAAGTACTATCAGGTAATTTTATAATACTGCTTGTAAAGTCCTTTGCCATACAGTGATTTCTAGTGCAGGGTAGTCTTTAATAAAATCATATATTTTTTTTAATTTCATCAGCAATGGGTTGCACATTACTAATACTATATAACCCCTCCAACTAAACTAAATATGCCTGTGTCTGGAGTGGGTTCACGTCAATAGCGCAATGGGTAGAGATCAAACTCACGACCTCTCGATCGCCAGGCTGACGCCTTAGTCATTGGGCTATTGCCGCTTAAAATATATGTGTGTATATTGGTTTTTTTTTTACAATGACGTGTTGAACAAGTGAGATCGCCTGATGGTATAAGACGCTGTGGTACATGAAACTCTCACTTGAGAGACTTTTGCACATAACTGCATTGCACCCTATACCCAGGGCCGGATTAATCCAATCGGGGGCCTAGGCAATGCAATTCTTGGGGCCCCTTATCTTTACCCTTTTCTTGCTTTTAAAAATGTATATTTCTATTACAAAAGTCGAGTCGATCTGATCGACTCCTGCTTTTTGAGTTCTTTGAAATGATGTTAATGAATAGATTATATAGAATAGAATAGATAAGTGATGATCCAGGTGCCCACCATGAGACCTGAACGCAGGGTGCGTTCAGGTCTCAGTGCTTGGTGCTCAGGCACATTTGCAGGACCTAATCCGGCCCTGCCTTTACCCCAAGTATTCAGTATTCATTCACTTAAATTTATATCATTTAGGTACACTGTACACTCAGACATTTGCATTACAAATTAATATACATTACCATAAATTAATATTGAATAATACCACTGTATTTATTCCATAAAAATAAGCACAACACTACAATATTGTCAAAATTATTGATACTGTAGATAAGATATTTTGGGATATCGATTAAAAAATATTTTTTCATGATTGAATAACAGACAAGGCTCTATATATACACCTACACAAACCAATTTAGAACCTCCTTCTTTTGAAGTCGGTTAAAAAGATATTGTCTTTGAAATGTCTAATCTAAGATATCAAATATTCTTTGAAACAGTCCTTCCATTGAAGTGATCATATGGCAGATAATGAATGGATGCCTACTTGGCATGCCAGCTGCTTACAAATGTTAGTAAACCTGCCATTGTTTGTCACCTTATCAGTTACACAAGTGTGTGTCAACAAACATACATTGTGGTCGTGCTGGTTTTTCTCGGTCTTATCTTTTAATTGATTGATAAGTTTGTGGTTCCATTTGTTTGACGCATATTACCAACTAGCTTTGCCCTGCGCTTTTACCTGTGAAGACATTGTTGCCGTAGGAATATCGGGATATATTGTAATAGTAAATGCACTTTTTTTTTTTGTTATTAAACCACATTTTTACGGTTTTCAGATTTATTCCTATATAAATGAACTAGAAGTGTCCCGCGACTTCGCCCGCGTTAAAAACTTCTTTTATTTACTTAAAATTTTTCTTTTGTAAAAACGATTCTATCAATAAAGACATCAAAAAAGAATTAGCCAAATCGGTTCACCCGTTTTCATGTTATCGCGTGACTAAGGCAATTCGGGATTCATATTTATAAAACCCGAAAAACCCAAAGTTTCAGACTTTGTTGCCTACCCCATTTCGAAAGATCCTACAACACGTACTTTATCTCATCTTGTTTCGCCATACAAACTATGATTCCCCGTTCCGTATCCGGGAGGAATTTTTAGAAAATCTTTCTGAGCGGATACCTAAGTCATAATAACTATCTGCATTCTACATTTTAGCGCAATCCGAAACAATATTGATTTTCAGACTTTGTTACCACAGTTTATCCTGTTAGAGTGGCATTTTGAAAAAGTCTGAAACTCGTATTTACTTATTTATTTACAGAAGTACTTGTGTGAAATATCGAATAAAATGACTATCCAAACTTTGAACCCCCGCTTCATCCCCTTGAAGAGTGAATTTTAAAAAATTCTTTCTTAACCTATGTCAAAATAACTATCTGGATGCCAAATTTCAGCGCAATCCGAAACAATATTGATTTCAGACTTTGTTACCCCTCTTCACCCTTTTAGGGGTGGAATTTCGAAAGAGCATGAAACACGTATTTACTTACTTAAGTACTTGTGTTAAATTTCAAATATAAAAGACTATCTAGTCTTGTTTCTCCATACAAACTTTGAACCCCCGTTTCATCCCCTTCAGGGGTGAATTTTGGAAAATACTTTCTTAGAGGGAACTAACTTCGTAATAACTAACTGCATGCCAAATTTCAGCGCAATCCGAAACAATATTGATTTTCACACTTTGTTACCCCATTTCACCTTCTTAGAGGTGGAATTTCAAAAAACCTGAAACAAGTATTTACTTATTTTTTTAATGGAGTACTTGTATGAAGTTTCGAATAGAAAATACTATCTAATTTTGTTTCTCCATACATACTTTGAACCCCCGTTTCATCCCTTTCAGGGGTGAATTTTGAAAAATCCTTTCTCAAAGGGCACTAACGTTGTAATAACTATCTGCATGCCGAATTTCAGCGCAATCCGAAACAATATTGATTTTTTAATTTGCCACATGCTTTGACTTTGACACACTTTGTTACCCCAATTTCACTCTTTTAGGGGTGGATTAAAAAAAAAACTGAAACACGTATTTACTTATTTTTTTACTCGAGCACTTGTATGAAGTTTCGAACAGAAAAGACTATCTAATCTTGTTTCTCCATACAAACTTTGAACCCCCGTTTCATCCCCTTCAGGGGTGAATTTTGGAAAATACTTTCTTAGAGGGAACTAACTTCGTAATAACTATCTGCATGCCAAATTTCAGCGCAATCCGAAACAATATTGATTTTCACACTTTGTTACCCCATTTCACCTTCTTAGAGGTGGAATTTCAAAAAACCTGAAACACGTATTTACTTATTTTTTTAATGGAGTACTTGTATGAAGTTTCGAATAGAAAATACTTTCTAATTTTGTTTCTCCATACAAACTTGGAACCCCCATTTCATCCCTTTAAGGGGTGAATTTTGAAAAATCCTTTCTTAGTACACCCCTACATACTAAGACAAATATACCCTCCAAATTTCAAGTCTCTTCGACCAGCGGTTTAGGCTGTGCGTTGTCTGTCAGTGAGTCAGTCAGTCAGTATGTCAGGACAAAGATTCTTATAGTATTAGATTGAGATCTTGCTTCTTGACAAATTTCATGTTTCTAGGTCAACGGCAACTACCTAAGTTTTGATTCCCCTGTGAAATCGCAAAATATGCGACTTAAATGGTCATATCTTTTGATCGCGGTTACTTACAGTTTTGATTTTTTCACATCCAAAAGATACTGTAGACCCAAGTATTTAGTATAAATTGAACTTGATACCTCTACGCATTCCAGAGATAAAGGGTTGACAGACGGACAGACAGACACAACAAAGTGATCCTATAAGGGTTCCTTTTTTCCTTTTAAGATACGGAACCCTAAAAAAAGTTCGCATTTGGAAACTGCTTCTCTTTCAACTTGAATCCATGCAATTCACAAAGTTACAATCAGATACTTGTGACATTTCAATTCCTATATTAATATATTCCTTCATTTATATTTGCTATTCATACTAACCGGTCTTCACTCGCGTTTATTTTAAAACGGACTTCAAAAAAAGGAGAAGGAATCTCAATTTGACTGTATATGTATTTTTTTGTGTGTTCACAGTTACCTTCGTCGCTTATGAACCGATTTAGATAATTCTTTTTTTAATCGGTAGGGTACATTTCCAAGGTGTTCCCATTGTAATTTCATCGAGATCTGATAAGTATCTCAAGAGATATAGAGATAAACACTGCAAACTTAGTACTGAAAATGACTAGTGCGGCATTTGAAGTCGGATTTTTTCGTTTTGTAGGGTTACCACGACGTAGCCATCACCTTGCTCCTGGTATGCGGAGACCGTGCATCATTCCCCTTGCTCTGCCGGCTGTCTCACGGGCCCGGGGCTCCGCTGGCGCCCTTCATGCAGACCACGATGCAGCCCACGCAGCACCTCCTCAACTACATGCTGCCAGTCGTCGCGCGGGCGGAGAAGGACCTCGCGGATTACTTGGATAAGTAAGTTGATACCTCACTTACTTAGTACGGGGCTTCTTTCGATACTTAACCGTCTGTCGGCCCATTTTGCATGTGGTTGTCTTGTTTGTGCGTCATCATTTGTCACTTCAAGTTGTTGAAGTCACGAAAGTGTACCTAAATGTACATTGTTACACACAATCCAAAATGTCATCGCGCCGACGGGATTCAAACCCGCATCCTCCTGGGAAACACGCCCAGGTGCTCTGACCAACTAAGCCACGCATGCCACGCTGCGATCCTATCGATACGACAAAATTAATTAATTGCATTTTTTAACAATTATGCATTGGTGGCGCCATCTATGATAACTAATTCGATGTTAATAATTCGGAAGAAATTACAGTTTTCAAATCCGACGAGAGATTGTTGCATAAATATGTGTAACGCTTCAAGAAACATAATATTTTTACCTAAACGTACCAGTACGATAGTCTGCAACTTCTTGTGTTAGTAGAAGACCAGTTGGAAAACTCTGGTTTTACTGTAGCACATCTAACATCCCTAATGCAGTAGTGATTGTTGTAATGTCTTGTACAATAAACATTGATTTTATCTTCCAGAGCTGGCGTAGGCACGATGTTCGCTCTCCCCTGGTACCTGACCTGGTTCGGTCACAGCCTGAACCGCTACACCGACGTGGTGCGACTGTATGACTACTTCCTGTGCGCGCCGCCGCTGTTCCCCGTCTACGTGACCGCGGCGCTAGTGGTGCACCGCGCGCTCGAGGTGTACACGTGCGAGTGTGACATGGCCATGCTACACTGCATGCTGTCCAGGGTAAGTTGTTGTTTCACATATGTTACATACACTGTTCTCTATGTACGCTGGTGGTGTACATGTGCGAGTGTGACATGGCCATGTTACACTGCATGGTGTCCAGGGTAAGTTGTTGTTTCACATATGTTACATACACTGTTCTCTGTGTACGCTGGTGGTGCACCGCGCGCTCGAGGTGTACACGTGCGAGTGTGACATGGCCATGCTACACTGCATGCTGTCCAGGGTAAGTTGTTGTTTCACATATGTTACATACACTGTTCTCTATGTACGCTGGTGGTGTACATGTGCGAGTGTGACATGGCCATGTTACACTGCATGGTGTCCAGGGTAAGTTGTTGTTTCACATATGTTACATACACTGTTCTCTGTGTACGCTGGTGGTGCACCGCGCGCTCGAGGTGTACACGTGCGAGTGTGACATGGCCATGCTACACTGCATGCTGTCCAGGGTAAGTTGTTGTTTCACATATGTTACATACACTGTTCTCTATGTACGCTGGTGGTGTACATGTGCGAGTGTGACATGGCCATGTTACACTGCATGGTGTCCAGGGTAAGTTGTTGTTTCACATATGTTACATACACTGTTCTCTGTGTACGCTGGTGGTGCACCGCGCGCTCGAGGTGTACACGTGCGAGTGTGACATGGCCATGCTACACTGCATGCTGTCCAGGGTAAGTTGTTGTTTCACATATGTTACATACACTGTTCTCTATGTACGCTGGTGGTGTACACGTGCGAGTGTGACATGGCCAAGCTACACTGCATGCTGTCCAGGGTAAGTTGTTGTTACACATATGTTACACACACTGTTCTCTATGTACGCTGGTGGTGCACCGCGCGCTCGAGGTGTACACGTGCGAGTGTGACATGGCCATGCTACACTGCATGCTGTCCAGGGTAAGTTGTTGTTTCACATATGTTACATTATACATACACTGTTCTCTATGTACGCTGGTGGTGCACCGCGCGCTCGAGGTGTACATGTGCGAGTGTGACATGGCCATGTTACACTGCATGCTGTCCAGGGTAAGTTGTTGTTTCACATATGTTACATACACTGTTCTCTATGTACGCTGGTGGTGCACCGCGCGCTCGAGGTGTACATGTGCGTGTGTGACATGGCCATGCTACACTGCATGCTGTCCAGGGTAAGTTGTTGTTTCACATATGTTACATACACTGTTCTCTGTGTACGCTGGTGGTGTACACGTGCGAGTGTGACATGGCCAAGCTACACTGCATGCTGTCCAGGGTAAGTTGTTGTTACACATATGTTACACACACTGTTCTCTATGTACGCTGGTGGTGCACCGCGCGCTCGAGGTGTACACGTGCGAGTGTGACATGGCCATGCTACACTGCATGCTGTCCAGGGTAAGTTGTTGTTTCACATATGTTACATTATACATACACTGTTCTCTATGTACGCTGGTGGTGCACCGCGCGCTCGAGGTGTACATGTGCGAGTGTGACATGGCCATGCTACACTGCATGCTGTCCAGGGTAAGTTGTTGTTTCACATATGTTACATACACTGTTCTCTATGTACGCTGGTGGTGCACCGCGCGCTCGAGGTGTACATGTGCGTGTGTGACATGGCCATGCTACACTGCATGCTGTCCAGGGTAAGTTGTTGTTTCACATATGTTACATACACTGTTCTCTGTGTACGCTGGTGGTGCACCGCGCGCTCGAGGTGTACACGTGCGAGTGTGACATGGCCATGCTACACTGCATGCTGTCCAGGGTAAGTTGTTGTTACACATATGTTACACACACTGTTCTCTGTGTACGCTGGTGGTGCACCGCGCGCTCGAGGTGTACACGTGCGAGTGTGAGATGGCCATGCTACACTGCATGCTGTCCAGGGTAAGTTGTTGTTACACATATGTTACACACACTGTTCTCTGTGTACGCTGGTGGTGCACCGCGCGCTCGAGGTGTACACGTGCGAGTGTGAGATGGCCATGCTACACTGCATGCTGTCCAGGGTAAGTTGTTGTTACACATATGTTACACACACTGTTCTCTGTGTACGCTGGTGGTGCACCGCGCGCTCGAGGTGTACACGTGCGACACTCAACCTTACAGTAAGAGACAGCTGACGGCCCGCGAGCTGACCGAGTGATACACACTCTCGCCGCGCGGACTTACCGTGCATTTTACGGTGCGCAATATGCGGTTCCAAGTTACTATTAGTTTATTCTGTGACGCAAATTCAAGGTCACATCCGAGGCGAGTAGCTGGTAGCATATTTTGAATGATACCGACGATGCAACTAGGTGTAATCTCGCATTTTTGCTCACAGGAAGTGCATCTTCTGTACTTGTACAATTAATTATTCTGTGCTAAAAGGGTCGAAATTGTTTTTCTTGATATTGCCTTTATGTCTTCCAAAAACTGGCCAAGTGCAAGTCGGACTCGCACTCGTAGCGTTCCGTAACACAATTAAGTAATCCATGTATAACTATGATTTTTGAACTTTGTTTTTCATAGTGTTTGTATGAAAAACAAAGTTATCTTTACGGTCGCCATATCTCTAAAACTGCTGACTGTATCTCGTTCAAACCAATTTTCGTTGTTAGTTTTTATTGAGATCTACAGCATATATTTTTTTAAGATTTTTTACTCCCATACTTTAGAAGTTAGAGGGGGGGGGGACACACATTTTACCACTTTAGACGCGCCTATCTTTCAAATGATTGACTTTGAGAAAAAATGATTTTAGTAACCTCAAAGTCATTTTTGAAGACCTATCCATAGACACGTATAGGATTGAAGAAAAATTTTTTTTTTTGTTTCAGTTCCATGTATGGGATTACATTACCTACATACCCCCCCTTAAACTTTTAAATTTTTTATTTTTGTATAAAAATCGGAAAGCGGTTCACAGAATACCTACCTAACCTACCAAGTTTCAATTCTGTAGTCCTAACAGTTTCGGAATAAAATGGCTGTGACATACGGACGGACAGACAGATTGACAGACAGACATGACGAAACTATAAGGATTCCGTTTTTTGCCATTCGGCTACGGAACCCTAAAAATTGTGCAAACTTGGAAATATATTAAATATGTGTTAAATATTCCAGTTACCGGATGACTTACCGTTCGAAGACATCCTGGTGACCGCCAAGAAGCTCTACGAAGACAACGACCCGACCGACCTCGAGGATGAAGTCGCCGCTTTAGAGAGGAGAGAGTAAGTTCTACTCGATAGTCCGTTCAGTTAGCGTAGTAGGTACTACTTAATACTGTATTAACATGATGCAAATTTTGTTCCTTAACTTCCAAGCGGTGTAGTTTTCTTTCAATCCCAAGTACTTTTAGTATCGATACTTGGAATAATTTTTTTTTAAATATAGCTTCAAGTTAAAAAATCTGTCGCCAAACATCTAATGTGTTCTGGTAGCTATCCTTTAGAGCCAGTTCACATTCTAGCGTGCTATCATCCTCGACCGCATCATCACTTATCAACAGGTGAGATAGTGGTCAGACGATAGCCTATAAGATTGATAAGGTTGTCTGTAAAGTTAGTTTACGGACGATAGTTTGACCTGACAACGTCATAACAAAACATTGATGAAATCGGCGCATGCGTACAATGAGCGTAACGGGACACTTTTTCGTGTATGCAGCCGGCGTTCATCTTGCGAACATATCTATATCATGATGATATAGATATGCGAACATATCTACATCATCATATATTCATATACATATCCATATTCACATTCATACAACAAAACATTGATGAAATCGGCGCATGCGTACAATGAGTGTAACGAGACAATGCGCGTAACGGGACATTTTTCGTGCATGCAGCCGGCGTTCAACGATTTATTAGACGTAGTCACGTCAAAAGAAAAACATTTCCATAACCTTTCGTAACGCGATACTCTATAGTCACGTTCGTGATTGCAGAGAGGAGCAGCGTCGCGTGGACGAGGAGCGCATGCGGCGGCGGCGCGTGGCGGCGGCGGGCGGGCGCGGGCTGCGCCACAAGCTGCGCCGCCTGCTGCCCACGCTGCGCCGCCTGCCGCTGCCGCGCGCGCTGCTCGCCACCGCCACCGTGCTGCTGGGAGTGTACGTCTACTACCGCCCCGACCTGCTGTTCAACAGGTAGCGACACGGGTATCGGTTCGTGCTCTTCACGCTGTAGGCGGGACTGGACGCCTTGGATTGATTCATTTATATTAACTATTCGTCGTCGTCATCTGAATAGCTTACTTTTAATATGGCAAAAAGTTTCCTTTATTTATTTGAAAAAAAATACTAGCAATTTTAAATAATTTTTTAAAGTAAACTCACGTGCAATGGTCGACTGTCTGTTACTCAGAAGTGTCTTACTAGCGATATGGGTTGCACATTATTCAAATCAAATTAAATCAAAGCATTCATCCAGTATGTAGGCAGTATTAATATACGCACATATACACGTCAAAGTCATAAAAACGAGTAGTGTTGTTTACCCCTCCAACTAAGCTAAACGTGCTTGTGTCTGGAGTGGGTTCTCGTCGATACTTGATTTTAACTTTCGTCATCTGAAACAACTTAGGTGTTTGTATATAAAGCAAATTTTTCCTTTCAAAATGAATAGTTTGAAATTCACTTCACTACTGCAAGAAAAATATCTAGTCGAAACCAAGTTGTAGCTTTTTCTTTTTGAAATGAACGTTCTTTAGGCGCGCTGGTGTAAAGTTTGACTGAAGTGACGCGGCGTCACGTTCCGAATCAACGGAAGTGACATAAGCGTCATGTTATATTTTATATTTGTAAACGCCCTCTATTGTACAACGGCGTAACTACGAAAACGTATTCGCTAAAGTTCAACAGATAGAGTTATATAAAAAAATAATTTGTTATGTTAGTTGTAGAAATAAACTGTATGAACTTGGAAATGTCATTGCTAACGCGTAGCTTTCTACGATCCCTCTTTTTTATAATATTTGTTACGTGCTGCAATTACGCTGATTTTAAAAGGAAACGTTTGCTATTAACTGTTCTCTTCGGTAGACTCAAATAGTGCTGTGTTGATTTAATGTTTACTGTGTAACACACACCATGTTGCTCGTAGGTTACAAACATAAATAACATCAAATTCAAATTTTAGAGTAAGGGCAGCACCGACTTCAATTTTAAATGGAAAAAGTCTAACTTATATATATTTATTTGTCTATTTTATTTCAATGAATTATTTTCTATTTCTACTACATTTTCCTTCAATGATCTCATAAGTCATAACTTATATTACTATTTAACAATATAATCAATCCAAGGCCCAAAGAGCGATGTGTTAGCTCCCCTCGCACTAACCACAATCATGTCAAACTTAACCGAAATACCTTCTTGTTACATTTTAACAGTTTGTTTATATAATTCATAGATTTTAAAGCTTGTTGTGCATATATCTATACTTATTGTGAACTGTAATATTGAGGGACAACCCAGAACTAATAGCACGATGTGAGTTTGAGATAAAGAGTGCATATTCTGATAACTTATTAAAACAGTTCAATAAAAAATAATGCCATCCTTTACTCTGCATTGAAATAAGCAAGGGACAACAAGAGCTGTTAATTTTGTTTTAATTGTACTTAGGCATATTCTGATACATGAAATACTTGATGCATTTTGATTTTAAATATAACACAATAACACAGTTTCGCCTTAATTAACGATGTATGTTATTTTTAATTATTTATCTTTGGAGATAGTAAGAATCTCATATAAAATCATAAAAATATATAAATTTTTAGTTTAACATGGGACATGGTGCTTGGGTAGTGTATCGCGTCACGCCTCAGAAGGACCGAACTGATTCGTTGTAGATGTAGACCTTATGTCGAGGTCGTAAGAGACTATTTTGTGTAGCTTTACGGAGTGTTTGTGAACCTTGGGAAAGGGTACTTTGTAGTGTAGATATAAGTTTGTAACGGGTCGCTATATGCGCATTTCAATAGCCATAAATATAGATTAAATGGAAGTCAAATCATTTTGTTAATAGGAAATTTTGGAAGTCAAATCATTTTGTCAATAGCCATAAATATAGATTAAATGGAAGTCAAAACTTTTGTTTAACTACTTTGTATTTTAAAATGAGAATTAAAACGGATTTTACTTGCAATTCTCTTCACTACTAGTCCACTGTAATGAGACGCGATAGCTCTATCGCGTGTGAATTTGCCTACGTGTTGTGTGATACGTGATGTGTGCTACAAAAGGTCCGCGAAATGTCAAATGTCATTTATAGTTTAAG
Source organism: Cabera pusaria (assembly GCA_954871355.1). Taxonomy (NCBI): domain Eukaryota; kingdom Metazoa; phylum Arthropoda; class Insecta; order Lepidoptera; family Geometridae; genus Cabera; species Cabera pusaria. Next base: position 28,819,296 of record OX940887.1, read on the forward strand.
AATAATCTCAAACTGACATTGACATATCGTTACATTTGTCATTTCAATAAAAAATCAATGGCTCAATGGCAATCATGACAGCTGTCACCAGGACCATTTTACTCAGTGGCGCCGCCTGGTGAACGAGAAAACAGTAGCCTCTATTAATTCAAACGACTCCGATTTAATATCTTGTTATTATACAGTATAAAAAGTAAAGGAGAAAGTAATATTTCGTGTTTCAGCGGTTCATTTGAAATTGTAATAAGCGGCCATCACGAACAATAAAGATGTGAAGTCTATTGACACTGTTATCTATGCACATCTAGCGACCCAGTAGTTATTGTGGCGTCTACATTGAACTCAGTCTATTTGTTCATCGTTTTCATTGTAAAATGTAGTTATTATTATAACATCACTGGGTATTTAGCAAGTTTTCTAGTAGCATCACATTTCTTTCACAAATTTATCCCTTTTTAGTGTTTATTTGAATTTAGTTGATTCCTTTTCGTTTTGTTTTAGTGAAATACCCTTGGACGGTCTCCCGGTTAAATGAAACTGAAGATTTTACAATGAAAAGACTTTGGATGTTGATGTAATGTAGACAGACTAGTGTTGCTTAGACTTAGGTATTTATTCTGCCTTACACTATTGAAGTGGATGTATTGTAAGCTGTGGTCAACGGAATGTATTTTATGCTTGCTGGAGAGTTCTTGGTGCAAATTAATTACTAGGGTCCCGATTTCATTATTGTGATAGCTAAGACCTATTTGCTATATCTATCTATTTTTGAGGGCGCAGTAAGAAATTTGTAATTTAATGTACGCATTTCATAGCGGGCCTCCGGTGAAGGAAAGGAAAAACATGGCTAAGAAATTCCCAACCCCCGCATGGTGATAGGACACTAGTGTCCGTCTGGCCAGCTACCACCCTCCAATTGGAATATTTATCGCCAAAACATCTAATGTGTTTCGGCAGCTGTCCTTGAGAGCCAGTTCCCATTCTAGACCTAGCATGCTACCATCCTCTCCGCATCATAACTTACCAACAGTTGAGATAGTGGTCAAACGCTAGCCTATATGATATATATAAAAATTCATATGACATGATGCATTTAGTACATTGAATTTTTTGTATTGGAATGAAATACAAAATATGCTTATCACAGTCATACAGATCTAAGATCCAATCTAATTCTTTTTTAATATTAATTTGTATTAATGTAATTTTAACACACATGTATAAGTTGTTATACATAACACGTATTATATAGAAAAGTATGCTTGTTAATTGGTTTGTACATAACTGGTAATAATAATACTAAATGTATTTTATTTTCAATCAATTTGTCATTTTGTGACCAAATAATTTGGACCAAAACTAAATTGTTGAAACTCGGATTGAATGTTATTTTTTCTCTATTTCGTTTGTATATTGTGTTTATATGCAAAATGTGATATTTCGTTAAATTTAAGCTTAAGTTAACGTGTTTTTCCATTCCTCGTGTGTATCGCCACATTGCTGAGGAGTGTGGCGCATGTAGTTGAGAAGTGTGGTGCATGTAGTTGAGAAGTGTGGCGCATGTAGTTGAGAAGTGTGGCGCATGTAGTTGAGAAGTGTGGCGCATGTAGTTGAGAAGTGTGGCGCATATAGTTGAGAAGTGTGGCGCATATAGTTGAGCAGTGTGGCGCATATAGTTGAGCTGGCGGATAATGTAAGCATTTATTAATGTAACAATATTTTTTTTCACCTTCATGTTATATTTTCTTCGTAGCCTTCATCGCTCCAAACAGACTGTACTATTCCTAAATCGTAATCATTTTGTATATCATCGCTTTTATTTAATTAATTAGTTTATAATTATAACTAAAGACATTGTTATTGTGATTGCCAGATCTTTGTATGTTATTTATTACATAAGATAAATTAGATCACAGATAGATGAACTAAAGTCAAATGTTAATGAATTCAGTGTAATTATATTTAATGGCGGCATCACACTGATGAAAATAAGTGCGTAATAAAAATTGTGTAATTCGATCGATGACTGTTATATCCGTATCAATTAAGATGGTTACTATAGACACTAAACTTAATATGTCAGCTGTATCGTTTCATCTCTGTCTATCTTCAAACATGAGATAAAGAAGAAGATAGTTCTTAGTGTTGTCGTATTAATTTTAGTTTAACCACTCAGGGATCGCTGACCCACCGGTGGGTCAAGAACAATTACAAGCAATTCCGTCAAGCTTCACGGACCCACCGGTGGGTCAGCTTAGCCAACTTTTTTTTTCTATATTTACAGCGCATAATATTAGAAATTGTAACCATTTTTTGGTCTTGCACGCTTGATGAAGAAATATTTTATTTATAAAATGCCATTTTGAACTGTATTTTATTCTTCCCCGCACCATGAAAACTACTTTGAATACGCCTTAGGTCGACCATAGACGCCATTGACGCTTGGAATGCTGACGCTAGATTGTGTTTTGAAATGTTATTTTCTGTTGGTTTATTTTAGTTTTTAGTATATATCTAGTGTAAATTCTATTCATTTGTGTTTTGTGAATCCATATTAGCTATTGAATACTAGAAATATCATCGTATTTGTGTGATCGTCGGGTTTTCTACCAAGTGGCGGTTTTCCCGCAATTTCGAGTTTCTGTGTTGAATAAAAAGTGAAATTAGTGAAAATAATGAATGAAATAAGCATTTCGAATATCATTGCAAATAAGTAGACGAATCACTAAATCAATTCAAGAAATAAATTCAGGATGGTATGAGTCATGCTGACGAATGTTTATACAATCGTAAAAAACGTAAGTACCTACTTAGACCCTTTCAAGTGGGTCGGGTTTCGAGCTCGGTTTTTATAAACATTTACGCAATAGGATACCGAATTCTTTGTGTATAGTGGTAGCTGGGTTCTAGAACTTTGATTTGCGTATTGTATTTTTAATATTTCGGTTTTGAGTATCTCATATTCAGGCAAAGATCCAAGATATACATTTCAGGGATTTGAGGTGTAAATAAAAAATAACAAAACTAAATATAAACTTTATTTTTATACAACAATGAAGTAAATCTATTACAAAATAAAGCACAGTTTACAGAATAAGAAAATATGGTGTGATTAGTTTTGCATGCGAAGAATTACGCGACGCGACGTTCGCGCCATTCCGCTACTGCACACATTTTCAAAGTGGATTAATTTTTTTTTTGTTTTATGTTCCCGATCCCTGAGTGGTTAACCACTCAGGGATCGGGAACATAAAAATTAGTCCACTTTGAAAATGTGTGCAGTAGCGGAATGGCGCGAACGTCGCGTCGCGTAATTCTTCGCATGCAAAACTAATCACACCATATTTTCTTATTCTGTAAACTGTGCTTTATTTTGTAATAGATTTACTTCATTGTTGTATAAAAATAAAGTTTATATTTAGTTTTGTTATTTTTTATTTACACCTCAAATCCCTGAAATGTATATCTTGGATCTTTGCCTGAATATGAGATACTCAAAACCGAAATATTAAAAATACAATACGCAAATCAAAGTTCTAGAACCCAGCTACCACTATACACAAAGAATTCGGTATCCTATTGCGTAAATGTTTATAAAAACCGAGCTCGAAACCCGACCCACTTGAAAGGGTCTAAGTAGGTACTTACGTTTTTTACGATTGTATAAACATTCGTCAGCATGACTCATACCATCCTGAATTATTTCTTGAATGGATTTAGTGATTCGTCTACTTATTTGCAATGATATTCGAAATGCTTATTTCATTCATTATTTTCACTAATTTCACTTTTTATTCAACACAGAAACTCGAAATTGCGGGAAAACCGCCACTTGGTAGAAAACCCGACGATCACACAAATACGATGATATTTCTAGAATTCAATAGCTAAGATGGATTCACAAAACACAAATGAATAGAATTTACACTAGATATATACTAAAAACTAAAATAAACCAACAGAAAATAACATTTCAAAACACAATCTAGCGTCAGCATTCCAAGCGTCAATGGCGTCTATGGTCGACCTAAGGCGTATTCAAAGTAGTTTTCATGGTGCTGAGAAGAATAAAATACAGTTCAAAATGGCATTTTATAAATAAAATATTTCTTCATCAAGCGTTTAAGACCAAAAAATGGTTACAATTTCTAATATTATGCGCTGTAAATATAGAAAAAAAAAGTTGGCTAAGCTGACCCACCGGTGGGTCCGTGAAGCTTGACGGAATTGCTTGTAATTGTTCTTGACCCACCGGTGGGTCAGCGATCCCTGAGTGGTACATCGTGCACATCTACATTGGTACAGTTTAAAGCACCTGACTAAATTCTCTGCCTTCGATAATTATATTATTAGTAATAATTAGACAGTTGGGTTACAAAATTAGTATTAAAAGAAGCTTTACGAAGGGCTGGTAAATAATATAATCGATATTTATTTAATATAAAAAGTACTCGTAAGTCTGTTTTATATGAACGTATAAATGCTATGCTCATTATTTAACTAGACGAGAGCGAGAGGTCTGTTTTATAATTACCACAATTAAAATTAAAATGTAATTTATATTTCGAGTCTTTTTGTTGTGAAAGTAGTTAGTTAGTTGTTTTTTTAATACTGTATAGGCAAGCGTTTGACCACTATCTCACCTGATGCTAAGTGATGATGCGATCGACGATGATAATAATAAAAAACAATAATCGAATTACAAATGTAATTTTAGCCGTTTTAAGGCAATTGATTTTTAAATCCATGAGTTTGTTATATTTTATCAACATATAAGGACAAGGTTATAAGAAAATTCAACAAAAGATGATAACGACCAGCTTGCTACATCGTAGATAGCATCGTCACTTACCATCAGCGTCTCACCACTGTGTAACACCAGGTGACATAGTGGTCAAACGCTTGTCTGACAAACGTTAACAAGTACACAGGTGGTAGCAGCGTATTATTATATCAATGTTCCGCCTGACTTGCCAAGTTGCCACCAAAACGTAGTTTACTAAGGAGAAAATCTGCCGTCATAACCTTACGGTGTTCCGGCAACGCACCTCGAGAGTCAATTCTAGGCCTGGCGTGCTCACTATCCTCGATCACGTCATCATCATCAAAGCGATGGCCAAACGCTAGCCTATAAGATATTAAAAAAATTGTTCATTTCAGTATAGTACCTCATTGCACTTACAAAAATATAAACCTGTAGTACGAGTTTTCATCGTAAGCGTTTTTGACAGATCTCACATAGTTTTCGACTTATTCTCCCTCATTGGTCTAAATGTAGTGACGTGTGAGAACCACGAGGCGCTGCACTGTTTTTCATACAAACTTTGTTCGATATCGAGATTGGTATGAAAACTCTTACTAAGGGTACGGGTAACAGGTTCCTAACAAACAGTACATAAGTAGGTAATATTAATGTTTATGAATATGAAAACTTTAAAAATGTAGTGGCAGTAATAAAACAGACCTTTGGTTTAGAGATATGCACCTAATGCAGAATGAAGTCGATCGAAATGAAGTTACGATTACACGTTTATTATACTATTCCTTATTTTTTATTTACATTATTCTATTTCGATTTCCCACAGGTGGTAGCATATTATATCGATGTTCCGCCTGACCTTCTATCAAAAAGTAGCTTATACCTTCAAGGAGAAAATCTCCTTCCACATACCTTATGGTGATCCGGCAGCACACTGCCCTCGAGAGTATTCTAGGTCTAGCTTGTTCATCATCTTCGACCACTCGTTGCTTACCACCAGGCGAGGTAGTGGTCTAAGGTTAGCCTATTAGATATTAAAATAAAGTTAGCTACGTTCTCGTATGTACAACAGACATCAATACCAATATTGATTGCTGAATCGATTTGTCTGATCTTTTGCACATAGATATTAAATAGTCAATTAAATAGGACATTTACTTGTCGCGGGTGAAATCAGAGCAACTCTAATATCAAGACATAGTGGTGGCTAGACAAGGCTACAGGTAAGCCGCTACGCGTTATACATCAAAATTGCACATAGGCTATGTATGATATACATAGAAAGATATTATGTAAAATCGTCGAAGTATCGATATATGTAATTATCTAATGACAATATCAAAATCGTACAAACTACAATATGTGATACACTATTAATAAAAGAGAACCTAGGTCACTACCTGCCGGTGATGTTCCCAAAAATCTAGAGACGTTACCTTGTGGTATAGCTATTCTACTAACTCAGAACAGATAATAATACTTTTTGTAAATTGTTAAACACAATCCAAAATTTCATCGTACCGACGGGACTTGAACCCGCAACTTCCGGAATAACATGTTCCGGTGCTTTGCCAATTAAGCCACGGTGCGAAGTATCGTTACGACGAAATTAGTGGATTGCATTTGTTAACCCAATTATGCATTGGTGGCGCCATCTATGACTACTTATTACGTAAGTTAATCATTCGGAAGAAATCATTACAGTTTTCAAATCCGACGAGAGACGTTGCACTGCGTAAATCAAATATTATGTTTCTTTGAAGTGTTTCACACTTTATATTTTTGTAAATTGTTAAACACAATCCAAAATTTCATCGTACCGACGGGACTTGAACCCGCAACCTCGTATCGTTAACGATACTTCGCACCGTGGCTTAATTGGCAAAGCACCGGAACATGTTAATCCGGAGGTTGCGGGTTCAAGTCCCGTCGGTACGATGAAATTTTGGATTGTGTTTAACAATTTACAAAAATATAAAGTGTGAAACACTTCAAAGAAACATAATATTAGATAATAATACTAATACGTTTGCCGAGGCACATGAGTAAAGAAAAGGTACTGGAACGGACAAAACGTTAACCTATTCTTGTAGGATTGGTACAAAAAAAAACAAGAAAAATCTTCATCACGTCGCAGTTGTATGAAGCTTTGTCTCTGTACCTTTCTCACTCACTCACTTCTTCCTACCATCTCTACGCGGATGACCTTCAGCTATACTCCCAAGCATCGATGGATGAGCTGTCTGACGCGATAGCAGCCACAATAAATGACCTGAGCCGCATATCTGATTGGAGCAAGTCCTATGGCTTAAAAATAAATGCCCTGAAAACTCAGGTCATAATCGTGGGTAGCTCCCGTTATATCAGCCGAATCGACTGGAAGAGTCTTCCTAGTGTTGTATTCGAAGGTGTCAACATACCATTTAGCGAGACTGTAAGAAATCTGGGAATAACTATAGATCGCTGTCTATCATGGAGTCCTCAATTGATGGAAACCAGTCGCAAGATGTTCGCATCTGCAGGATCCTTGCGCAAATTGCGCAATTTCTTACCTATTACCACTAAGATTGCGCTTGCCCAGTCTCTCCTTCTCCCTATTTTAGATTACGCTGACGTCTGCTATCTCGATCTTACTCAAGAGAAGCTGGATAAACTCGAACGCCTGCAAAATTTTTGCATCAGGTTTATTTTCGGTCTGCGAAAGTATGACCACATTTCTGAGTTTCGTGCTAGGCTCGAGTGGCTACCCATTCGTCGTCGTCGGGATGCACATATACTGTCACTCCTTTACTCAACACTCTTTAATCCTTCATCTCCCCGATACCTTTTAGAACGTTTCCAATATCTCTACCTATCCCATCCACTACGCCCTTCACTTAGGTCATCAGAGAACTTGAGACTAAAGATCCCTTCACACAGCACTATTTTCTATCAGCGCTCCTTCAATGTTGAAGCTGTAATATTATGGAATTCCTTGCCCGTTGAAATCAGACGGTCCCAAACATTAGATATATTCAAACGCCGCGTCAAAGCCCATTATCTTTCATCTGAGCTACTTTTCACTGTCTATTTTTGCTCTGCTATTATTGTATTTATTCATTTATATAACATGTATTTGAATTGTATGTATATGTGTAAGTAGGTATATGTATATTTTAATATTATTTATATATAGGAAATTATATAAGTAAATCATGATTATCATTTCATATATATTTTATTATATATATTTTATATTATTTCATATAGTTATTAGTATTAATAAGTCCATTAATTTGTTACTCTTTTTGCATTGTCACATTTTTATAAGCCACCGCCTTCCATATAATTGTTATCCTTTCCGTACATGGTTGTCTGGAAGAGATCGCTTTAAGCGATAAGACCGCCCATTGAGCCTATTAGTTTAATTTATCTAGTTCCTAAGTATTTTTCTGTTTCGTAAGTGGTGTTTCAATAAAGTGTATATCTATCTATCTATCTATCTTTTCTTTACTCATGTGGCCAAGGTACGCGAACAAGTATCGATATAACTGTTGTCACAGAAAAATTATAGTATATAAACAATAATAGTGTTTGACAGAATATTCAGTCTGTTCTTACGGTAAGTGGGATAGAAGCAAAACTGTGGTATCCTACCTTGACAACTCCAATTAGGCATTAATTATCCTTTTTTAGTGGAGCCCAATGTGATTAACAATAAAACGAAATATTTTCTTTGGCAATAATTTATTTTAAATTTGACCTAATATATTACACTTATTAATAACAAAAGTAGCACAATAAAAGTAGACTTGGTAGATTGACTTCACTTATACAATTTAATCGAAAGAAACGTATGAGTATGAGTGTATGAGTTTTAAAGTCTAGGTGAGAAAGTCAGTCAATGCATTTCTTTAGAATAGATTTTCAACTTAAAATATCTTTTCTAAGCCTAATCAGGTGCCTGATTTGGCACAGTTTCACACAAGTCAGAGTTCATAGCAAATAAAACTTAATAAATCGAAAATAAAATTTTAAAATGATATTTTATTTAGATAGATCCACCATATCACAGCCTAGCTTGGCTTTGTTATTTTACGTCCGAGATGTCCTCACACAACGCACCTAATTATATATTACATTACACTACATATTGCAGATTTAGTAACGTACGTCTAATAAAACGAATACAGATAAACATTTTAAAATAAGTATAATGTTAAAACAACAAAATAGCTTAATATCATAGAGAGCGATGGAAATATTCTCCAATCATTGAAGTAACATACACACATCAACACTGTCCAGGGATATTTTGTAAAAATTTCTTAAACTCATAAAATACTGGCCAGTTTAAAAATATTTTAATGTAAGCTTATTTTATAGGTTTTAATGAATGATTCCAAATTTGAATTTCAAAAATAAATTAAAAACAAAAGATTTGCGCGGCATAATTGTAGCGAAGTTCGAATGTTTTTATTTACCTAACCTAGTTTTTGGTAATTTTTTGTTTCAAATTAAAGTTTTAATAAAAATCATCGGTTCATTTCGAGTTTATGTAACTGTATGCATCATGCAGCGGCGCCATTTAACGAGAGACGAGATGTTAAGGGCAGTAAAAATGCTTCAAGCTGGGGCTACTCAACGGAGTATAGCCGAGGAGATAAGAACAAGACAAAACGTGATATCAAGGTTGTGGTCACATTATCGTACTACTGGTGAAGTGGCTGAAAGGCACCTAGGCGGGAAGCGCATAACCACCCAAAGACGACCGATATTTGCAAGTGGCCGCAAGAAGACAACCTGACGTTACGGCTATGCAGTTGGTTCAAAGGCTCCAGTCAGAGCACCAGTTGCTTGTCAGTGAACAAACTGTGAGAAGAAGACTGCATGAGGCTAACCTTCATGCTCACAGGTCGCTTCGTACTCGAGCACTACGCAGAGGAAATCGCGGACGAAGATTAGAGAGGGCTCCAGAACATTTGCTCTGGAAAGATAACGAATGATCTGTAGTGCTGTTTACCGATGAGTCCCGATTCGGTTTTTATCCTGATTTACGAAGAGTACGTATATGGCGAGCTTCTGGACGTGAGAAGCGACTGCAACACCCTCAGGGAGTCCATCCATACCACGGCGGAACAATTATGGTTTGGGCGGGTATTCGTGTTGGTGGAAGAACAGATCTCGTTTGGATCAGAAACACCAAGACTGCAGAAAAATACCGAAATCAGGAGCTAGCACCAATAATCTATCCTCATCGAATGCAAATGGGCCAAACTTTCACGCTCATGCACGACAACACTCGTCCGCACACTGCGCGAGTGGTCACCAGCTGGCTACAGGCAGTCTACCGAAACTGCAGTACAAAAAAAAAGATCTATGAAAACTAATGAAAAGGGGGGCGCGTCCGATGGAAGTCTATATTCGTCTCACTCACTATTTCTTACTTTGACGTCGTTACTTCTCGTTTTGACATTTCGCTATTTGGTCAGTTTGCTCTATGGGAGTCCCGACTCTTCTTAACGTAGTGGTTATATTCTCTTTGGCTACAGGAGCACGACGTGTCGGTCTTAGACTGGCCCGCGCAATCATCAGACCTAAACCCCATAGAGCACGCGTGGGACATGCTCCAAAGAAGGGCTTTGAGGAATTTTCCTCCAAACGTTGCGACTGAAAAGCAAATTTTTTTGCATCTTAGCAGGACCTGGGACAATATCCCACAGCAAGCCTTTGATAACTTGATTCGAAGCATGAAAAACCGTTCCAGGACCGTGATTAACGTCATGGGTGGTTTTACTGACTACTCATTTTTCGGGTAACTGCAAAACACCTGATAATTTTGCTTTACTTTCACTTTTTTATTTAAAAGAAATTCATCCATTATTTCACTTTTTGTCTTTATTTCATAAAAAAAATATTTACGTAAAACAAATAACTTTGTTTTATTCTAAGGCATAGTCTGATAAATGGGCTCTATAAAAATATATACATGTTGTATGTTAGTTGTAACACATTTGGAATAAATTGAGAAATTCAGAATATCCCTAGACAGTGTTGATGTGTGTATAAGATTGAAGTGATATAGTATGTCAATTAACGCGACGTCAGGTCGTAATACCAGGTTTAAGACCTGGTGAATTTTGTTGTTCAACTTTCTAGGGATTAGGGATGTAACGGACGTGGTTTTATCGGAACCGAATACGAAACCGGAGATTTAAATTTTATTTTAACGGAACCGGAGGTGAACCATGGAGTGTTGGGGACAAATGAGAACCTATGTTAAGGCCGGGTCAGATAAATGAATAAAACAATGCTATAATTACTCGGTATACCTAACCTCCGCTTCAAATCAATCGGAACCGGAGCCGAAACCTGAGGTGTGAAATCAACCGAAAGTTTCGGTACTCGGAACCGAAACCGGAACTCCGTAACATCGCTACTAAAGATGTACGATACGAGTTACAACAAATACTTTTCGCTCAATCCCGCTTGATTAGCTAATCAAATAGATTAATTCTAAACCTTAGTATTGCTCTATAGTTCCAGCTTAAATGTTCTTCCGAGACAATTAATTGAGTAACGAGATTGAGTACTTCTATTAACCTGTACCTACTTTGTATCGATTCGATAGTATCGTTACTAGAAAAAGGTACTTGGAATCAAAAGAAAAGTACATCCCTAGGAAGTCGAATAACAAAAATCGCCCGGTGTGAACTCGGCATAAGGTACAATTATTTGGCGTAAAATAACTCTACGTATATACGTATATACGTATACGTGTCAACGTATATAATATGCCTAGCGACCTTATGCCGCGTTACCCCCCGTTCACACATGTCTCCGTTTTACTGTTCCGTTTTATCGTGTACATTTTTTACATACATTTTATTATACAGAATACTGTGCCATGTGTGAAGTCGCTCATAAAACTACATACGCCATCGAGGAAAAAAAAACGTACTCGATAAAACGGAACAGTAAAACAGAGACATGTGTGAACGGGCCGTTAGTTACAAAAAGATCCTACATTACTTTATAACTAGGTACCTACATATAAGTGAGCAACCGCGGCTATTCACACGTATATTTATGGATTTTGGTTCACAAACCTTCGTATTTATTTCTGAACTTATGCTAATATTGGCCTACCCTACCCACTAAAACCTATTTGTGAAATAACATCACTGGAGAAACGCCGATATACATTTTTATCGATATCGATACATTTATATCGATCTGAGAGAGCAGAGTCCGTCACTGTTATATATTTTTTAGCCGCCGACACAAAGAGAGGTGTTATAAGTGTAACGTCTGTGATCTGTATGTGTGTCTATCTGTTGCATCATAGCGCTTAAACGGATGAACCGATTTTGATTTATTGTTTTTTAGTTTGATTGGTGAGTTAATGGCGACAGAGGCGTGTTAGGCTCATTGGACTGGTCTCAATGAACAGGTTGATTAAACATAGATCAGTCGGGCTGGTTTTAAATTTCACTGCATAATAATGTATGCAGTGACTCTGCTTCGTTTGTCATTACCTCACTGGTCCTAAGACAAAAGTACCTATTGTAACGTTACGAAGCAAGCATAATGCTCCCTTGATAGTATGCGATGATCCACACACATACATGCACAGTTCAGTTCACCCGTAACTAGCAAATACCATGACCCGGTGTAGCGTGTCACTTCACTGCGCGTGTCACTTCACTGCGCGTGTCACTTCACTGCGCGTGTCACTTCACTGCGCGTGTCACTTCACTGCGCGTGTTACGAGACAACAATCTCACATGCCCTGTTATCAAACTTACTCTAAATGCACTTGCAGCGGAATACATCGGTAGACATTTTATTTAAATAAATGCAATGATATTATATATAAACATGATCGTGCACAGCAGATTTTTGACAAATTCAAATTTTAATCCGTATGTTCTGAACATAAGGTTGTAATTGCTATGATACATTCAAACGGACCGAGCGAGAGGACGGTCGAAGGTCGTGTGTCTTTGTCTAACAACCTACTAGTGCAAAATATATATAATATTCTATGTATTTATTTCGTGGTCCCCGTAAAAGAAAGGGACAAACACGGTTTTGCGTCGAGTGCACAGATAAATATGATCGTGAGTATCAATAACGTTTCGTGTTCTAACGGAATATTACCTGATGATATTTTCTGTAACATTGCGGAAAAGACAAGATACTATTTTGTAAGTATTTTGTCAGTAATTCATTGCTTCATCACGATATCGATGTAGTCTAACACTCGCTGGTCATGCAGGATCTTCAGATGCTCCGCGTTTGCTAGAGGGACTGCTTTCACTGGCTTTCCTGAAAATGTATTAAATGAGATAGGTAAAAACATAATATCGTTTAAAAACTAAAAAAGAACCGACTTCAATGTTCATTTTCAGTACCAATTTTGAGATGTTTATCTCAATATCTCTGGAGATACTTATCAGACCTCGATAATATTACCATGGTACCACACTTGGGATATCTCCTTTCGAACAAAAAAAGAATAATCAAAATCGGTGCATAAATGACGAAGTTATCCCCGAACAAACATAAAAAAAAAAAAAAAAAAAAAAATATATACGTTCGAATTGAGAAACCTCCTCCTTTTTTTGAAGTCGGTTAAAAATAATAAGACCGCAAAATATTTTATATTCTTTCTTTTATGTATGGCCATCTGATGGCATTTCTTTATATTTTAGGTCAAGGCAAATATACTAGCTGCGCCCGCTGCTTCAAAAAGTTTTATAATGCTTTGAAATGTATCAAATGTCCTAATCCACTATACTAGCTATTCATGTGCAAAATTTCAGCCAATTCAGTTAAGCCGTTTAACCGTGAAGAAGTCCCAAACAAATATACAAACTGACTTTCGCATACTGGTGTTGATGGTTATTGGTGGATGGTAAACTGAGGATAACGCGTAAACGACCATAGGTTTAAATTAAATATCTAAACATTTTACAGTTTTGTCGCCGTCACCCGTCCCTAGTGTCGGTCAGGTCGCAGTACATACCTGCGTTGTTTGACGCTAGCCACCTACGCTTGCGCCAGTGCTCGCACGCAGACAGAGAGCGCAGGTTGACGGTGCCGTCGCCGTCACCCGTCGCTAGTGTCGGGTATCCATCTAGCCATGTACCGGACTTGTATACCAGTCTGCAAATTATTATTTACTTTAATTAATTACCATGTTATATTTTAATTAACGTAGTGTAGGGCGCCCTCCAGCTAGCATATACGCAAGCTCGCTGGCTGGAAATAAAGAGCTGAAGATCGAGCTCAGTGGCGTGCCATAGGTGAGACCTATGTCCAGCAGTGGACAGACATAGGCTGATGATGATTTTAATTAACACACTTAAATAGTCGCAGCGGATGTTTGTCGTTTAAGAACAGCTGCTGAGCTTTTTCTTTACATTTCATTCTTATGCTAGAGCGAGCATACCATAAATAAGTGATGAGCAATATCAGTCTTTTATACGGATTTATGGAAAACACTGTAAAAAAGGAAAATTTGGGGAAACCCCCTTTTATTTCTAAGTAATATAAAATAACGTAGAATATTGTAGTGCTTAATTAGAATGAAATAGAAAATTAGAAATCGAAAGATGTAGGGCCCGGTGGCGTAATTGGGAGAACGGTCGGCTTTGACGCCTGAGGTACCGAGTTCAAACCCCGCCGTGCACCAATAGATTTTTCTATCGAAACATTTATGTGCGCTTTTTACAGTGGCCCTCCGGTGAAGTAAAAACATCGTTAAGAAACCAACAACCCCCGCATGGTAGGACACTATGTCTGTCGCCAAACATCTAATGTGTTCCGGCAGCTATCTTTGAGAGCCAGTTCCCATTCTAGGCCTAGCGTGCTTTGACCGCATCATCACTTTCCAATAAAGGAGGATTTTATTACGATGAAGATTTTTCTCGTTTTTTTGTACCAACCCTACAAGAATAGGTGTTTACTACATTTTGTCTGTTCCTTAGAAGGTTTGTCTATGTTCCTTTTCTTTACTCATGTGGTAGTAGGCAGTATTAATATACACACACATACACGTTTACAATCATAAAACAAATGAATTAAAAAAAACCTAAAGTAGAGAGTAGTGAGTCGACGACTATTAAAATAAAAACCGGCCAAGTCGAGTTGGACTCGCCCACCGAGGCTTCCGTACCAACGTTGGAAGATACCAATTAAGCTAGACCTCTAAATTGTATGAGCGCTAATATATCTCAGAGGTATATCTTAATTGGTGTAAACTATGTATGTAGATATGTATGATTCTAGGTCAGCGGGAAGTATTATACCTTTAAATAGGTTTTCGACCCAAAACCTACAGGGTACTTCCGGTTGACCTAGAATTGTCAATTTTGGTCAAAAGCAAGGTCTTACAGCACAAGTACGGGAAAAAATCCGAAAAATAAAAATGTTGAAAATTATGGTAAATTTTGGTACTTACAAGTTTTCGCGAAAATCTAAATTTGCCCATATCTTTATATCGTGTTGACTCAGGACCTTGATTTTATACACCTAATAGGGACTATAGACTTCTGTATCTGGTATAAATTTCAACTTAATAAGTCCACCTGTTTCTGAGAAAATCGGTGGTGACAGAAGGACAAGAAAGTGATCTTATAAGGGTTCCTTTTTTTTACCTTTTCAGGTACGGAACCCTAAAAATATTGAAGTACGGTTGCCAGTCACACTATTACACGCACCTCTATGGTTCAGCACTTTTAATAAAAAAAGGGAAATATTGAAACACAATCTAAAAAAAAATGTTGTGTGGTTTTACCAAACGACGATGCAAGTGAAACTTTTTGTGTAGCTGTGGTAGCTAGGTACTATGACAGCAGTTGACAATGTTGTCATGACACATTAACGTGTATACAACTGAGGTATACAAGAATGGCTGCGGAAGCGTCCGCCAATCACAGCTAGACCTAAATATCGTATACATCATATCCACCAATCAAGCTAAAGCACCGGCGACATGCAATAGATAGACGAAAAAATGTGAGGTGGTGTAATAAAAGTTTAACTTTAAAAGTACGTAGTAGTGAATGTTACCGTTCTACAGTAGAGACGTTGTACCCGTAGATACAGTGCACCTCCACGCCGGGCGGCTGGAAGTCCTGCGTGTACTTCTCTACGTCCTTGCGCATCTCCCACGCGTTGGGGAGCTCCATGTCACTGCAGGGTTACAAGATGACCGTAACTACCGGGATCACTCATTGACTGTCTAAGTTATTGAGAAGGTATCATCATCACATCACTGGGGGTCTTCAAATCGGGAGTGAATAGGTATCTTCTAGGCAGGCTACATCGTCGATCACATCGTCACTTAACATCGGGTGAGATAGTGGTCAAACGGTTGCATATCTACAATAAAAAAAAATCACCAATATTATAAATGCGAAAATCAGTTTGTATATTTGTTTGTGATTGTGCCGTGTCTCCTTCACGGTTAAACGACTGCACTGATTTAGCTGAAATGTTGCACAGAGATAGCCAGTATTATGCATTAGGCTATGGGATGTTTTTTAACGCGGGCGAAGCCGCGGGGAACAGCTAGTTGTATATAGGAAAAAGGGAATAATTACATTGAGGAAAAATATTGGACCATTTATCATCAAATGTCGATTGTGCAAGCGTCTCGTCTCGCTGCGTCTTCTAAGTCCTGACAGGCACGATACTGTCCGAGACCGCATCGTCACTTAACATCAGATGAGAAGAAGCGCTAGTCTGATTGTAATACCCAAATAAGATCGTTTACAAATCTTATCTGAGTATCTCCAGAGATATGGAGATACTCAGATCTCGATGAATTTATTTTGCTCTTTGGAATATTTGCGACCTTTTGTCATTTTGCGACTAAACCGAATTTACAATGAGCCCACACCTATAGGATAGATAGTTACCTATACCTATATACCAAAAAATATTTTTTCGAATTGGTTAATAAATGACGAGAGCCTCCTTTTTTGTGAAGTTGGTTAAAACCTATACATAGTACTAGCTGCGCCCTGCGGCTTTTCTCGCGTTTAATCCTTTTGGTTTTATAAGGTTTATACCTTCCTCTTGAATCACTCTATCTATTGATCAAAGCTGCATTTAAATCCGTTGCGTAGTTTAAAACATCTAAGCGTACAGACAGCGCGAGCGACTTTATTTTATACTAGCAGCGCCTCGCGGTTTCACCCGCGTAGTTCCTGTTCCCGTGATAATACGAGGATAAAATATAGGACACTAGCTGTGCCCCGCGGCTCCGCCTGCGTTAAAAAGTATCATATAGCCTAATTGATTGAATTGATGAGATTATAATATTAGTTTAGATCAGTGGTTCCCAACCTTCTTAGGTACCAGGGACCAGTTTAAATTGATCATTAGTAGCAGGGACCACAAAGTCAAAAGTTCTGTATGAAATTGTTCTGTTGAAGTTCTGTATGAATCTAATTTTTAGTGCATAATTTGTTTTTTTGCCTTTGCTCTGTTGTGGGACAGAACATGCGCGAGACAGATGAGATAGTGGTTAAATGGCTCGTGTCATATTAATGTTTTGTTAGTTTGAACTCTTTCGCGGACCATATTTTAGTCTTTGCGGACCACCGCTGGTCCGTGGACCATTGGTCGGGAACCACTGGTTTAGATAAAAGCATCTAGATGGCGCTAATTAGGTGAAATAGCTCTCCTTGTAAATGTTGCCTAAATGTATGAGATCCTGCATCGCGCAAACGATATTTTCCGCGATGATGGAACCTGATGCACTTGCTTCGTCATCCAAGATCTAAGAACACGTTATAAAATGTTTTCTCTTTATAATAATATTAGTTTAGACTACTGCCCGTTTGCACTAAACTTAAGAATCGTTTAAGATTTCAAAATATCTTAATTTAAGCCCAATCGGGGAATCAAAAATATCTTGCAGATAGCCTAATGATCTTATATTTATCTATATTTTGAGATTTTGGTACCCGGATTTGTTTATTTTTTGATATTTTTTTTTGTGATAGTTTACTGCAGACGGGCATATGTAAAGAAGTACCTAGAAGAACAAAGTTACCTGAACAGTTTCTGGAAGTGTTCAATGGTATAGTTGAACTTGTCTGTCTGCACCAGCACCTCGGACGGCTTCCAGAACAGCGCGGACGGCAGCAGCCACGCGAGCGACGGACACGTGATCTGCTGCGTGCGCATTATGCTCTCGCGGAGCATCAGCGAGCCCAGGTCGTCGCCTACACATACATACATACATAGTCAACACTCAAACCATTTATTCAGGATATGGGCAAAACAAATAGATAAAACTAACCAGTAAAAACTAAAACAACGACTTCGATGTCTCGAGATTCAGTTTCAGTAGCAAGTTTGGGACGTTTATCGTCATATCTCTGGAGATACATAATCTGTATTATGTATGTATTAAAACAACTTATAGTAAAAAAGTGTTTTCATCCTCTTAACCTTAGCGAACAAGTATCTCATATTCCGACCACCATATGAATAATATCTTATGTTATGTAGCATATCGTTGGAAAGGGTGATAACTAAAGAACTTTTTAAAATAATGCTAAATTCGACATGGCTTTTAGTTTTTTTGTTATTAATTAAGAAGTTGTCAAAAGTGTCTTTTTAAAACAGTCAAACAGATTAACGACTTGAAAGCTCAGAACTATTTTTTTAAAAGAGAAATGTGTGTTGTAATGTTTTATTTAGAATACGGATAGATAGCAAAATACAGCATAGTTTATTCGTCATATTACAACTACAAACAAAAAAGTTAAAAGTAAAAAAAGATTTAAAAAGGAAAGATTTTGGGTGATTTAAAAAAAAAACTAAAAAAATCATATCTAAAACACCGTGTCACTTAGGACTTCGGGCACAGATTATATAATAGTTACTACGTAATGGACAGTTTATTTAAATTCGCGGTACGAAGTTCGCCGGGTCAGCTAGTTAATTATAAAAATACACCGGTCGTCGCGATCTTGCTGCGTAAACTCCCGTGGAAGTGCATCGGACATGCACGAGACCAAGGTAACCAAGGTACTTTTACAATGTCCTTTACCACCATATTGGATATCTTTGTGCAAAATTTCAGCCAATCGGGCCGTTGGAACGTGAGGAGGTAACAAATATACAAGCTGACTTTCGAATTTAAAATGTTGTTGTTGATTTAAACGCATTATAATATAAAATAAACATAGACACAAAGTGAGATGGCACTTGGCAGAGAAGCCCTGAGGCCGTTTTTGCCATTGGGACCGTGCGTCCCAATTTTAATGTTATTGAGGAAACTTTATTAGCGACAAACATTGTAGGTGCATCATTCATCAATTAGATAGATAGATAGAAACACTTTATTATTTAACACCTTAAATTACAGAATCAAACATATAAGTAATACAATTTATAATAATAATGCAACAATAGGCGGTCTTATCGCTTAAAGCAATATCTTCCAGACAACCTATGGATATTAGGTATGTATTTAAAGCAAATTATTTGGATTTTATGTATCTAGTTAGCCAGACTGTCACAAACTCGGATGTTATTGATTATGGCTTCTCCGCCATACTCGATTGACTTAACCGGGTGCTTGGTGATATTCACCGGGTTTTCCTCTCAGTTACTTTGTTGCTATACAAGAATATTACATGTTCAGCATAATATATATATATATATATATACCCTTAAATTTCAACTACCAATAATAATAATTAATTAGATAGTTTAGTTTTTAACTAAAAGAACCGACTTCAATGCCCCGCGAGTCAGTTTCATTAGCAAGTTTGAGACGTTTATCGTCATATTATCTGAAGATAATTCATCAGATCTTGATGAAATTACAATGGGACCACCTCGGAAATGTACCCTACCGATTAAACAAAAGTCAAAAGTGAAGTCAAAGCATTTATTCAGTATATGGGCAAATAAAAAATTAGCACTTACACACGTCAAATAACATTAAATAGATCATATTCAATTATTATTATTAAGTATAGATATAACAGAAACATAACTTATTGCTTTGAATTTACAAAAAAAAACAAAGAAATGTATTGAGCCATTCAGCTTTGATCTAGACGTCGAACGTCACACTTAAAACACATGTTTAATTCCCCTGATTAATGTAGGGTTGCCAACCGTACTATTACGTGCATCCGCAACCTAGTGCATGTTTCAGTACTTCAGACAATTTTTATCCAAAGAATCATTCGAATCAGTTCACAATTGACGGAGTAATCGCGTAACATACATACAAAAAAATTAATAAATAAAACATACAGACGAATTGAGAACCTCCTCCTTTTTAGAAGTCGTTTAAAACATTTGCAGGAGGGAGGGACTACCTATGCTAAATGCGCCTTAAGTATTTTATTTCATTTAATATTATCAAAGTTATAGAGGTTTGTTTTTTCCAAAATCCGTGTAAATTCATGAACACAGTACTTAAAATATTACATAATGTCAATTTCGTACGCACTCATGTGGGGTTTCATAATCGTACTCCATAATTATGTTTAGGGAGAAAATAGTAATTCGAGGTCTGTGGTCGTACTCTTTTCTCGCTTATACATATATAGAATTGGCTCAAGTGACAGAAAAGATAATAAATAGTCCTCTGACAACGAGCATGCGAGATTAAAACTATATAGTTACAACGTTAATAACGTTCAAAATACGACTGTCGGTTGTATCGTGGACTATACGCGACGAAGCGGTAGGAATAAAACGCGAGCGAATGACATAGAGTTATAGTACGTAGTATTATTCTCTTTTCTATGGTTATAGGTCTATGGTGAATGACGCCGGCTCAAGTTACCCCGTTTGACTGCACTAAGAATATTTTCTAAACATTCATAGGATCTACAGATCCGGTCTGGATATGTTATGCAAATAGCTCCAAAGCTTGTGTATGTTTGTTCAATTTTTTTTCTGTAAACTGTCCATCTGAACAATTGAACAAACGTTGATTATAATCGTGTGTTTATTTAGTTCTTAGTCGGCGTTGTTAACTTCCCTGTATTGTCTCATGTTTGTATTAGAGTTTAGTTTGTTTATATTCCCCCTCGGTCTCATTGATTGAATGCTGTTAGAATGATTCAGCTACTTTGACACCGTAAACAATGCTGGTAATCGAGTACAGTACATAGGAAATTCATTGCTACAAGGGTCATTTTGGTTTTCAGAATAAGTAACTTATTGTTGTCATTAGTACACTGACTGCTAGGGTGACCTCAGATTATTGAAAGAATGAGAATAAAATTAACATAAATGTATTCGAGGCAGTAAGCACCCTTATACATTATGTTTATACCTATATCTATTATACACCGCTATATATAGTAATTACCAAACAAAATTAAATGGGGTTATCATTATCAATCACTGTTACTGAACACATTCAAGTAGACAGAACTATGAAAAGCTGCGCAATGGCACAGGCGAAGCGTTTATGAATGCAGTGTACGAGTTTATGTAGTATTTCTAGTACTATGTCCATAAATTTAAACGGATTTATGAGAATAAAACAAACTTGAATAATTTTGTCAATAATAAGTGAAAAGAAATCTCGACAGCGCATTCATAATTGGTAGTTCCTACTGCCACTGCCTTTAAAATGATGTGGGTAGTTACAATTTAGTGGCGTATTATTGAGGAGCTTAGCCTAGCACGCGGTGAGTGTTCAATATTCAGTATTCTTTGTTGCAAAGTAATAATGGTTTTAGACATTTATTTTCTCTTAAGATTACAAATCACTTAACAGAGAAAATACTAGAATTACTTACAAATAGAGTGATACGAAACTTAAAAAAAGAATATAGAATGTAATTACCTTACAACAATAGACGTATTAATAAATATGTAGTAGGCACTTAATGTATGATAAAACAAATAAATTAAAATCCCTAAAATAAAAAAGTAAAATGTATGTAGTTTTAGAATAAACCTCGAACGAATAAGACAATCGTCATAGAAATCGGAGTCCATTACGTATCTCCATCTCCATTACTATCTGAATATAATAATATAATCATGTCTAAAAATAAAAAAACCGGCCATGTGCGTGTCGGGCCACGCGCAGTGTAGGGTTCCGTAGTAGCATGTTATTTAATGCAAGTCTTTACCCGTTATAAACAAGCAACTAGGTACTTATTCTAAGGATTTAGTATTTGGTACAAAATTATCCAACACCCAAATTCAAACGACTATTACTGCTAAACTAATAAAGTTATCTTAACCGCTATAATTTTCCTTTAAAGTTCATGAAATGCGCTATTATCACGATTTTTTCCAGATTTTTCAAGCCAGCAGTTTAGCTTTTAGACGGGGGGGGGGGACGCCCTACTGGAACAAAAATTTGCACTTTAAAGTTCAATATTTCGTAAATGGAGCATTCAATCGAAAAATAGTATTAGCAACCCTTAAGTAATTTTAAAAGACCTATTCAACGATATCCCACACGATGGGGTAGACTATGAAAAAAAAAAATCATCCCCACTTCTCATATAGGGGAGCTACCCTAAAAAAAAATATTTTTCAAAATTTTATGTCAGCACTTTATCGGCGTCATTCATTTACATATCCCCACAAAATTACAGCTTTCTAGTATTAGTGGTCTCTTAGCAAAACCTCGGACAGACAGACAGACAGACGGACATGACGAAACTATAAGGGTTCCTTGTCAGGACTACGGAACCCTAATTAATATACATACAACGTGTTGGGGCTGTGATAGAAAAGCATCATCATCATCATCGTATTCGTCCACTGCTGGACATAGGCCTCTTCTATGGCACGCCGCTGAGCTCGATCTTCAGCTCCTTGATTCCAAGCGCTGCCAGCCAGCTAAAAAGCATGTAGTGTAGTGAATGCAAACGAATCGTATGTATGGCTCAAACAATTTGCGTATTTATAACTAGCAGGGCCCTGCGGCTTTCCCGCGTTTAATACTTTAATATATTAATATAATATATATTATATATATAATTAATATAATATATATTTATCTGTTAGTTCCAATTTTTTTTTCGCGAAACTCTATTTTTTTTTGTAAAATAAAAGTAGTCTATGTTACTCCTTTAATATTAGATCAGCTATCTGTCATTGAAAGTCCCGTTAAAATCGGTCCAGCTGTTTCAGAGATTAGCCGGAACAAACAGACAAACAGATAAAACTTTAAAAATTGATTTTTTTATGTGAATACCGTACATACTTTCATAAGCTGTTAATTTGGAATTACAAAAAGAAACTTCAATTTTATTTATCCGTCTAATAAATATCTATTAAATTGGATCAGCCATCCATAATGAAATATTGGTATACCTACCTACTCAGAAATCTTCAAGACAATATACATACATAAAATCACGCCTTTTTCCCGGCAGGGTAGGCAGAGACTACTTCTTTCAACATGCTACGCTATCCTGACACACGTTTTTCGCTTCTTCCACTTTCATGAGCGTCTTCATACATGCTCGCCAGTTATAGGTACTTTTGACTTGGCCTTTCTTTAAAACGTCTCCGATCTGGTCGTGATACGTGCGCCTAGGTCGGCCTCTATCGGCTCGCCCATTCACACTCTTCTCATAAATCTGTTTCGTCAGTCTATCTTCATCCATCCACTCTAGGTGTCCAATCCATCCCAGCATCCCTTTCTTTATCTTTGTCACTACATCTTCCACCACACCACAACATCCCCTTATAAAAAATAATACAAAATACAATGTGTTTATTATTGGTATCCTATGAATCCAATAACATAATACCTACTCGTAATAAATAATCGATCTTCCGCTTTTATTTCGGAACTAAGAGAGAACAGCGCGTAATGGGTTATTTGCACGAGATAATGGCTAATTTATTTACAACTGTAATGTAATTGAGCGACGCAACGAGTAAGAACTTAAAATCAATCTTGAAAATAATAAAATTAGCATTACTCATGCCAATGGGTATATCGATGGTCATTTTACTTCCAAGCCAAGCATTCCTACCAAGTAGGTACATTGCGGTGCAATCTTTATGGCGGCTGAGAAGTACGCTGGGGAATCGACTTCGTACAGGTACATTGAAACTCAAAATCTCATCCAATCAGAATCGCGAACAGAGGTATCATTCACACAAGCACAAAATCACTGGGATCGAACGAGTGTGTGCTTGTGTGAATGATAGCAGCGGAGACACGTATTACCGTGGCGAAGAGCGGGGCAGGTGCCCGTCCCCCTCACCTCTCTGCGACCCGCTGACACTAGAATTACTTAAATTAAGTAACGCTTAGATTCACAGCAGCCATTCAGTTTGCATCATATTATCAAATGTTTAGAACGCGTGCATTGCTAAAATGCATCACATTACGAAATGAAATTCTTACCTGTAGATAAGTATAGAATGCAAATAAATACTGCAGTAGGCACTCTACTACTACTATACATAGATACTTGTTTTTATCTTTGGATGCACTCGAATGCGCTGCGATAACTATTTCGTTATAATATACTTTTATCCTTTTGTACTTATGTACGTATTTTATTTACTTTGCTAGTGTAGCAAAGTATAATTCAAACTAGATATTTTAACGGCGATTATTATTTTGCAGTAGGTAGCTTATCTCTTCAAAACAATATTGTATTTTGCCATTAATTAATGACGTCAGTAAATTATCAAATAAATCTATATTATGTTTACACTAGGCGAATTTAGTTGTTCAGCTTCCTAGGGATGTACGAGTTAAAACAAATACTTAATCTATACTTTGTTATCGAAAAATCACGCTTGATTAACCAGTCAAATGGCCTAAGTCTAAACTTTAATATCGCTCTGTAATACCAGCCTAAATGTCCTGTTTTTCGAGACAAAAAATTGAGTAACGATACGAGTTAACTGATACATCAGTATCGATATCCAAAGTATCGATAATAAAAGCACTTGGAATCGAAAGAAAAATACATCTCTAGAAGTTGAACAACATTTCATATTAGGGTCAAGTTGTTATGTGACGTACATTATTTCCTGTAATAATTCTTATCAATATTGTTAATACTTTTGTAGGTATACCCATCATTGTACATAATAACTTCGCCTTCGAGTAAAAACGTATTCGAAGTATTTCAATGAAACTTATATCAATATAATTTAGAATAATTAATTAAAAATATAAAACCATTATTTAGACTACCTGAAATAGTTACGAATCGAGTACCTACCTGTACCTTTTCTGTCCAGCTATTAATTTAACTATTACCAGGTCTAGAGTTGGATGTAGTAGCTATACAAATATCGTTTAACGAACTAAAAAGTGTATTATTTCCTATGTGGATAAACTAACTGAATCTTATAAAACTAATAAAGGCCATATTATAATACCGGATCCGAACCTGGACAGTTTCAGTACTAATCAAACTGTGAGGTCCGAATGATTTATCGATTCGATTTTTTATAACAACTTTAATCGACTCAAGATTCTAATGATCATCATCATAATCAGCTGGCATCAGTCCACTGCTGGTCATAGGCTCCTCCCAAGTCACGCCACTGAGCCCGATCTTCGGCTCTTTGTTTCCAGTCACTGCTCACAGCTTTGCGAATGCCATCGAAAAACTGCAAAAATTGCAAACTGAAGAGCCAGTGACTGAAGGGTCATATCTACCGAAGGACCGATAACCTTTGGGGCAGGCTGATTCTAGAGTAGTCTAGAGTTCTAGAGACCACGAATCGGCAAACGTAGCGTAGGACGCCCTGTGACTAGGTGTGGAGCGATAACATTCGCAAATATACAAATTTTTCTTCGAATTCGTAAAAAATCTGTTAAATTGTATTATTGCATTGTCACGGTTCTAACATAAGTATGCCAAGTTATAGCTCAATGGAATACTAGCAAGATGTTAAAAAATGTTTCGCCAAAGTTAAATAAATATATAATATATAAGATCTTGATACAATTTAAATGGGACTACCTCGGAGATGAACGCTACTACCTATTAAAGAAAGAACCATTCAAATCAGTTAACACTTGGCGGAGTAATCAGCGAACAAACAAACAAAAAACATACAGCCGAATTGAGAACCTACTTCTTTTTGGAAGTCGGTTAAAAATCTCAAACGAGTCCATGTTTCAGCACTACAGTTCTGCCTGATAATATTATCAGGCAGCCGTTGGTTTTCCCTGAACCCAGACCTTTCTATCAACATATGTTAAAGTAGCTATATTAGGCATATCTTTATCTCTATATATGTATAACAGTGGGCGTGTCATACAGTCATACTACATTAAATAGGAACCCTAACTACCCTCTACTTTTCGTTTGTATCAGCTCTAAAGAACCTTTTTTACGCAAGTATAAAATATGCTCGTATTTATTGAAAAATATGAAGAGAATATTGCAAGGGTAAGACTTTATTAATGCGAACACTGCTTGTACTATTATTTATACATCGCGAACTATTTTTCCTAATTGGGTACAATACCTATCACATAAAAGTAAGTAGACAATGATGAAACCTGCATGTAGGGAATAGATATTTCCAGCAGTAAAATTACGCGAGTGTCATAGCGCCTCTAGATTTATTAGGCGCCAATTATTGCAGAAATGCTTTTACCTTGTTTTTGTCAATAGATTCATCTTTACTTATACTAACACTGAGGCCCGTATTATAAATGTCGGCTGCCAATTCGATCTGAGACCGTCATGTCTGTCTGTCTGTCTGTCCGTTCGTATGTCACAGCCATTTTATTCCGAAACTGTTAGGACTACAGAATTGAAACTTTCTAGATAGATGTATTCTGTGAACCGCTTTCCGATTTTTATACAAAAATGAAAAATATAAAAGTTTAAGGCGGGGGGGCATCCCATACATGGAACTCAAACAAAAAAAAAATTTTCTTTAAACCTATACGGGGTGTCTATAGATAGGTCTTTAAAAATGACATTGAGGATTTTTTCTCAAAGTCAATTATTTGAAAGATAGGCGCGTCTAAAGTGGTAAAATGGGTGTCCCCCCCCCTCCTCTAACTTTTAAAGTATGGGAGTGAAAAATCTAAAAAAAATATATGCTGTAGATCTCAATAAAAACTAACAATAAAAATTGGTTTGAACGAGATACAGTCAGCAGTTTTAGAGATATAGCGACCGCAAAGATGTGCGAGTCCGACTTGCACTTGGCCAGTTTTTTAATATTAGTAGGATTCTATTTCTGTACATTCCACAGCTGATCCAACCAGTGTTCCGAGCTTATAACTCCACTTACCTATAGCAAACACCTTGACTGCTTTCATAGAGCCGGCCCAGGGTGTGGACAGAGAGATCATCCTGCGGATGTACTGGTCCTTCCAGGGCTGCGTCTGCAGGCGCAGGAAGTGTATCGCCATCAGTCCGCCCATGCTGTGCACTATGAACGTCACCGGCGTCTTGTTGTTGGATGTGTATGTGTCTTCTACTAGCATCTTCAATTTGGTGAAGAATTCACTGTTTTCATCTGTAATCAAAAAATTGGTTGATTTATTATCTTTATCTAATAGTATGATTATAGATTATAATTTAATATACTACAAGTCTACATTACTTTGCACCTCGGTATATTCTACTAGGTATCAATTAATATTAAAGGATTTAATTTGTTTTCTCACAACACCCAACCCTACATTAGGAGCGGCCTTAACTAAGGCGCGTGACGGGCTGAGTAATTTAGACTCTTGTCGAGCGGATTTTAGATGCATTTTAGAATCAATACGAGCGCCGCAACATGCGGTAAGCTATTATATTCAAGGTCACATCTGAAGCGTGTAGCATATTTTAAACATTACCAACATTGTAACTAGGTTTAATCTCGCATATTTGCTATGAGAGAGTAAACCCTCTGTACATAGTACTATTAATGATTTTGTGATACAGTGCATTGTTTATGTATTCAACAATGGAACATCCTGCAGACTGTTGAGATGTTAAATGCCTTGTCCATATAAACAATCTTTTCAGAAATGATACTTTGTCCATAGATATATTTGTATATTATTTTGGTAATAATGTTATATACAGGTGATTCATTATCAATGGATCAAACAAGCAGGGTGGTAGAGAATTTCACTGCACCTATTGGATCCCAATGATGATCCGTGATTTTATATTAAGTTTTTGACAAAATTGAATTTTTCTAGTTAGTGCCTACAATGTAGCAATTTTTTTATAATTTCTTTTAAGCTTTTTTTGTTTTCAAGACAACTCTTCGCTCTAGGAAACCCTTTTTCAGTGGACTTTACAAACACGGAGAAATCACAGACACAATTACACCCAAACTCGGAACAATTGTTTGTGGATCACACAGAATTGTCCCATGTGGGAATCGAACCCACTAACTTCAGTTTCGTGGACAGGGTCACTAACCACTAGAAGGCCAACTGGTCAGTCACACTATTGAGGCCTAGATTTTATTGTGACTGTGAACATATAATAAGCCTTTCTGAGTAAATGATGTTAATTCTAATATTACAAAATACCAATTTATTTTTTTGTAATCCAATTTATTTGAGATAGGTAGTTCGCATGACCTCATTAAACTATTCAATCATGTCAGCACATTATTGTCAATGTAAATGAGTTCATTACTCTTTCAGTGAGAATACAATAACAATCTACTGATATTGGTCGCCTGACAACAAGGAAACTACTAGTATCAGCTAATATATAGTAGGTATGCCACATCATCGCTTACCACCGGGCAAGATAGTGGTTAAACACTAGCAAATTAGATATTTAAAAAAATGATTTGCTGTTTCTTTATGTCCTAAAACTTGTGTGTTTTTATTATGAGTATATTCATAATGAGACTGATGTCAATACCTAATTAAGCTGGATGATAAATAAGGTCTTTTTGACAAATTCAAATAAAGGTTATCAATTTGATCCTTATAATGAAATATATAAGGCATTTAAATCAATGAATATCCTATTCTAATCACATATACTCACTTGGTGCTTTCCTAAAGTCATATGGTGCACCCTTCATTGATGTGTTCCTCTTGTATCCAACTTTAGTCACCAATGAATCAGCTATGGTATTGAAGTATGCCCCAGTCTTGTCATGTGATGGATCCAGCCATTCCACGGGCTCCGAGTTCCCCCACCCTGGGATCCTGGTTTCTACACCATCAGGGTTGCGGGTGGTTCTGGTCACGTTGTCATACTCCAGTCGCAGGTTGTCCACCCAGCAGTCTATCACGAACGGCACCAGTAGCTCCAGGTTCAGCCAGATGTTGAAGTAGTCGTTGGAAGTCTTGGCACAGATGTAGTGGACTACCGATGTTTTGTTCAACCTTGCCTCTATTTGAGCACCACCATCTCCAGGGACTGTCGGACAAACAAATTAACTTAAAGCCAGTAAACATATAGTATTTGTATAGTAAGGACAGTAAAGAATTTAAGAACAACATTAAACGGCTTTATACACATTATTAACGTTTTATTGTGCATATAAAATAAGGTATTAAATATATTATTCTATTTATGGGTATGTAATTAAATTACAAAGAACGGAATTTGCGTCTTGTAATAAATATGATAAGTACAAGATTTCAATGCAAGTGGTGAATCAATTCTAGTACCTAATTTCTTTGACCTTAGCTAGAGTGAGTACTCAGTACACTATAACAATAGATATTATATAAAAACACAGGTCTTACAACAATACTCACTGAAAATAATTGGCGAAAATCCCAAAGAGTTCTGAGCGAGGATGCCGTAAATAAATAATAAAATGAAATATACTTTAGAACTAGACATTTTCTCTTTGAGTTTAACTGCACTGCGTTGTTTACTGCGCGGCGTATGATCGCGAAATGGTTTCCGGCTATTTTTACGCAATGTTTAGTGTCTAGCGTCAGCAAAGGAATAGAATCACCGCATACTAAAGTGGTTAGCCTCGAACTTCGCGTCCAGTGGGCCCGCTAATGTGGATCGATGTTTAGCGAGTGTGACGTACTGGATTAGCTTGTACATCATACGATGATAGTTAAGTATGTCGCGGGGGTCAATAAATATAGATAAAGCCGAGACAGACGCGATTCCAGTCCCAATCAGCTGATATTAAATTAAAATCAACAACGAAAATTGAAAATACAACACTACTCAATCAAGGAAGAGAAAAAGAGTTTTGTTTCTGCAGTCTGCACTTTCTCTGTCTGCTATCAATATATGAAAATAAATATTCTATCCTACTTATTCTGTTATGTAGAAATTATTAAATAACTACAACGTGTTAAAAAATAAATTTAGTGATTTAAATCATTGGTTGAATAATTGACTAAATATATTGTAATAAATTATTAAAAATTTTATTCGATCAAGCTCCTTGCATTGGTTATAATAACGAAACGTAATGCATGTCAAAATAAAAATCCAAATGTCATGATGACATTTGGATTTTGGATTAGACTTGGATTTTGTTGCGTTCTGCACTAGAAATTGTAGGTTGTGGTCATATCCAAACATTAGACAAACATTTAGAGTGCATAAATAAAATATCTTGTACTATTTTATCAGAATGGAAAACCAAATAAAAATTCTACAGTTCAATAAAATATAAATAGGTAGTTCTTGTTAATTTTTAATGTTGTTTATATAATTACTCAAAATCGCAATGTATACGTTTAAGTTATAAATTTAACACGCAATATACGTCAAATTAACTAATGTTTCAGAACGCATTTTAATTTACCACGCGCAAGCGCGAAATGTTTGAAAAGCGATGGAAAAATGGGACTCGCATTTTCTTATTTTGTTGTTGTATTAGATTAGGTAGTAATAGTTTTATGTAGTATTTTAAATACAATAAGCTAAAATGTTAGGAATACGCAGCATCAAGGGAACAAAAAGGAGCGTGATTCACTTTCTTGTTACAAACTGAAATGTTTCTGCAGGTGAATATAATCTGAAGTGCATAAAATCAATAGGATGAATTCCTTGTAGTTGTAATTTACAGATTATTATCTTTTCAGGGTCGTGTTATAATTGTTTGGTTAACTTGGCTTATAGCAGGAATTTGTGGCGTCGTTATTTTGTTAATTGTTATTTGTTACTGCCGCCTAATGCCGCGTCATCACAAATCATTTGGTAAGTTATCTCATCATTCATCAACATAAGCAGCTAGGTAACATAGTAACATAATCATTTCATATATTTTTAAGGATCCCTAGTACCTTAAAAGGGCAAAAGAAACCCTTGTATGATCACTTTATTGTCCATCTGTCTGTCAAGAACCCTTTTCTCCGGATTGCATAGAAGTACCAAGTATACCAAATAATCGCTCGGGTCTAGGGCTAGGGTTTCTTTCAGCTGTGAAAATATCAAACTTGTATTGTAAGTGACCGCGATCAAAAGATATGACCGTTAACGTTGCATATTTTGCAATTTCACGGAATCACACCTATAGGGTAGCATTGGACTCGACTTTAGTTCTACTCCAATAATCGATTTTACGGGTGGGAGGGGGTGAGGGGTGGGGGGAAGGGGTAGAATAATTAAAATAACTAGGTTAGGTTTAGGTTTGAACTGCGACAACACAACGCGCAAGCCGAGCGAGCGAAGCGAGCGTGCCGTGGTGACGGCCGGCGAAGCGCTTAAAAGGAACACACTTTAACCAAATTCAATATCTCAAACTTGCTACTGAAAATGACAAACTTACATTCTCTTGTCATTATAAGTGTTTGACATAATGCGTATATGACCTTTAGTGTATGAGCGCATCAACCCACCCTTTCCATCCTACTCCAGCTAATGTTTTTAAAAAGTTTGGTTAGAAAACAAAAAAAAAATTATATCTCCGAAAGGGGCCGGGTTTCTGCAACTTCCCCTTCAGGGGGTGGCTCTACACATCCCCTCGCCTCCTTCTCCCCTTAAAATTGATGTCAATTAATGTAACATTCCTACCAATTTTTCACTTATTCAGATGATTTCATTGTTAAATGTTCAAAACAAAAAAAAACATATCTCCAAAGGGGGGGGGGTCTCCGCAACTTCCGGGGGGGCTGTACTCCTCCCCCTCCCCCCTCCCCCTAAAATCGATCGGAGTAGAACTAAAGTCGTAGCTTTGACCACTATCTCACCTGTTGGTAAGTGATGATGCGGTCGAAGATGATGAGCAGGCTAGGCCTAGAATGGGAACTGGCTCTCAAGGATAGCTGCCGGAACACATAAGATGTTTGGTGACAGATTTTTCTAACTTGATAGCTGATAGCTTGATAGGGTGGTTGCTGGTCAGGCGGACACTAAATAGTGCCCTGCCGCCATGCAGGGGTTGTTGGTTTCTTAACGATGTCATAGAAAAGATAATAATACTACACGATGTATTTCCTTCACCGGAGGGCCACTGTGAGAAGCGCACATACAATTTTCGATAGAAAAATCCATTGGTGCACGGCGGGGTTTGAACTCGGTACCACGGCATCGAAGCCGACCGTTCTCCCGATTACGCCACCGTGCCCTTAAAACTGTGCATCTGTTGTTAAAAAAAAGCGTTTTGTAGCAATAATGTCTACAATATTGTACGGCACCCACAGTGCGCGAGTCAACAAGCACTTAACCGGTTTTATCATCCGGTTTAAATAACCTAGTTTCATGCTTGTCAAAAATTTTCAGATGAACAATATCTAAAGGAGGCGTATGCAATAAAAGAAAATCAAGAATACACACACAGTCGAGACGGTTACAGAGTAGTCAAACATGCCGAGGTAAGTACCTAACTACCTAATACAAAACAAATAAATCAAGATATTTTTAAGCAGCATGGTATTCTTTTAGCGATTTACATTTGTTCTTATAAATTTTAATTAGATCTTGGGAATTACCGTTATATTCCAGGAACAAAATGTATATCAATCCACTAAACTTCACCATTTGCTAGACACTTTTCAACCGACTTCCCAAAAAGAAGGAGGTTCTCAATTCGTCTGTATGTTTTTTTTTGTATGTATGTTACGCGATTACTCCGTTAATTGTGAACCGATTTGAATGATTCTTTTTTTTTAATCAGTAGGGTACGTTTCCGCGGTGGTCCCATTGAAATTTCATCGAGATCTGATAAGTATCTCCAGAGATATGACGATAAACTTCTCAAACTTGCTACTGATTTTTTTTTTAATAAAGATTACTCGCTATGTGGGTTGCACATTACTAGTATTCTTGTTAACCTCCAACCAAGCTAAATATGCTTGTGTTTGGAGTGGGTTCACGTCAATAGTACAATGGGTGGGGTGGGGATCAAACTCACGACCTCTTGTTCGCCAGTCCGACACCCTATCCATTGGGCTATTGCCGCCTTGGTGAAAGAAATTGACTCGCGGGGCATGGAAGTCGGTTGTTTTAGTTATTAAACTATGTTAAGTATGTCATTAGAAGTGTAATACCTATAGTTTGTTAAAAGTATCCATTTACATGCGGTTAAGTGCATATTGCTGATTATTCATTATCAGGCCCCATTTTAATCTGAATCCTTATTTATAAACGCGAAAGTTTCTATGGTTGTATGGATATTTGTTACTCTTGAAAGAGCGTGAACGCTAAAACTACCGAACCGATTGAGCTGAACTGGTATGTAGATAGCCTAGACCCTGGAATAACACATAGGATACTTTTTATCCCAATATTTCCACGGGAACGATGTCTGTCGGATAAAACCGCGGCCGCGGGGCAATTGACAGCTAGTATTTTATAGTACGATACTGAACAAAACTTGCTCAGCGAGCTAGCGTATTCTCTTAGGCGATAAAGTCGTAACCGAATATCATAGAAATAAATACATTAAAATGTTAGGTGCACGTGCAGCGTCACTCGCGGCCGGTGAGCTACGCGGGGGACGCGGACCGACAGCAGCGAGTCAGCCACGCGCGGCCCTCTGACGTCCGCGAGACATGTGTACAGTACGCCTCCAGCGGCAGTGAGTATATGTGTGACAACATGCAGCGTCACACGCGGACCGACAGCAGCGACCAGCGACTGCAGCCAGCCTGATTAGATACAAGAGCACTGCAGCTAGAAGTTGGTCCTACTTTTACAAAGATTGTTACAAAATGTATCTCTTTTCAAGATACATAGATAAAATGCCACTTATAGTTTTTTCATTTACACTCTAAAGAACATTTGCAGTCGGTAGATTTCGCGTTCTCACAGCAAAGCTCTAGATATACTAAACACATGTTTACGCTCGGAATGAGGATGTATGCCAACGACTAACAGAAAATCGCGCTGCGTTATGACACGATTGACTGATAGGTCAACCTGATGAAATCCTATCTCACATTCAGTTTATCTATGTTGGAAGAGTTCTGTCTGATGAGGTATCTGGTAACGTTCTGTCTCCGCACCAGTGCTGGACGAGCTGGAGAGTTCAGCCAGCATGGACGCGTTGAAGACGCGGTCGCTGCCCGCGTTCCTGCGACCGAAGCCGCGTCCGCTCTCCACGGAGGACGACTTGCAACAACTTTACGCTAAGGTATATATATATTCTATCCTATTGCACTTTATAGTTACTTATACCCTCAGACCAAATAAGAAGTCTTAGGTATACCTAAGCTTAGGCAGCCTGTTAGCGAAATCGAATGCGTGGATTCAGGCTTCAGTCTTATTAGTGACGTTCGCCTTTAGTACTATTATTTATTCTTTGATATAGTGTAAGTGGTACAAACTATAGATTGACGTCACTTTGTGTGTGTTATTAACGGCTGCGTTTACTCGAGACAACTAGATGTGAAGTCTCACGACTCCAAGGCTGACATTTCACTGGAAACTTTGCCCCTTCAAGCCGAAACATTTTCATTTTTTATTTCACAGTCGACTAACATGTAACAGACACATGCCTAGGGTAATAATACTACTACGCCTAGGGCCTAGGTGAACTAGCAAGAGTCCTACCATCCCCCACTGGGGGACGTTTTAGTGGTGGACGTTGGGAATATACCCAACAATATAGTATCAAAATACGGGATTTATCGCGCTAAACATTGATTTTATTTAACTCGACGTTATGTCAGTCGTGTTGTGACCACGATCAATGCAACTTGGTCGAAACGTGGAGTAAAATAAAATTAAAGTTTTAGCACAATAAGTCTCGTATTTTGATATTTATAACTATGTGTTCAAAGAGCGAAAGTTAGAAGTTAACAACAATATAGTGTGTATGACAATAAGCTACGTGAGACGACGTCCAGCACGTGTGTGGTACAGGTGAGTCTGAGCAAGAAGCACAAGCAGCGCATGCGCAGCGAGCACGCCGCCATCATCGCGCTCAGCAAGTCTCACAGCCAGTTCCTCGACGCAGACGCCGTTATCGTGTACGACCAGCGGACCGCGCTCTAGCCTAGCTGATCACTGACCACCAGAGACAGGTAACTATCCCTGCCACATCTGCACAGTTTATGAGATGAAACGATACAGCCTGCAAAGTGTACACTTGTTCCTCACTGAGGGAGTACTTCAGTAGAAGCACCTATATTTGAAGCAATGTTATTACTATGTCACTCACTCAGACATTTTAACTTCAGATTCGCAGACATTTCCGAGTCGTCTCAGACTTCTTTATACTATCTTCAGAAAAATGTACCTATGCAAAGATCAAATTCGAGTTCTATCAGTATAAAACAGCATTTTGTCCCTAAATCGAAGTATTATTGTAAATATGCTGCCTAAATCTAAGCTGTCTAAGATCGGACTTAAGGTCGTCGCCCACTTACACGACCCTGCTCCAACACCGCTCCCGCACAACACCGCCTTAAACGGAGGTGACTACTCGATGTCCACGCTTCCGGCGCTTATAGCCGTCAGTCTACAAAAAGTGACGTGCTTCAGGAAGCGAAACAGACTGCGCGCGGTCGCCGCGCGGGCCGCTCGCTTGAAGCGCGCAGTAAGTGAGACGTGTAGTACGACGACTGTAAGCTCGGCTACAGCGAGCTGTCTGTTAATTTGTGTTGTCAATGTAAAGTCTGTCTACAGAGGACGTCCTAAGGCTCACATTTTAGTGAACATTATTTTGCCGGGTGGGAGCGGGGTCGTGTAAGAGGGCGACGACCTTTATAATATTGTATGTAACACTTCGGACCGACTTGCAAATGTCTGTGAACAATTAGTCAGATAACTACATATCTCAACGCCGAATTTGGTCAATGATGTGTAAAAATGCGGTACCTACCTACCTACCTACTCTGTTGTATTAAGGTGGATGCTGACTTGCAAAGTTGTTCTAATGTATCTAGTTACTGTAACACGTTACACTAGTCAGTGTATCGAGCCGAGCCGCTCGATGCGAACACCATGTTCACAAATAAGTACCTTATCTAATATATAAAGCTGCGGGTACAAAATGTTTTGCTG
Organism: Cabera pusaria; assembly: GCA_954871355.1. Classification (NCBI taxonomy): domain Eukaryota; kingdom Metazoa; phylum Arthropoda; class Insecta; order Lepidoptera; family Geometridae; genus Cabera; species Cabera pusaria. The sequence continues at coordinate 28,855,401 of OX940887.1, forward strand.
AATAAATGAATTGCAGTAATAGGTGCAAGTTGAAGCTTCATCGCCAGCACAGCGTGGCGAATGGAGCTCGCTTGAATCGAGCGCTTAAAGTTCGCCGCGTCTTGCGTATCGCAGTTTTGTAATTTGCATCGAATGATACGTTACAAACAAACGTAGCAAGTCAGTCTCCGCCTTTGCGTGTTACTGTATCCGACTTACATAAGGAAAACGACCTCCCTACACAATCTATATTATCATGAAAAAAAAAATTACTAAATAAATACCACAACACGTATGAGATTTGATAGCAACTATCCGAAATAGTCGTTCTGAAAAAGTTGTGAAAGAAAACACGCACTAAATTACAGAACTGTAAGGCTGTTTCCACCATCTTACTTTAACTATAACAAACGTCAAAAATCTGTCATCTGTCTCCATATATAAACACCGGTTAATAGTTAAAGTTACGGTTAAAGTAAGATGGTGAAACTCAGCCTTAGTGTTTACAAGTTACAGCTGGGTTCAAAACCTCACTAGCTTGCCAAGGGGAATTTAGTCATTAGATAGTAATGTAAAATCCTACCCTTATCATAGATAACGTTTTGTACCCACCTCCTTACATATCGATAGCTAAGTTACCTCTTCCTGTCAGTATTATACCGTACATTTTGTAAGTGTTTAATTATAACAAACAGAGTACTCGCCTCGCTACAACGTGTGCACGCCACGCTAGCTCTGTATTCACAGTAACTATGGATACACGTCAGCGATTCCAGATTATCGCGGTTGCAACATGCCTATTGTATCCATATCTTTATGACGACATTTTCGAGTAATCAGTAATATTTATAGGCGCGATTTAAGTAACAAAATGTCTCTAAAACTGTTTTAAGTATTTGACAGCTTTCATTTATTTAATTACTCTCTCGGTTTTGCATCACGTGGCCGAGGCCGTTTTCAGCAAAGATGAGTTGAATTGATTTTTTATTTATTACATAACATAACTTATTCATTGAAATGTATTAAACATCAAGGGCCAGTTTCACCGGGTCCTGACAATGCGTTAGATAGTTATCTGACACACGGCGCCATATAAAAGCTGTAAAAAATCTGTCAGATTTCTCCATATTACTGCTATCAGAAACCCGTGAAACTGGCCCTAAAGCTGCTGAAACCGGCATGCATAATATCGTATTTTCTTCTTTCTTTGCGTAGATTTCGTAAATTATTATTTCATCAAAAGTCAAACAGACATAATAAATCTTTAAAATATATATATAATAGCCGAGAAGAATACAAGAAGTAAACAATGTTGCAACCGCGGTCGCGACGCGGCTCAAGCACTGCTTTGGTTGTATGTTGTAGAGGGGAGAGTGCTAAGGACAAGCGCACACTTAGTTTGATACGATGATAGTTTATGGATAGAGGCGCTCTTTCATGATAACATACGAGGGTCATTCAACAAGTACTTAGCCTCATCGCCCAATGGCACTGCGATTACAAAAAAAATTTACCATAGTACAGTGCAATGTTTTTGAAGCCTATTGTCAAAGTTTTAAACAATGACCTCTATTAGTTTTGTTTTAATAGCCTTTGAAAGCGAACGTGTCGGTCAGTTTAACAAAAATGGAAAAAGAGCAGTATCGTTCGGTGATTCGATTTTTATTTTTGGAAGGGAAAACGCGCTGTGAAATTAAAAATCGCTTGGATGCTGTGTACAGTGACTCTTCTCCTTCGATGGCAACCGTCAAGAATTGGTTTAACGAGTTTGCTCGTGGCCGCAAGTCGGTTTTTGATGAGCCACGCCCAGGTGCCCCGAAAACGGCTACTACGGAGGAAAACATAAAAAAATCCACGATCTCGTGTTGGCAGACCGCCGATTGAAGGTTCGCGAGATAGCTGACACTGTGGGCATTGCAGAAGGAACGGTGCATCATATTCTCCACGAAGAACTGGGCATGAGAAAGCTGTCAGCGCGATGGGTGCCGCGTTTGTTCACACTGGACAACAACCACGACAACGCGCCGGCTCACACCTCTGCCGTCGCCATGGCCAAATTATTCGAATTGCGCTACGAATTGCTCCCACATCCTCCACGGAGGCCTATTTTGCAGACTTCAGGAAAACGTATTTTTTAGACGGGTTAAAAAAGTTGGAGCATCGCTGGGCCAAGTGTATTGAGTTAAAAGGAGATTATGTAGAAAAATAAATCGGCACTTTTCGAAAATTTTCGTTTTTCTTTTGTAGGCTAAGTATTTATTGAACGACCCTCGTACTTCAAACAAGTATTTGTAGCTCGAAGTATAGCTTTGACTAAAGAGTCTTGTCAAACAATCAAAGTAAATCATGAGGAGTGTCTTATCAAAATTATCATAAGTTCATAATAAAATATTAATAGAATACGATGTACTCATAGAATAGTTTGATTTTATGATACTGTTTGTTGGTTATAAATATTTCCAAAACGTTATAAAATAATTGGCAAATTGTGATTTGAAAATGTGTGATAAATTAGAAAATCGAAACTGTGGCCTAACTTTATAGTTACTTCTTGTGAATGTACAATCGCGTAGTTCTTTGAATCAGGAAGAAATATTGAATATTCTTACGATTGAGGGATAACTGCTATAAATAAATATTAGTTAAAATTAGTTGTTGCCATTTATAAATTGTAAAATTAACGCTTGTGCGCGATTGTACCATTCTGTGCTCTATTTTATGTTAATTTGTTACTAAACCATAATATCCAATGCTAAGGCAACATTCATAGCGAATTTTATACCGCAGTATATTAACATTTTATAGATGAGTTTGCCAGCGTAGTCTCTCAGATCGATCTAAACAAACAAGTCATTTGGAACATTTAGATTGAGTTACCCTCATATTTATTTTTTATCTACGATGCATTTGTAGCGGATCCAGCCCCCGTATCACGAAAACCATTGTATGAACGAAATTAACTAAATGACGGGGACGGAGCTATACAGCCTACATAGCTGCATCCCCGTCATTTCGTTCATTCAATTATTTTCGTGATCAGCCCCGAGGATTATGGTTTGTGGCAGATGGGGGAGGGAGAGACATTGGTTGCAATTGAACTTGATCGATTGGGGGGTGTCTTGAGCCGCTAAACACATCCTCCCACCTCCGGATCCGCAATTCATGCACCTTAATATAAATAATATAGGCAGACTTACCATTAGGTAAGCGGTGTGCTGCCTTGCGCCAACGATCATAAAAAGTCTCAGTACGAACTCACAGCTAGTTCCGTAACGTTGTGTGCATATACAATATATGCAAATAAATGCTTTGAATTGAATTGGAATTAGAGTACCTACGTATTCTATATATTATTTGAGAGACTAGTTGAACAATACATCCAAGCAGTATTATACGTAGCAGGTTAGTTTCGTCACCGATATATCTCGCTCAATATATATTGTGAGAGTGAGAGGTGCGGGTGCTGTGCTACACGTGACACACAGATAATATATCCGGTTCTACTGAATCTAGTTAATCCAATTGAGTTAGTCAATGTGTTTGTCATTATATTCGTAGTTTATTATAGAAATAAAGTTTTATAATCTTGATTTGCAGTATTTTATTAAAACAAGTTTTCTATTTAATATTTTATTACGAAAAAAAGAGTGAAACTTCCAAGTTCATTCAATTTATTGCTCATCATCGCTTTTTTTTTGTACTACTCCATCTGTTGAACTCCAGCGAATAAGTCTTCGTAGTTACGCCGTTATACAATAGAGGGCGTTTATAAATAAAAAATGTAACACGACGCTTACGTCACTTCCGCTGCCTTCGGATCGTGACGCTACGTCACGTCCGTCAAATTTTTCAGTGCGCCTTATGTTTCACTTTAAAATAGAAATAATAATGACTTACATAAGAGTCACAATTAAAATAAATATTAAATCATAATGTACACACTTGTGGAGGTAATAAAACTTAAAAGTAAATGATCACCATACAGTTAATACACAGGGATGCGTGGCATGCAGCAACTACAAATAAATTAAATTACTAATATTCAACAAAAATACATCAATTCAGTCAGTAATTAATTACTCCTCTATAAATACATAAACTTTAAACACTTAAAAAATTTAAAACTACCCACAAAAGAAATGACAATAATATACCATTTCTTCTTGCCTACTGTAGCTTGTCAAACAAAGTTTTGCACCTGATAGCGGCTACGGTACTAACGGTACATTAGGCAGTATGTGTATGCAGTGGGAGAGGTTCTATTCGATAGTTTGGAAGGATGCGAGCGTGGGGTAGGTCCTGAGTCTGAGCAGCTCGAGCTCCGTCTGCAGCAACACTATGGTGGTGTGGTTGGCTTGCACCGCGCGGATCAGCTGCCCGCGGGACACCAGGATCTCCATCCTGCGATTGAAGATTACGACTCACTTTATCACAAATTACGATTCAATTAAACATTGTTTGAAGTACTGAAACGTGCATTGGGGGTGCACGTAATAGTACGGGTGGCAACCCTACAATAATTAGGGGAATTAAACATTTTCAAGTGTGACGTTCCGACTAGTGGGCGAGGCTTAAGCGTGCAGCGTTCGTTTCAAACACATGCTAGCGCGTAATGGCGAGTGCTGACCGAGCGGAGCGCGCGAACACTACTACGCGTCAGCATGTGTTTGAAACGAACGCTGCACGCCCCACCCCGCCCGACTCCCGTCGCTCTCGGGGTTTAGTCGCAAATTGTCCAAAACGCAAGATATTTAAAGAGCATTACGTCCAAGGCGCACAATGACCAGGAAGCAAAATGTCCATAGAGCAAAATGTCCAAAATACCAATTGATACGATATCGTGACATTACATGACATTTCATAACAGTACATGACATTACATATATTATAGTATTTATTGGAATTTTGGACATTTTGTTCTTTGGTCTTTTTGAGATTTGGACATTTTGCTTCCTAGTCATTGTGCGCCCTAGACGTAATGCTCTTTAAACATCTTGCCTTTTGGACAATTTGCGACCGTTTGTCACTTTGCGACTAAACCGCTCTCGGCACTCAGGTCGTACACTAAGGGGAATGTTTAGAGCACATAAGAACATTATCTCAATGTTGAAACAAGCAAAAAGTTCGTAGTTATATAAGAACAGTAACACACAGACCTCTCTTTGAGCACCCGTCGGATGCGTATAGGCTCCAGCGGATCTTCGTTCAGTCGTTTCTCCGACACGTGTGCGTTCAACTTCTCTATTAGTTTTTCTAGATTCATCGTTTTGTTTTCTATTGCATTTATTTTCACCTGTTAAAAAAAAACAAACAAATCGAAACTTTTATGTAGAAAAAATATGCACAAAACAAAAAATATATAAATGACTAGCTATGCCCCGCGGCTTCGCCCGCGTTAAAAAGTAACGTATAGCCTTATCCATAATACTGGCTATACAAAGGCAAAGTTTCAGCTAAATCGGTTCGGCCGTTTGACGGTGAAGAAGTCCCAAACAAACTGACTTTCACATTTATAATATTGGTGTTGATGTTATGTTTACAGTATTAGTGGTATAAATATAGCATCAGTATGTAAGTAATCTCAACTAATATAACAAAGTGGAAAGATTTCAGTTTTTGTTTGTTTGTTTGTAACGATTTAACTCAAAAACTACTGGACCGATTCGAAAAATTCTGTCACTAATGGCAAGCTACATTATCAGGCAGTAATATAGGCTATATTTACCCGACTACAGCGAAGCAAAAAGGAGGGTTATGTTTTTGACCGGCATGTGGGTATGTATGTATGTAAGTATGTATGTATATATGTATGTATGTATGTATGTTCGTACGTACGTATGTATGTATGTTCATCTGTTCCCTCATAACTTCTAAACTACTTATCATAATTTGACAAATGAGGTGTCGTTGGACGCGTCTTATTTGTCTGCTGGTATAGGCTATATGACGTCACAACAAATTGAATGTGGCGCCCTCTAGAGGGCACGAAGACCACAACTAAAAAAAAAATTCACCACACCCCATCGTGTGTGGTATCGTTGAATAGGGATTTTATAAATGAAGATAGGGTTTAGTACATCATATTTTTGTCGGGCGTAGCGTTGGCGAGATATATCCCGCCGTAGTCAAGAAAACTAATTTTTACACCACGGCGTTGCAAAGAAGCAGTTAGGAGGGTTATGTGTTTGTTGATCGCTATGTATTTATGTAAGTATATTGATATGTATACAATTATGCAAAAACACCAAAATGCTTTAAATAAAAAATAAGTACAAAAACTAAAACCCGACTACTGAAAGATCACACCCTAAAAAGTATGAAACAAGAAAATATTCTCACCTGAGATCGCTATGTACTATCGAGGGACAATAGTCCAGTAGCACCTCAATGTTCATAGTAGCGTGCACGATATTTCTGTCGAATGTTCCAACGCAAACAATAACACGTAAGTACGGCATAGATGGCATGCTTACCCAGACCACAGACGAATAAAAAGGTGAAACGTAGCGTCAGATACATTTGGTAAAGATAATAATATTCCACTGTATACTAGTTTTCTTTTTGTTGAGTTAACATAACGTTGAGAAAGCTAGGCAACAAGTAACGGATGCTTATATTAGAATGAGTCATAAATGGCAGATTGGTCGAGTGGTAAAATGAACTGATAAGGAAGCATGAGGCCCGAGTTCGAATCTCCATGCATTGCATGATTTTGTTATAATTTTGAGGGCCCGATGGCGTAATCGCGAGAACGTTTGGTTGAACTTTGATGCCAGAGGTACCGAGTTCAAACCGCCGCGCAACAATGGATTTTCTATCGAACAATATACGTGCGCTTTTGAAGTTTTTTATTTGGTTTGAAGGATAAACATCGTTAAGAAACCAACAACCCCCGCATGGTGGTAGGACACTATCTAGTGTCCGACTGGCCAGCTACCACCCTCAAGTTAGAAAATCTGTCGTCAAACATCTAATGTGTTCCGGCAGCTATCCTTGAAGGCCAGTTCCCATTCTAGGCATAGCGTGCTTACCATCTTCGACGGCAACATAGCTTATCAACAAGTGAGATAGTGGTCAAACGCTAGCCTAATAGATATAATTTAAAAAAAAGGTTAACATCTTCCGCCGTAACCTTACGCGTTCCCCGACGCAAAATGTAGGGGTGATATACGTTTAACGTGTGTATCTGTGTGTCTGTCTGTAGCATCTTAGCACCTAACCGGATGAACCGATTTTGTTTTTATTATTGATAGTTTTTTTTTTGTTTGATAGATGTCTTCATCGAGAGTTTTCTTAGCTTTGATTCATGAAAATTCGTTCAATCGTTATAAAAGATTAGTTAGTAGATTTAATGATCCCACTACCACTGTACGAAAACTCATGATTCATGAATGCACATAAAACTTTCATTGGTTCCCGACGGTCGTTGGTTCTAATCCTAGCTATATACCAGCTAGGATTAGAACCAACGACCGTCGGGTCAGAATCAGGGTAACTATCCTTTACGCTAAAGGGCCGTCCAATACTACTACGTAAGTATTATAAAACAAATTCCATCACTGCGTCTGTCTGTCTGTTCGCAATAATCTCAATAGCTACTGAACGGATTATCATGCTGTTTTCACCAATAGCCAGAGTGTTTATGAGAGAGGTTTAGGTGCATAATTCGTTAAGGTTTTGTGTAAATTGGATGAAATATGACGATTATTGTTAAATATGTTAATATTTTATATTCGATGCAACAAACTGATGCAAATTTTGTAGGCATATATGTTCTACCCGTGCGAAGCCGGGGCGGGCTGCTAGTGTGAAATAAAATAAAAAGCACGATGATGTTATCTTAAGTTTTTGAGGAAATGAATACACAGCAATAATGTTTTTAAATAAACTGATTTATGACATATCAAAATATCATAAACTACTATTTTTATTTAATATGATATTAAATTGAAACCGTCTTCATTGACAATTTTATTCTCTGACAAAATAACACTCGTTTGGTTGCATCTAAGAATTGCTCTTACCTATTGATTATTTAAGGTTATAAGCTTAATTATTCATTTTCTATAGGAAAGGAGGATTGAAGCTTAATCCTTTACAATCATAAGTTACACAATTACTTATTACAAATTATCACAGCCGGCACATCGCCTAGTTTTTATATACTTTTAAATTAATATTTCGTGTGACTTCTATTGTTTTCGATGCAGATAAGAAGCCTTTGAGTATTCAACCAAGAAGCCTTCGTAATCCACTATATTCGCACATATTATATCTGTCACGTAAATATTAGCTATTATATAATCTGTGCTACAGTTGCTCAGGACATCTCTCGTCTCGCGCTCATCTTTGCATTATTAAATCCCATGGCATAGAAAATAATAATATGCCCATGGGGTGCGCGGCCAACATTCATTATGATTGCGAATAAAATCCGTCTGAAAACACCAAATCTTATAAACACACTTTATTAACAATTTACTTTCACAACTAGGATTTCTCAACACTTATCACTCAGCAATAACTTACACTTATGCCGCTTTCACTATACATTTGAGATAATATAATTTATTTAGTCCATTTCTATGCAATGCCTCAATATTCGCTGTCTTTAATAATTATATTTGCTTGCGTTTTGATTTTTTAAGTTATTTCTTAACCAAAGTTCAACCACCACCAAAGTTCACCAACCGACAATGTTATCTTCATACATTTATGCCATCAATACATTTTGTTTCAAATCTACCCTCATCATTTGTAAAACTGATAAAAGAAGCGAAACTGGTCAAGTTATTCGACAATTAATACATGCGCTCTTTCTAATGGATTCATAATGAGAGAGTGCGATATATGGGTCTTTCTATCTCTTCTATCTTTCTCTTTCATTATGTTACTTTCGAAACTTTTAATAGAAAACGGTCGTATGTGCATATTTTGCTGTCATGCTATTGCTTTTTGAGACTGCTTCTCCAATTTTGACCGATACTGTACAAACTATTCAATATGTATCGTGTATTATACAAACAACTTACTTTTAATAAATATTTTATTGTATTTCATAAATATTCTTGGTGGTGCTGAGAGGATAGCTGTGGTCGTATGTCCGTCCGTCGTGGCTGTGGAACCGTAACAAAACAATACACTCTGCAAAGTAGCATACGACCACGGGTATCCACTGAGCACCACTAAGAATATTTATGAAATTCAATAAAATATTTATTAAAAGTAAGTTGTTTACATAATACACGATACATATTGAATAGTTTGTACATAGCGATCTCAGGTGAGAATATTTTCTTGTTTCATACTTTTTAGAGTGTGATCTTTCAGTAGTTGGTTTTAGTTTTTGAACTTATTTTTTATTTATCCCAGTATCTCACGGGAACGGGAACTAGACGGGTGAAACCGTGTGGCGCAGCTAGTTTGGTGATAGGACCGTGAGACTAGCTGCTATATTGTTGTCTCACTTGCAGCTCCTCCACTCGATGTATCTCGGCCTCGAGCTGGTTGTTGAAGGTGAACTTGGCCGCCTCCACCTCCTTCTCCATGCGCACGAACTCCATCTCCTCCGTGTAGCCCAGCTCCTTGTTCTTCAGGTACAGTTGCAGCTCTTTGGGGATCTGGGGAAACATATTCATTCATAATTCACATTACAAGTCATTCATTAAACATACAAATTAGTATTACAAATGCATTAGTATAATGGCAACGTGTGTCGGATTCCCTAGTGGCTAGTGCACACTAATATTATAAAAACTACAAAGTTTTTCTCTGTCACTCAGTCTGTTTGTTACCTAATCACGCCTAAACGGACGATCCGATCTCACTGAAATGTAACAAGGAGATACTTTATAGCATGAGGACGAACATAGGCTACTTTTTGTGCAAATAAAATCGTCATTTTTACACATAACTCAGATCACACAAATGTTGGAGTACGTGAAGGAAGTCGCGGGTATCATATATACATACATAAAAGATCGTTTAAAAAACTTAAAAAACTGACTTCAAATGCCGCGCTATAAATTTTCAGTACCAAGAGGTGTTTATCTCCAAATCTCTGGAGATACTTATCAGATGTCGATAAAATTATATTATTAGGTACTATGGTACCAACCATGGGATGTCGCCTTTAAAAAAAATCATCAAAATTAAACGACTAAGTTATCCTAGATCAAAGATAAAGAAAAAGATATACGGTCGAATTGAGTTTCTCAACTCGACCGTCCTTTTTTGAAGTCGGTTAAAAATCACGCCTTTTCCCGTTGTGGTAGGCAGAGACTACTTCTTTCCACATGCTACGATCCTGACACACGTCTTTCGCTTCTTCCACTTTCATGAGTGCCTTCATACATGCTCGCCGGTTATAGGTACTTTTGACTTCGCCTTTCTTTAAAACATCTCCGATCTGGTCGTGATACGTTCGCCTAGGTCGGCCTCTACCGGCGGCCCATTTACACTCGTCTCATAAATCTGTTTCGTCAATCTTTCTCCATCCATCCTCTCTAGGTGTCCAAACCATCTAAGCATCCCTTTTTCAATCTTTGTCACTACATCTTCTACCACACCACAACATTCCCTTATCTAACTGTTCTCACCCTTATCCATCAGAGTTACTCCAATCAGTATATATGTATCAGCTAGTACAGTGTTTTTCAACCTTCTTAATGAACACCTTAGTATGAAAAAAAAAATTCGCGACTCCCTACCTACCACTGTTTATAATCTTCTTTTATTATATTACAGGGTTTTTCGTCAATGGCTCAAATATAAAGTAAACAAAAATCGTATAAATTAAGAAAACGATTGAATGCCATGACCTACCAGGTATCACATTTGTATGGGTCACATTGTATTGATTGTTGATTAATTGATTATTGTTTTATAAGTTTTTACCTACTAATGATCATTAATTAATATTTTTTAATAAAAATATATTTAAAACTTTGTTTTTATCCTTTTACTGAGGCTTCGCGACCCCCCCAGCGAGGTTCAAAAACACTGAGCTAGTATATATAAAATGTGAGAGGTGACCTTGAGTGAGCGGTAGGAAGCTAGCTCCTGCCGCATGTGACGCAGCTTCATGTTGACCTGCGCGTGAGTCCACTCCCGCGCCAGGATGCCCTTGCGGAACTCCATCTGCGCGCGCATCATGCGCACCTTCATCTCGCCCACTTTCTGTGACATACAACAACACACATATATATTATATACCTTATATGAACAAGCAAGCAGATAGTCCTAGTTGTTATCGTCGCATGGATAAAAGGGCGCTAAAAGAACTCAACATTTTTGATTATTAAATTTGGGTTTGGGCGGTATTATATAGCTATGCTGCTCTAAAATGTAAGAAAAATGACAAGGATGGCATATGAAATCAAAATCGTTAGTCTAGGGCCGAAGTTTTGTGTTCCAAGATAATTTTCGCGCCCAAAAACTGCATGGCGCGGAAAAGATGTGCAGATCCGCCATATTGGCGAAAATAGGCGCGCCAGTTGAGGGTATATAACGGCTATTAACACGTAAACATTTACCGGGAATTAACTTTGACCAGTTTCGGACGTTCTTCTGCCTGGGGTTCTGCCTACAAGCCCGAGAGTCGCGAACTGGCTTGTAGGCAGAACCCCAGGCAGAAGAACTTGAAGAACGTCCGAAGCTGGTCGGGAGTTAATCTCCAGTAAATGTTTACGTGTTTATAGCCGTAATAAATTTTAACACTCATAAATAGTTTTATTATAAAATTTATAGTTTTTTTTTAAGTTTATAGTTTGTAATAAAAAAAATCAAACCGATAAATTTAATAGAATGCTGTAGGAAGTAATAGCTTGTAATTATCAGTCTAGTGGTTGTTGAAGGAACATGAACCATGCAGTCAGATCAAAATCTCGCTAGGCATGTAGGTACCATGCTTATACTATATAGTATTGAGCACGCAGATGTTTTTACAAATTCAATTTAATCCGTATGCTCGTAACATAAGGTTGTAATTACTATGTACATCAAAACGGCCCAAACGAAAGGACCCTAGATGGGAGTGTGTTCTTGTCTAGCAACCTGCCAGTGCATATATAGTATACTAGCTGTATCCGCGACTTCGTGCGCGTGGAATAGTGTCTTTGGGTAGCATTTTTAAATATTTAGGCTAATTATTTTACAAATAAGACACGCGTACCCCACCTACACCGCACCGTACAACGCCGCGCAAATCCCCCTCCCCTCTCCCTCCACCTGACCCCATCCCTACCCTCTCCCTCTCTCTTCCCTCAACTCCCTTTCCCCTCACTTCCCTCTCCCCCCCTTTCCACCCACTTCCCTCCCCTCTATCTTCCCCCAACTTCACCCTCCCCTCACTTTCCTGTCCCCTCCACTTCATCCCCTATTGTTATTTTACACCCTTGAGGGTAAAACTTTTAAAAAAGTAGCCTATGTCCATTCTCAGGCTCGAGACTATCTGTGTACCAAATTTCATTGAAATCGGTTCAGTGGTTTTGGCGTGAAAGTGACACAGACAGACAGACAGACAGAGTTACTTTCGTATTTATAATATTAGTTAGGATATATACATTATATAGTATATGTATAGAATATAATTATATATGTGGTCCACACAAAAGAAAGGTATAAATTCCGTTCAAGGTCGGTCTCTTGCAGGCTGGTTTTGCGCTTAGTGCACAGTCGAGTTGAATGTAGTGAAATGTCGTTGGTAGGTACTGACCAGTATAAGGTTGTTGATCTTCTCGATCTCCTCGCGCGGTATGAGAGCCGCGTCCTCGTAGTCCTCCATGTGTCCCGTGGTCACTATCTCCACCTGCCCCGCCGGGATCACCAGCTGAACACAACATATATATATTGTTAGAATATTTCCAACTACCCTCACGCTGCGACTGGGCTCGATAGTATAAAAGCGGACAGCGAGCGGGTATCAGATTCATTCTTCGTGTGGCCGTCGTAATGTTCGGACGTAATGGTTATGTTGTTAGCTTAGACACCTTATGTAATTGTTATTATGTTGAGGTTCTGTGGTATTATATAGATGTGGGTATTGTGATACTGTTTATTTTTTTAGCCTTTTTCACTTCTGGTCTCTAAGAATATACTTATTTTTATATCGTGGTATAACATTTATTTTGACCGACTTACGAAAAGGAGGAGGTTCTCAATTCATCTGTACGTTTTTTTTTCACCGACTTCCAAAAAGAACGCGGTTCTCAATTCATCTGTATGTTTTTTTTGTGTGTATGATACGCGATTACTCCGTCAATTGTTAACAGATTCGAATGATATTTTTTTTTAATCGGTAGGGTACGTTTCCGAGGTTGTTCCATTATAATGTCATCGAGATCTGATAAGTATCTCCAGGGATTTGACGATAAACGTCTCAAACTTGCTACTGAAAACGCACGTAGCTACGCGGCATGGAAGTAGTATTTTTTAATATATTCAATATTATAATAATAAAAAAAAAAGTTGCAAAATCTGTATATGACCTGTATAGTCTTGTTCCTGGCCGCGAGTTCCACCTCATCCCTGTGTCTGAGTATAAGTTCCCTGGTGCGCGCCAGCTCCGTCTTGCGCGCCTGTATGGCCTTGTGCCACACGGTCATAGTTGTGTCCACGTACCCCATCTCTTGTACCAGCCCGCGCATCTGTACATATCCAAATATAAACTGTACACAGTCGACTCATAAATGTGCTCTAAAATAGGAAAGATTAACAAAAACACTTTACTGAGTTCATATGAAAACTCCTCTTCATTTTGCCATTTCTGAAATTTCTAGCACTCTAAGTTTGCCCATACATTTTGTGGGAGTTGGCAATTTTTTTAATGCAATTCGATACTGATCACATCAAACATTGTATACAGGACCACCAGAGCTTAGAGCGCTAGAAATGTAAGAAATTGCAAGAAAACTTTACTGACTTGATATGAGATCACCATCTCAATTTTGCCATTTCTGAAACTTCTATCACTTTTGATAAGGATCAAAAATGTCTATGGGACAACTGAAATAGATAATAAAATAGTGACATGATAGTGATTGATTAGATGATTCTAATCAATAATGTCACTATCTTGTTCTTGTGTAAGGTGCAATACACACCAAAGCCGCCGACCTATGTCGGCCACTCAAGTGTGAACTTGTCGGCGGGCTTGTTATAGTCTATAACCAGACCGCCGACAAGATATACATCGGCCGCCGGGTTGTGTCGGTGTGTATTGTAACTGACCCGTATCTCGGTCTCCATCTTGGCCCTCCGCAGGCGGCACGTGGTGGCCCACAGCGTCTCGTCCATCACGGGCGGCATGTTGCTCACAAGGTCCAGTTGATCCACCCTGCATACATACACTCACTTCTCTCACCAGTTTTGGGGAACCAAAAGTTTAAACATCCATTAATTCATCATAGCGTTTTACAAAACTTTGCTTGGCTTAAATAGTGTGGGCACTCGCTGCCCGTCTGTAGCGATCCCACAGTTGTATTTATATTATATCTTTGATCTTATTATTTTATTTAGGTTGCAGGTTTTTCTTCAATCAAAGTACTTTTTTAAACTTGAGTTACATTTATTGCGGCTTATCATGCCGCCATATTTTTTGCAAGAGAGCGAGGGCTCGGTGTTGCCCGTATACATAAAACATTACGTTCGCATAAAATGATGAATTTGTAAGAAACAGTAAGTATAAATAAATATATACAACTTTAAAGAGCGTGTTGTCTCTTTTCGCTTTCTCAACGAATTTCCCCTTCCGCGCTCTCCTTCCAACTGTCAGGTACGTAACAGGAAGTAACTAGCCGGAAATGGCCATTCGCTAAGATTTATTTTATATGAACCGTAATAATATTATTTTTAAAACTTATTTGTGTTCGCGTTTGACCACAATCACGCCTGGTAGTAAGCGATGATGTGGTCGTAGATGGTGAACACGTATTGAAAGAAAGAAAATAATAAGCGATAATGTGGTTAGAGATGGTGAACACGTATTGAAAGAAAGAAAATAATAAGCGATAATGTGGTTAGAGATGGTGAACACGTATTGAAAGAAAGAAAATCATAAGCGATAATGTGGTTAGAGATGGTGAACACGTATTGAAAGAAAGAAAATAATAAGCGATAACGTGGTTAGAGATGGTGAACACGTATTGAAAGAAAGAAAATCATAAGCGATAATGTGGTTAGAGATGGTGAACACGTATTGAAAGAAAGAAAATAATAAGCGATAATGTGGTTAGAGATGGTGAACACGTATTGAAAGAAAGAAAATCATAAGCGATAATGTGGTTAGAGATGGTGAACACGTATTGAAAGAAAGAAAATAATAAGCGATAACGTGGTTAGAGATGGTGAACACGTATTGAAAGAAAGAAAATCATAAGCGATAATGTGGTTAGAGATGGTGAACACGTATTGAAAGAAAGAAAATCATAAGCGATAATGTGGTTAGAGATGGTGAACACGTATTGAAAGAAAGAAAATAATAAGCGATAACGTGGTTAGAGATGGTGAACACGTATTGAAAGAAAGAAAATAATAAGCGATAACGTGGTTAGAGATGGTGAACACGTATTGAAAGAAAGAAAATCATAAGCGATAATGTGGTTAGAGATGGTGAACACGTATTGAAAGAAAGAAAATCATAAGCGATAATGTGGTTAGAGATGGTGAACACGTATTGAAAGAAAGAAAATAATAAGCGATAACGTGGTTAGAGATGGTGAACACGTATTGAAAGAAAGAAAATAATAAGCGATAACGTGGTTAGAGATGGTGAACACGTATTGAAAGAAAGAAAATAATAAGCGATAACGTGGTTAGAGATGGTGAACACGTATTGAAAGAAAGAAAATAATAAGCGATAATGTGGTCGGAGATAATGAACACGTATTGAAAGTTAATGAAAATAAACTTACGCCTTAAAATATTCGACACAGTCAACATGCAGCAGTGGCGGTCTTACTCCCGTCGCCACCGCTGTGGCTAGCTCGTACAGCACGCTCGGGATCATTGTAGCGCGCTGCTGCCATTTTGGTCGTTTCCTAGAATATATAGGAGCTTATTGTTAAATTTATATATTTATTTACACACATAAAACTAAGCATCATAACAGCGAGTGCCAAACCGATGTTACAGAAATTAGAACATTTACAACATATAAATACAAAAATTAAAAGCAGGTATATATACATAAACGTAATTTAAAATAACTAAAATTTAACTTGGTAATGCAAGGATATTTTAAAAATGTTGTAAAAATAAAATTCAGAAACAAGTTTGAGACGTTTATTGTCATATCTCTGAAAATACTTATACATATACAGATCTCGATGCAATTTCAATGGGACCACCTTGGTATGTATCCTACCAATTAGAAAAAATAATAATTTGAATCGGTAATAGCGTAACATACATACCAAAAAAAAAAACAAAAATATACAGACGAATTGAGAACCTCTTCCTTTTTGTAAGTCAGTTGTAAACATAAACACAGTTAATGATTTTCTTTTTATAATTAGTTACCTGAAGAACTTATAGCACTGGTCGACAATAATCGGCGAGAGGTCCGCGAAGTGGTTCTTAAACGTCCTCTCCATATATTTGTCCTTGAGGGAGAGCGCGTCGTACGCTGCCTGCACCTCTGTGCTCTGCTCCTGGATCACCTGCAACTCCTCAGACAGGATGCTGTCTTCACGCTCGAACCGGGATATTTGATGTCTGCTCGACATAGAAGGTTGTTAGAGGCGCCTATGGCCAGCAATGGATTAATATTTATTTATTGATAATTAGAACAGTTATTACCATTTACACAAATTAAAACGTATGTTTACCCATTTATAAAATATAATAATAGATAGGTAGGCACATAAACAATTAGAGAAACATGATATATACAATTAGTCAAATATCCAAACCAATAACAGCATAAATCTTGCCAAATATAAATAAAAAAAAATTAGGTAGATCATTAATTAAAGGTATAAGTATATGACAATGAGATCGTAGATCGCATCGTCACATCAATCAGCCGACATGGCGGTCAAACGCTGACTAACTATATGACATGAAATTATATTATAAAAAAATGCTTAGTGTAATGTATAGAAAGTAGTAATCGACCGAGATTTCGGTTTCGGCCAGTTTCGATCGGACTCTAATAGAAAGGTTATCAAACATTAAAACCATCCAGCATCCCACCAACACCACCTCGTCCTTCAGCGTTCATTCGTTGTCGTCACGACAACACTACAATTGAATGAAATCTAGAAACTACATCAACACACAACTTTTTATTTTATATCATATAGGCTAGCGTTTGACCACTATCTCACATGTTGGTAAGTGATGATGCGGTCGAAGATGGTAGCACGCTAGGCCTAGAATGGAAACTGGCTCTAAGTATAGAGCTGCTGGAACAAATTAGATATTTTGGCGACAGATTTTTTATCTTGAGGTTAAACTACTCTCCAATAGCACCAACCTCATGTTTTCAAGTTTCTCATCCATCTCGACACGATCCAGGTTGGTGCGGCGCAGTCGCATCAAGTTGAGGTTCTCTTGTCCGATCACAGAATCTATTCTCAGCTTCAGTATTCTCATTTCTTTCACCTACAAATATTACATAGCTGATTATTCTTTACATGGTATGAAATAGAGCTTTCGTTAATTTTAACCTGCCCCTTAAATAAATTGACAAAATCTTTATTTGAAGAATTGCCAAGAGTGCGCCGCAGCGACACTTCTCGGTGTCAACTTCTTACACGCTGAATTCACACGCATTATCTTGAGGGATATATGAGCTTACTAAGCAGAGTATACGACTGAAAATGGTATGGACAAGAATCATCGTTATATAAACTAAAAAAAAACTGGCCAAGTGCAAGTAAAATAAATTAGTCGGACTCGCACTTGAAGGGTTCCGTAACACACTACGGTTCTCACAGAATACATCGACCTGGCAAGTTTCAACTGTTCCTTATAGTTTCGGTAATAAAGTGGCTGTGACATACAGAGGGACAGACAGACAGACATGACGAATTAATAAGGACTCCGATTTTGCCATTTGGGTACGGAACCCTAAAAAAGGTCTTAGAATGCTGCGCAAGTCATTTATACTACATATATAGTATGAGGTGCTTATCTCCAAATCTCTGGACGTACTCTTCAGATCTTTACGAAGTTTAAATGGGACCATAACCATTTCGGAATAAACCTATTACGAACAAAAAAAAGGAAAAATTGAGAGCCAGTTCCCATTCTAGAACTAGCGTGCTGCCATTCTCGACCGCATCATCACTTACCAACAGGTGAGATAGTGGTCAAACGCTATCCTATATGACAGACAAAAAAACATCAAATCCGTCTATATATGACGGATTTATGTCCAAACACACATAAAAAAATAAACATCCGAATTAAGAACCTCATCCTTTTTAACAAACGAGCCGTGTCTGTAACTCACCCTAGCGTTAAACTTGACGATGCCTTCATTGAGCACCTGCGACAACTTGCCGTACTCAGCGTGTAACATCTTGCGGTACTTGTCACGCTCCTCTTCACGGAACCTGACCTTCGCCTCGTAGTCAAACACCTGACGCAGATCTTCCTCGTTGAAGTGCTCGGGGTCTTTATCCAGCTGGGAGTAACGTTCATTTTTATTATTATATATTTGTATAGCACAGTGTGACCTAAACCCGCACCTTACGCACGTTTTTCCGTGACTCAAGTAGTCCATTATTGCACAGCGTTTAGCACTTCTACTTCTACAACTTCACGCCGTGCAATAATAGACAACTTAAGTCACGAGTATCGTATATTATTTTAAAGCTGTCAGCTACTTAAGTCGCACGTATCGTAATATACTATTTTGACGTGTTAACGTCTTATAAATCGATGAACGCCGGCTGCACGCAAGAAAAAAAATTACGTTCTGCGTGCGAGCGACAGCGCGGACCAAGCGATAGAGAGGCACGATCGTATGACGTTATCACGTAAAATTATCGTCCGTAAAGACAAGACAAGACAAAAAGACAACGAATTTTTTATCAAATAAAAGCTTAACAAGAATACTACTAACCCACATTGCTAATGTGGGTTAGTAGTTTTGTTAACCCCTCCAACTAAGCTAAATATGCTTGACTGGAGTGGGTTCACGTCAATAGTGCAATGGGCTGGGATCGAACTCACGACCCCATCACGATCGCCAGGCCGACGCCTAAGCTATTGGGCTATTGCCGCTTAATAAAGTAAGATTTAGTGTAATGAAACACACTCGGGCGGTTAACTGACTATTACCAATATTGAGGGCGCATACTAAATAGTTTCTAAGTACCCGCAATACATGAATAATACTTCACAAATATACTGTGGACATCTTCCAAACATCATCATCAGCCTATCTCTATCCACTGCTGGACGTAGGCCTCACCCACGGCACGCCACTGAGCTCGATCTTCAGCTCTGTTTCCTACCGTTGTCAGCCAGCTTGTTTTCAGACAATAATACACGGAAAAGCGACCGTGGTTAACAGGTGATCAGAGCATTATAACAGAGGAAATAATCTGCCGCCATAACTTACAGTGTTCCGGCAGAACAGCCCTTGAGAGTGCAACTACTCTAGGCCTAGCGTGTTCACCAGGCGAGATAGTGGGTCGCTAGCCTATCAGATATCCATACTATAATAATAATCTATACTAATATTATAAAAAGAGAACATTTGTATTTTTGTATTTTTGTATGTTTGTAATGATTTGGCTCAAAAACTACTGAACCGATTTAAAAAATTCTTTCACTAATATATAGAATGGACTTTCGAAATAAAAATAGGCTATATATTATCCCGTTTAAATGAAAGGTACATTCGTGGAGACCTAATTTGCAACCTAAGTAGACAAAAAAACGGTCGAAAAAACACGTTTCTTACGAACGCTGCTCATTTGAAAATAGATAGAAGAATATTTTCTATGAAAGAGTTGTACAACTTAATAAGACCTACAAAAAAGTCCGCGACAGCATATGTCTATCTCTTAAGGTTGACTCACAGTAATCATTTTAATCTTTATTTTTTTGTTAAAAATTATTACATAACTTCCAAGGCTATTATCAAGTATATTGTATTAATCCTTATCCAAATAATTACGTTAATTAGCTTGGCCACATATTATAGATTAAAATTGTCCTTTACAGTATATAATTCAAATGAAAACTCTAGAAGGTATCACGAATTTCACATACACGCCACGCAAAATAAATAAAATATTTGCAGTGTAACCACAGATTAGTTCATAGTTACTACGAAATATTAATAAAAGCTTAGCTACTTATTATCGTTGGTAGTATTGTGATCCCCACCGATCACAATACCACCAACGATAATACCGATCACAATGACTCTAAACACGTCATTTAGAATCAGAGCTGTAAGTTGGTGAGGATTTGAGTATTCTGTAGAGTCCAGGAGATGTCCCAGCATCAGGTCAATGCTTCCATGTTTTTACAATATCGTTGAAGAAGAAGATTTTCAAATTGATCAGACCTATGAAAGTTGATTTCATAGCGCAATTAACTAGAAAAAAGCTCATAGTGTTATAACTATTGAACGAATTTTCATAAATTAAAGCTAAGAACACTATCGTTGAAGATATCTATCAAACAAAAAAAAACTATCAATAATAAAATGAAAATCGGTTCATCCGGTTGGGTGCTAAGATGCTACAGACAGACACCAAATACACACGTTAAACGTATAAACCCCTACTTTTTTCGTTACGTTAAGGTTACGGCGGCAAAGGTTCTCCTTGGTGGTAAGCTATTTTTCAACCGACTTCCAAAAATAAGGAGGTTCTCAATTCGTCTGTATGTTTTTTTTTGTGTGTGTATGTTACATGATTACTCCGTCAATTGTGTACCGATTCGAATGATTCTTTTTGTAATCGGTAGGGTACGTTTTCCAGGTGGTCCCATTGTAATTTCATCGAGATGTGATATGTATCTCCAGAGATATGACGATAAACGTCTCAAACTTGCTACTGAAGTTGACTCGCAGGGCATTGAAGTCGGTAGTTTTAGTTAAACTATCTTAATTATTGGTAGATTTAATGATCCCACTACCTCTGTACGAAAACCCATGATTCATGAATGTAAATAAACTTTCATTGGTAGGTATATAGCTAGGATTAGAACCAACGACCGTCGGGTCAGAATCAGGGTAACTATCCTATACGCCTAAGGGCCGTCCAATATCACTACGTAAGTATTATAAAACAAAGTCCATCACTGCGTCTGTCTGTCTGTTCGCAATAATCTCAATAGCTACTGAACGGATTATCATGTGGTTTTTACCAAAAGCCAGAGTGTTTATGAGGAAGGTTTAAGTGCATAATTCGTTAAGATTTTGTGTAAATTAGTTGAAATATGACGATGATTGTTAAATATGTTAAAATGTTATATTCGATGCAACCAACTGATGTAAATTTCGTAGGCATATATGTTCTACCCGTGCGAAGCCGGGGCGGGCTGCTAGTAATAAATATAATAATAAAGCCTTTTATTTTCTAACTCCTAAGTATTACATAAAATTTATGCATGAATTATAACTTATTTAAAAATTTTGCACTTGTACAGTTTTTCATTTTACCATGATGTTTTCGTTAAAGTTGTGTGTTTTATTTACATTATTATTTTCTTGGATAGGAACCCCTATTTGGGTATAGGCCTCCTCCAGCTTAATCCAGTTTTCTCTCTCTTTAGCTCGTTCAAGCCACTCTTTTCCTGCTATTGCTATAATATCGTCACTCCATCGTTTTATAGGTCGTCCTTTCGTCTTTTTCCGCTAGGTCCTTTCCATCTCGTCACTTCTATAGTCCATCGCTTGTCGCTGTATCGTGCTACATATCGAGCCCATTGCCATTTTAATCTTTGGCAGTAGTGTAGGACGTCTATTAGTTTTGTCTTCTTTCGTATAGATTCGCTTCTTACTTTGTGCATTCTTCTTATTTTTAATAAGCTTCTTTCCATAGCTTTCTGGCAGCTAACCAGATTTGTTTTTATTTTAGTGTTGTAGGTCCTCGTCTGGCAACCATACGTGAGAGTCGGTAAGATGTATGAGTCCATTACTATTTTTTTTAAGTGGAGCGGATAGTCACCTTTCATACGAGGGTCATTCAACAAGTACTTAGCCTCATCGCCCAATGGCACTGCGATTACAAAAAATTTTTACCATAGTACAGTGCAATGTTTTTGAAGCCTATTGTCAAAGTTTTAAACAATGACCTCTATTAGTTTTGTTTTAATAGCCTTTGAAAGCGAACGTGTCGGTCAGTTTACCAAAAATGGAAAAAGAGCAGTATCGTTCGGTGATTCGATTTTTATTTTTGGAAGGGAAAACGCGCAGTGAAATTAAAAATCGCTTGGATGCTGTATACAGTGACTCTTCTCCTTCGATGGCAACCGTCAAGAATTGGTTTAACGAGTTTGCTCGTGGCCGCAAGTCGGTTTTTGATGAGCCACGCCCAGGTGCCCCGAAAACGGCTACTACGGAGGAAAACATTAAAAAATCCACGATCTCGTGTTGGCAGACCGCCGATTGAAGGTTCGCGAGATAGCTGACAATGTGGGCATTGCAGAAGGAACGGTGCATCATATTCTCCACGAAGAACTGGGCATGAGAAAGCTGTCAGCGCGATGGGTGCCGCGTTTGCTCACACTGGACAACAACCACGACATCGCGCCGGCTCACACCTCTGCCGTCGCCATGGCCAAATTATTCGAATTGCGCTACGAATTGCTGACCCATCCACCTTACTCTCCAGACATGACCCCCTGTGACTTCTTTTTGTTTCCAAACCTGAAAAAGTCACTCGCCGGAAAAAGATTTGGGTGAATGAGGAGGTCATCACCGCCACGGAGGCCTATTTTGCAGACTTCAGGAAAACGTATTTTTTAGACGGGTTAAAAAAGTTGGAGCATCGCTGGGCCAAGTGTATTGAGTTAAAAGGAGATTATGTAGAAAAATAAATCGGCACTTTTCGAAAATTTTCTTTTTTCTTTTGTAGGCTAAGTATTTATTGAACGACCCTCGTAATCTCTTTGAGTGACCAGTATTTTTTCCAACTCATATTTATTCTACGTTCTACCTCTTCTTCTTCATTTCTGTCTTCAAATGATATTTCTTTTCCTAGATATATATATTTATTTACGTATTCAATGGTCTTTCCTTCGAGTTTTATTATGTGTGTGTAGCTGTTTATCATTAGTTTTGTTTTATCTTTATTCATCAAAAGACCTACTTTTTTACTTTGATCACTTAATAAGTTTCTAGTTTTCTGCTGCTTTCGGCGAAGAGCACTATATCATCTGCGAATCTGAGGTGACTTAATTAGCGGTCACCCACTTTGATTCCTTCGTTTTCCCATTTCAGATCCTCGAAGATGTTTTGTAATACTGCTATGAAAATCTTGGGAGATAGGGGGTCTCCTTGCCTCACTCCTCTTAGAATTGGTATTTCCGGTCCTCGTTTCTCTAGTTTTACATTACTGGTACTGCTTTCGTATATGTTTTTCAATATATTTTTGTACTTTTCGTGGACATGACATTTGTTCAGAGCTTCCCAGATTGCATCGTGTGATATCGTATCAAATGCTTTTGCATAATCGATGAAAGCTAGATATAGCTAGATATCCATACTATAAAAACGTTTGTCACTCTGTCTGTTTGTTATCTAATCACGCCTAAACGGACGATCAGGTTTTACTGAAATTTGACAAGGATACTTTATTATTTATTATTTATACTTTGGAGCATGAGGATGAATATATATATATAAATTCTCGGTGTACGTGAACACAGTCACGGGCATTAGTTTGAAAAAATTAAATAAATAAACATTACGAACCACGCGAATAAATTTCAGTGTCTTGAAAGTGTAACGCTTCATATTTCTGAATATTGTCTTAGGACCTTAATAAGAGATCTAAAGAAGACAGAATATACAGCATGAGTTTCGGTACCTTTCGAAAGAGTGGATTGGTTAGTTCTAACCAATCCACCAATCGTCTCATTACGTTCTTTCAATTACAGATAAACGCGTAGACAACACCGTCACTTAATATCAAAGATTTCAAGCAAGTTGTTTGTCTGTACAGCGTAATAATTTAAGATCGTTGACAAAACGAAACAAAAACCGGCCAAGTGGAGTTGGACTCGCCCATCGAGGCTTCTGTACTAACTGCTCAGACAATGTTGCATGACAAACTTAACTTTGCAGTTCGAGCCATAGAACGTGTACTGTACCAACTACAAATAATACGTTTGTAATAGTAAATTAACTAATTAATTTTTTTAGTTATTACACTACATATTTACATTTTTCAGATTTATTCCTATATAAGTGTGTCAATACCTTGCTTGTTGCCAAATTTCATGATACTATGTCAACGGGAAGTACCCTATAGGATTTAATTCCCATGTGAAATCGCAAATTATGCGAAAATATGAGACATATCATCAAGAAAAACATCGTTAAGAAACCAACAACCCCCGCATGGTGGTAGGACACTATCTAGTGTCCGCCTGGCCAGCTACCACCCTCAAGTTAGAAAATCTGTCACCAAAACATCTAATGTGTTCCGGCAGCTATCCTTGAGAGCCAGTTCCCACTCTAGGCCTAACGTGCTTACCATCTTCGACCGCATCATCACTTACCAACAGGTGAGATAGTGGTCAAACGTTAGCCTATAAAGTATAAAAAAAAAAAAAAAAAACGATCATATATTTGATCACTTTGACTTACAAGTTTGATTTTTTCACAGCCAAAAGAAACCGTAGACCCTTGTATTCGATATGAGTATTAACTTGATATCTCTCCGCGTTCCCGAGAAAAAGGATCTTGACATACAGACAGACAGACAGACAGACAGACAACAAAGTGATCCTATAAGGGTTCCTCTTTTTCTTTTGATGAAAAAATCATACTATACAATAGGTGACTATATGGATGACAAAAATGCATGGCCTGAATGCCCCAAGTTCCAAGAACAAATATAAATTGTATTATAATTAATAATATATTGTTAAAATATTAAAGCTGACATGTACAATTAATTTAAAAAAAAAAGATAAAATGACAAGACAAGCCCCATAGAGTTTCTTGGTGTTTCTTCTCTGATGGGAGTATTTCCGAAACACCGGTAGATTCAACAGCCATTCAGTTTTCCCCTTTTGTCCGCAGATTTTCTTTCTAGGCTTGCCATTTTTATTTTTATTTAAACAATATTATGCAGCTGACAGACGGACTATCAGTTCCATTTGGATCATGATATGTACTGTGATCGGTATGCGTTTCTCTATGTTGTGTTTCACTATTTCACTTTTTTATTTTTTCTATATAAAAATTGTCTGAAGTACTGAAACACACACTTACATGTATGGTTGGTTTTAACCAACTTTAATTTTTTTAAATATTCTGACGTAAACGATTGGATGACAGCTGAATGGTTCATTACTTTTTTTTTCTAATTCAAAGCGTTAAATTCTGCTTTTGCTATGTTTACTTGATAATTGGTTATGATTTATTTTATGATTTATGATTTTGACGTGTATATGTGCGTATATTTATACTGCCTACATACTGAATAAATGCTTTGATTCTTGATTCTTGATTCTTTTGAGGTACGGAACCCTAAAAACGACTTCAAATGCCACGCTAAGGATTTTTAGTACTAAGATTGAGGTGCTTATCTCCATCTCCATATCTCTGGAGATACTTATCAGATTTCGATAAAATTACAATTGGACCAAATGGGAAGCATCATCTCTAAAATAGAAAAAATAATAAAGTGTGTAACACTTAAATAAACATAACATTAAATTAAACAAAATCGGCAAATAAATAACGAGTTCTGAGGTAACAAACATAAAAAAACAGGCGAATTCAGAACCTCATACTCTTCGTGAAGTAGGTTAAAATTAAGTAAAAGCACGTACCATACACTGCGGCTTGGGTATAGGTTTCTTGATCTCCTCGTGCCACAGTTTCTCCAGCACGCCGTCCATCATGTCTATGAGAGCGCGCTCCTTGAAGTCATCCTTGGGCTTCGGCTCCGGCGGCGCGATCACCATCTGACTGGGGCTGATGTACGGAGTTATACTGCACTGTGAATATCATACAACAGAATAGAACAAAACAAGAACAGAACTAGAATAGAATAGAATAGAATAGAATAGAATAGAATAGAATAGAATAGAATAGAATAGAATAGAATAGAATAGAATAGAATAGAATAGAATAGAATAGAATAGAATAGAATAGAATAGAATAGAATAGAATAGAATAGAATAGAATAGAATAGAATAGAATAGAATAGAATAGAATAGAATAGAATAGAATAGAATAGAATAGAATAGAATAGAATAGAATAGAATAGAATAGAATAGAATAGAATATAATAGAATAGAATAGAATAGAATAGAATAGAATAGAATAGAATAGAATAGAATAGAATAGAATAGAATAGAATAGAATAGAATAGAATAGAATAGAATAGAATAGAATAGAATAGAATAGAATAGAATAGAATAGAATAGAATAGAATAGAATAGAATAGAATAGAATAGAATAGAATAGAATAGAATAGAATAGTATTCTATTCTATAAGATTCTATTTTCTATAATATTCTAATAGATTAGAAGTAAGTAGTTTATAAGTATGATGGAACCGGTTAAAAAACATAACCCTCCCTTATGCTACGCCGTAGTCGGTTGAAAAGAAACGTTACCTCTTCAACTTCCACCTTGATGAGTCGCAGCGGTTGTTCCTCCTGCTGCCACTCGGGATCCTTGATCTCGACCAGCAGGTGGTGGAAGCTGCCGCGAAGATCCGACAACTTGTTCAACTCTGAACAAATTATGTTATATTATAATATGTTATTATGACATGTTAATATCTCTAAACTCATTAATTCTCTCACTTTATCTTTTTAACCCCCGATGCAAATAGAAGGGGTGCTATAAGTTTGACGTGTTTATCTGTGAGTCTGTGGCATCGTAGCGCCCAAACGGATGGACCCGTTTTGATTAAGTTTTACTTTGTTTGATAGGTGTCTTAATCTAGAGTGTTCTTAGCTTTGATTCACAAAAATATGTCCAGTCGTTTTAAGACTATGAGCTTTTTAGGGTTCCGTAGCCGAATGGCGAAAAACGGAACCTTATAGATTCGCCATGTCTGTCTGTCTGTACGTCCGTATGTCACAGCTATTTTATTCCGAAACTATTAGGACTACAGAATTGAAACTTGGTAGGTAGATGTATTCTGTGAACCGCTTTCCGATTTTTATACAAAAATAAAAAATATAAAAGTTTTTCGTCAAACCTATACGTGTGTATCTATGGATAGGTCTTTAAAAATGACATTGAGGTTTCTAAAATATTTTTTTCTCAAGGAGGAGCAATAGGAGCGTCTAAATTGGTAAAATGTGTGTCCCCCCCCCCCCCCCTCTAACTTCTAGACACAGTCGGCAGTTGTTGAGATACAGCGACCGCAAGTATAACTTTGTTTTTCATACAATCACTATGAAAAACAAAGTTATTTTTGTAGTTGCGAAAAATCAAAGTTATAGAATACTCTACTGTGTTATGGAACCCTACGAGTACGAGTCCGACTTGCACTTGGCCAGTTTATTTCTAGGGAATGACGCAATGAGATCAACTTTCATAGGCTTGCAATTAGAAATTCTGTATAAGGATACTTCAATATTATTTTATAAATTGTTAAACACAATCCGAAATTTCATCGTACCGACGGGACTTGAACCCGCAACCTCCTGGATAACATGTCGAGGTGCTCTGCCAATTAAGCCACAGTTCGATCTATCGATACGAAGAAATTAGTGGATTGCATTTTTTTTACCCAATTATGCATTGGTGGCGCCATCTATGACTACTTTATATGACTACTATAATTTAGTTAAAGTGTGTAACTTCTTCAAAGAAACATAATATTCAATAATATTGTCAGAACATGGTAGCATTGACCTGATGCTGGGGCATCTCCTAGATCCTCTGCAGAATATTCTACTCTTAATTAATTACATCAGAGAAGTTGTGTTTGGGCTCATTGGAATGGTCTTAATTAACATATTGTACATATCTAGATTAGCCAGGGGTTGTTTTAAATTTTGAATTAAAGTTAATACTTTAATTCAAAATTTAAAATATAATAATTTATACACATAAAGAGATTCCGTAAAAATGCATGTGAAACAAAAGTATATGAATACATGCTACGCTATTCGAAACGATAAATACTGTGACTAATAATGTCGATTCAACCGCACACTGGGTGCATCTTAATCTCAAACAAGTGAGGTATGTGCAGCTATAATATAATATACTATGATCATCGAGAGGCTGCAGCGTATATTTGCCATATATGTATATAAACGACAGTATGGATATTATCCGTACCTTTTTCCATCTCTGTTTGTATCAGGCATGATTGGAGTTGATACCTTGAGGCTACGGCGCAAGTTGTTGCTGGTTGCACACTACGTACTCATACTACGTGGTAAAATTGACAACTCAAATGTGTTAGTGTGTATAAATATGTTTGTTCCGCAGCACTATATACACACGGGCCGCCGTCGGCACAGGCTATTCGTGTATCCAGATTTGCACACCCTCCATGCTAGACCACAGATTGTATAATAGTTACTTCGTCATGCACCCGCGCTACGGGCGATGTCTGTCATCAATTAATTCATGCATCAGTTCCAACATGTTAACATATTTAACGATATAAATATAGTACAAAATTTGACATCCATAAATATAATACTAGAAATAAAGATAAATTATACCTACCAAAAGTAAGACTTACAAAGGTGAAGAAACAAGGAGAGTATAATAAACTAAACATGTATAATAAATTACCAACTAGTATAATCAAATTACCAATGCCTGACTTCAAAATCAAAATCAAACTATTTTTTACAAACAATGCCTTTTATAGTATTAATGAATTTATGACAATGAAGCTGAATGAAAATTCCTTCAACATCAGACATGAAAATTGCGTGCACAAATGACTAATATTGGTATGTTATGTTATTTATTTTGTTATCTTTTTCATAATAAGTTACAATCAGATGATAATTAATGCAATTTTTTAATAATTATGTAAACGACGTGCCTAATATAATGTACATGTTATAATAATGGTTAATAAATATTCTGATTTCTGATTTCTGATAAGTTGAGTGTTATAACTGAAGAACTGAAATAACTTAAGAGTATTTTTAGTTTAAGTAATTAGTTATTACTTGTAATAACTTAAATAGTTTAGCATCTTAAATAGCAATGCTGTAAAGCTAACTATTTTTCTGAAATAAATAAATAAATAGATAATTAAATATAAAAAAATAATAATAATAAAGAAATAAAATAAATATATATTTTGATGGTTTGGACATCTAGAGAGATGGATGAAGAAAGATTGACGAAACAGATTTATGAGACGTGTGTGAATGGGCCAGTTGGTAGAGGCCGACCTAGGCGAACGTATCACGACCAGATCGGAGACGTTTTAAAAAAAGGCCAAGTCAAAAGTACCTATAACCGGCGAGCATGTATGAAGACGCTCATGAAAGTGGAAGAAGCGAAGGAGGTATGTCAGGATCGTAGCATGTGGAAAGAAGTAGTCTCTGCCTACCCCAACGGGAAAAAGGCGTGATTGTATGTATGTATGATTGTTTCCCTTAATTCGTTTACCATTCTTAAAATGTAGAGATGTGCTAATAAACTACACAAATGACAATACAAGTGCGTACTATGAACTCTCTAAATACAGTATCCAGACACAAATATATAACAAAACCTTCAATAATAAATCTGAATCTGCTGTTCCTGTCAGCCACCAGTCCAACCTCGCGCTTTTTCTGCGCCATCAGCTCGTCAAATTGTTTGTTGAACCAGATACGTAGGTTTTGGACGGTCAACTGCAACTCACGGCATTATTGTACGTATCCAAACTATTTCCGTCTGTATGTTATTTTTTGTGTATGTTACTCCGTCAATAGTGAACCGATTTGAATGAATCTTTTTTTAATCGGCAGGGTACATTTCCGAGGTGGTTCCATTGTAATTTCATTGAGATCTGATAAGTATCTCCAGAAATATGACGATA
The DNA here is from genome assembly GCA_954871355.1 of Cabera pusaria. Taxonomy (NCBI): domain Eukaryota; kingdom Metazoa; phylum Arthropoda; class Insecta; order Lepidoptera; family Geometridae; genus Cabera; species Cabera pusaria. The sequence continues at coordinate 28,885,553 of OX940887.1, forward strand.
AATGTCTCAAACTTGCTATTTAAATTGACTCGCGGGGCGTGGAAGTCGGTTGTTTTAGTTTTTAAACTATGTTACTTATTACTCGTTACAGTCAAATATAAGGTTAAGTAAAGAGTTGACTTTACATTCCTTATGAAAAATGAGGATGTGGGCCAAGTTGAGACGTTTACGTCTATATTTGAACGGTGGTATGAAGTTTGATTAGCTACTTTGTTTTGAAAAACGATCAGCGACATGATTCCCCAAATCATGACTAAACTCAGCTGTAATTGGCCGAGATCGAATATTTAAACTTAACCAATCACAGCCAGAATTTGGCAACATTAGCTGTGATTGGTTAAGTTTAAATATTCTTTTTATGTGGAAAAGGGTAGCGTTTGACCACTTTCTAACCTGATTGTCTAGTGATGATGATGTAGCGCGCTGACCCATAAGATAACTGTTCTCTCGCGACTAGAAGACCCCTAAATTGTTTTTTAATCGCAAAAACAGACTCAAGCAGGGAGTTCCATTCATTGGCGGTACGTATAATGAAAGAAGAAGTAAATCTTTTTGTATGGGTAGATGGTATAGTGGTTCTGTTTCTTTTCTTGGCAATAGATGAGGGATGTGAAATCTAATGGATGCAAGCAGATATAACCCCCAAGAGCTGAATCAAGCTAAGTACAATTACGTAGAGCCTAAATCTCCTATATTTACCATTGTTTTTTCAACGTCAACGTCTACGTTAGGTCATTATCTCACCTGATATTCATCGAAGTTTTCAAAGTACCATGTTTGCTAAGAAGATAATTATTCACGCACCAGGAGAAGATCTTAAGATAGTAAGTACCTCCCAGGAAACACAGACCGAGGTAAGCAATATGACATCTCGGTGCCACTCGGTAGTGATGATATCTGATCATTGAAATTCAGAAAGTCTATCGAATATGGCCTCATAACTTTAAAAATGTCTGAATGATTGGAGCGAAGATCCCGTTAGTGCGTAACAGATATTCGACAGCCGGGAAGGCAAGGAATTCAACTTGTCGATGGTACGTATGATGGTATGAATGTGTCGGGTCAGGACATACCATGACGATGTGCTGCATCCAGTTCATCTGCAGGAAGCTGTAGGCGAGCGTCTGCGGCACGGAGCAGCGCGGCACGGGCACGTAGAGGTGCGCGCCCGAGCCGGACAGCACGTGGGGCTGCGCCACCGTGTCCTCCGACCCGCCCGACGCTTGCGTGGCGGACACCTCGCGGCTCGGTGGGCTCGACATCTGCTCCCTAGCAGTGGTGCACACTTTCAGTTACAGTTTCAAAATTCTTTATTTAAAAAATTGAAATTGTTTGTATTGTCGGTTTACGGACGATAATTTTACGTGATATGATAACGTCATTCGATCGTGCCTCTCTATCGCTCGCACGCGGAACGTGACACTTTAGCGTGCGTGCGTGCGTAATACGTAATCACGTCAATTATTATGATATTCATACTTTTAAAAAAATGGCTTTAAATAAACTTTTTATTATTATTTTTTATTATTATAATTGTACATTTCTAGTGTAAGTTAATTATACCTAGAAACGACATAAAATAATTTAAAAAAGTAACGCTTTACAAGCTAAACACTTTTTCAAGAGTAATATTACATTTATAATTAAATTGTAAGGTAAGGGCAACATATTGGTATTGTTACACAAATAATATGCACATTTTTTCTATTGCCGGATCAAATAACAATATGTAGATGGTGAATATATTATAATTTATGATCGTACAAAACGAAAAAACCGACTTCACATGCCGCGATGGTCAAATTAGCTAGTAGTCAGTATCATGTCGTCAAGGTATACAAATGCATCAATTTCGAGTTTAAGATGTTTAGCTCCATATCTCCAGAGATTATTATCAGATCTCAATAAAATTTTAATGGGACCAAACGAGAGGGATAATCTCTCAAACAAAAAAAATATTTTTCAAATCGGTTAAGATTTGACGGAGTTCTGAGGTAACAAACATTAAAAAATACAGTCGAATTGAGAACCTCCTCCTTTTTTGTGAAGTCGGTTAAAAAAAGGCGACACTTTAAACAAAAATGCTCGGCGATCGGCAGGTAGGTAGCAACAGAACTTACTCAGTGAATAGCTACTCCCAAAGTTGGAACAGATTATAAATTATAATTACATCACACTTATATGTATATTAGGACAATTTTTGTTACAATTTCTTCTCAAATACATAACGTAAATATTTTGAACAGTCTACACTCCATTGCTATTTGTGATATGATATGACTGTCAACTGGAACGCTGAATAAGGGTATAGTTATATCTAAATATAATGTCACGTGGACATCAAAAAGATATCATTTTCTACTTTCTTTTTTATATCATATAAGCTAGCGTTTGTCTACTATCTCACCTGTTGGTAAGTGATGATGCGGTCGAGGATGGTCAGCACGCTAGGCCTAGAATGGGAACTGGCTCTCAATGATAGCTGCCGGAACACATTAGATGTTTGGCGACAGATTTTGTAACTTGAGGGTGGTAGCTGGCCAGACGGGCACTAGGCAGTGTCCTACCATCATGCGGAGGTTGGGGTTGATAATAGTTTATGATCGTTTAAAAAAAACAAAAGAACCGACTTCAACGTCACGCTAGTCATCAGTAATAAGTTTGAGGGGTTTATCTTCATATCTCTGGAGATACTGAAACTATCTCGATGAAATTTAAATGGAACCACATGTGAAGTTATACCCTTTCAAATAAAAAAAATACTTTCCAAATCGGTTCAGGCGTCCTCGAGTCATAGGTGAATACATTAAAAAAATACATACTGTCGAACAGAAAACCTCCTCCTTTTTTGAAGTCGGTAAAAAACGTATTGTTACGTGCGGGGTGGTATTAAAATGCCAATCCGATGAGATGAACGTTTATTTCCACTGATCACTATGTTAGCACAATGTTCCACAGTAGTTGTCCAAATCGTCTTGCACAATTATCAAAAGTCCGTTAACACACACTGAGGTCGTTGGTAATCACAATCACTGATTTCACTGTTCACAGTTCACAACACTAGTTCACTGATAACACTTAACGATCACTTGGTCGCTATCCGCGCTTAGATAGTTACACTGTCGCTTCCAGAGAAAGACTGCCTCAAGCCGCGGTTTCAACGTCTTATATAGGACGAGAATATTTCTACAGAACTTTCTAGTATTGACTCGAAACAATAGACAAAAGACGTTCAAAACAAAGCAATAACAATCACAAACAAAAGGGGCGGCTTTCCTTTGAGCATCTGACGTAAACAACTTTACCATACATGCTAATTTGATCTCTAACTACTTATGAATAAGGTTCAATCTTAACTACAAAACTAGGTACATTGACTAGGGTCTGAATTCCCGGAAGGTTAACTTTTATGACGGTCGGGTCGGGTGTTTATAGCCCGTAATTAGTCTATTCTTTCCCACGGTATTTTTGTTCGAGAAGCTTGGCGAAACATCGCGACTCGACGACGCGATGTAACAGTATGTTTACAGTTATTTGAACTTACTGTTCTGGTTTAGCAGTCTTCGACACAGCAGCATCCAGGTTGGTCTCTTCCCAGGGTCGGAATAGGTCTGCGTCTTTCTCTATCTCGACGAGTCTCATGGCCTCCGCCTGGTTCAGCTCGGGCCAGCGGTCTCGTTGCGATGGGAGCACCGGGAAGTTCTCTACCTACGGAACGAACATCATCGATTTATAAACATTAAATAGGACCGACTTCAAACGTCACACATGAGATATTGGCAGCATAGACGTAATAAAAAGGATGATGCACTGCAGATGTTTTCACAAATTCAATTTAATCCGTATGCTTTAACGATAAGGTTTTAATTGCTTTGTAGAACAAAACGGCCCAATTGAGAGACACCAGGGTGGGAGTGTGTCCTTGTCTAACAACCTGCTAGTCCCATATATGTTCTATACTATGTGTATGGTATATATATATATGCTGTCCATATAAAAGAAAGGGACAAACTCCGTTCAAGGTCGGTCTGATGGGGGCCGCTGTACGCGATCTAGTTTAATATGTAGCAGGTCTGTGATTGGCAGTAAAGAGTTGTGAGTTGTTTTGCATTTCCTCTTCTGTATCTATTTTCATTTCGTATAGCTGTCACCGTCTCCGTTCATTGTGTTGATTGAATGATTTCCATTGCCAACGAATTGACCTTCTTGTTTAAGATAAAAATGTGATTCTATATTTTTAATTTTTGACATATTGATTTGTAGACATGTGCGTTATTGGCTATTTCTGGCAACGGTTTTCTAACCGATATTTGGTGTCAATATCGGTTTTGATAACCGTTGCCGAATACCGATATCAAAGCCAGATTTCAACTAACTAATTCGCGCTTCATTTTCGTAATTAAGACGTAGTAATAGTAACGTAATTAAAATAAGATAGAAATCCGCCGCAGGCGAACTACTAACTACAACAACTAAAAAAATTAGTAGGTATGATATTGGCGATTATCCTTCATCATTTTCTAGGCTTAGGACTCAGAACTAGCACAATTTTTACCTGTAGTGCAAAAATTGTGGCGCATTTAAAAATCGCCATATAGGTATAGAATGATTTTATATACAAGGCGCGCTAACAACTTCTCTAACTCTACCTTCCCTAAGAAATTATTTACAAATTTTACTTTCCGTCCGTCCATTCCGTCCGTCCGTCTGTCAGAGGGCAGTATCTTTGAAATATCTCGTCTAAATTGCATTTTTAATTAGTCAATAATCAATAACACACTCAATCCTAAATTAAATCACTTAGGGGCTAAAACACAACACCAATTAACATAAAAAATATGGAATTCACCGCATGCACAAATCGTTCAAAGCAATCGAACCACGGATCGAACGTAGTAAAAACTGTAAAAAAAGTGATTAAAATTAAAATGTTTGAAAACAAACACACGCGTCTTGGCGCGAACCGCCACCTGCGCGCGCATTTAAAAACCAATTCTACATTACTTCTATCTAGTTATCGTAAAGTTATTGCGATCTTATTTTTAAAGCGGTAAGGTGCTAACTTGTAACTATAAAAACCTGTCAAAGGTCAAGCTTTAATGAACGCTTTTCGGTTTCGCGCATGCGCAAAGCAAAGTGCAACTGCAAAAGCCAACTGTCCATTACAGTTCGATCTAACGAACCTCATTTTTTAAGCCTTAGCGCAGTAGAGATAAGGTCGTCTTTGGTTTCATCAATAGTAGTGAAATGTTACTGGATAATGGTAGCTATGGCTAGCCAATATTCGCTCTGTCTCTGTTTTGAACGTGATGAATCAATTAGAATAAAAGAGAAGACATAATTATTTTGGTTGTTGTTGGCAGCATCGCGCGTAGGTTTACCATATCTCAGGATTTTTCGATTTTCCTCAGGATTGCGGCCGGAATTTGCAAATCTCGTGATATCTCAGGATTTTCAATAAAACACAACTTAAAAGATTAATTAAAAGTTGAACAATCTAAAAAAAATTCTTCTTTTGGTAACAATTGAACAGTTAAAATCGATACTTATTTATCCAAGTAAAACAAACTATAATTAAGATAGCTTAAAAACTAAAACAACCGACATGAATGCCCCGCGAGTCAATTTCAGTAGCAAGTTAGAAACGTTTATCGTCATATCTCTGGAGATACTTATCAGATCTCGATGAAATTACAATGGGACCACCTCGGGATCGTACTATACCGAGTACAAAAAGAATCATTCGAATCAGTTCACAATTGACGGAGTAATCGCGTAACATAAAAAAAAAACAGATACAGACGAACCTCCTTCTTTTTGGAAGTCGGTTGATAAATAATCTTCTTTTGGTAAAAATTGTATAAAATCTCAGGACTTTTCCATGGAAATCAGGCCTTTTCTCCGGTCTTTTGATTTTTTCATCTGGTAATGGTAACCCTAGTTGCGCGCGTTATCGTAGTTATTGTACCTAACTACCTATATGTATATGTATAGTTGTTGAAGCTTTAATGTGCAACTGCAAAAACCAATTGTCCATTACAGTTCGATCTAACGAACCTCATTTTTTAAGCCTTAGCGCAGTAGAGATAAGGTCGTCTTTGGTTTCATCAATAGTAGTGAAATGTTACTGGATAATGGTAACTATGGCGATTTTGGCGATAATATTCGCTCTGTCCCTGTCTTGTACGTGATGAATCAATTAGAATAAAAGAGAAGGCATAATTATTTTGGTTGTTGTTGCCAGTGGTTGGCAGCGTCGCGCGCGCTATCGTAGTTTTTAGTTATTGTACCTAGCTACTATATGTATAGTTACCGTAGTTGGTAACCATAAAACCGTTGCTGGCTATGTCAATATCGATACGGTACGTTAGAGGAGTGGCAACCGATTTCAGTTACGTTTCGCTATAGCTGACACATGTCTATTGATTTGATTATTAGTTAATGCTACAATCAATATGATTTATTGTAAAAAATATTTATGTTATTATAGTACTTAACACTTAATGCTTGCATACTGTTAAAGTAGGACCTAGTAACACTAAAATTGTAATTTTAACACTAACAACTCTGTAACCTAGGGACACAAGCTGTAATAAATAATAAATTCATTCATTCATTCATCCATTCGGCGATATTCTATTCAGATGTGACACGACATATATGTTACCTGATAATGACTGAATATAGCGAGCATCTTGACCCGGGGTGTGAGCATGCAGTCCCAGCAGTGTTTCTGGATCCACGATGTCACTTTGTTCTGAGCGCGGATGCGGGCTTCGGTCTGCAGGCGGATTTCCTCGCGCTCTCTTTCAGCCTGGGGAGTGGGTTGAGTGACAAAGACAACAAGATATTTACTGTGTTTTTAACGTGGATGGAGTATTTATTGGATTTGGCATTTAAATAACAATAATAATATGAGAAGGATAAAACTATACAATCACTAGTATAAGAGAGCGAGATTAACAACATTTTTTTATCCTTCTCTGCGTTTGCGATTTTACAAACTGGCTCCAGCACTGGCACCAAGTTCTAGTGCACTCACTGGCTCTCACCCGCTGTCATGTATGACCCGACCAAATTACGTGTTCATCATTTTAGTCGGGTTATATCTCTATAGCTATTTCATTCGCATACACTAATGTTTTCTCTATATATACATAAATATATATACTTTCTCTATGTTTTTTAACTATTTGAGAGTTACATAAATACAATCACGCCTTTTCCCGTTGTGGTAGGCAGAGACTACTTCTTTCCACATGCTACGATCCTGACATACCTCTTTCGCTTCTTCCACTGTCATGAGCGCCTTCATACATGCTCGCCGGTTACATGTTTGAGAGTTACGACTATACAACTTAGATATTATTTCGAGGGCCCAGTGGTGTAGTGGGAGAATGGTCGGCTTTGATGCCTACAGAGTTCAATCCCCGCCTCGAAACAATAGATTCTTCTATCGGAAAATGTATGTGCGTTTTTCACAGTGGTTACCTGATCTTCTTTCTCGCAGAATTGATTCTAGATTTTTTTTTATATGGTAACTTTGCTATTTAATATTTAGTTATTAGATTGATAAATGTTAGTTTTTAAACGACATTTTATTGAATGCCTCTAGCCTGAATATGGAGAACAATTATTCAATGACATGCCATCCTTTTATACCACCAATATTCCCAATAAATGATTTGATTAGAAATGTAGCAGCCACTATAAAGTAATACAGTACCAGAAGTTTCCTCTCCTTCCTGAGCTCCAAATGTAGATTGAACTCCGACAGAGAGAGCTGGTGCAGAGGAATCTCTGCGATGTTCTCTTCCAGAAGTTCCACCACCCGGCGCTGCACGTCCTTGAAGGCGGAGACCACCTCGTCCCGCTGCTGCTTGTAGTCCATCGCTTCCTCGCGGACTTTCTTCTCTTCTTGCAGGTCCAGGTACGTTTCTGGAAGACATGTGTCAATGTTACGATGTATAACTAAGCAGACAGCAGTACGAAAAAAATGTAATTAGTTCTCGAAAACTCTTAACTGGCGTTAAAAAAAAAGTATAAGTCCATTATGTCAGGCATCCCATCTCCAGAGATACGTAGCAGCAGTACAAGAGGTAAGACACTCACTATCCCCCGGGTCGCACACTCGGACCACATTGTTCTCGTCCAGCAAGGTGAGGTCCAGCCTGGCTCCGTGCTCGCAGGGGCTGTACTTCCCGGGGCGCACGCAGCTGACGGCGCAGGTCTTGTTGCCGGCCAGGTGTGCGGTGTGGGTGACCGCCCCGTCCACCACGGCGCATTTGATGCCGTGCTCGAAGCGGTGGGTCGCCGTGAATTTTATATCTGAGAGAGAAAGAGAGAGATACATTTTAATCAGTTGTATAAAAGTATCGATCGATTGATAACTGGATGGTGGATGTGGAGTGGAGTGGTGGTGGTGGAGGAAGATGACCAAAATATACAAAAGTACAGTACGACATGGCTAGAAATGTAAGAAGACAATATCTATGGGCAATATAAACAAGCAATAGAGCTATCGAGTTTTTAATTTTGCCATTGCCGATAGTGGGTATGTTGTGTGTGTGGATATGTTGCCAGAAAGTGTACAGTCACCATGGTGTAAATCAGTCAGGAAGATATCATTATAGTTATCATCATAATGTATTTGCAATAAGATTGCTATTGAACTAGATTATCAATTCAACAGATATGATATAAATGTACAATAATCCAGAATGACAAAGTGCAATATGATGCAATATGTTCTCCAGCTAAGTGGAGTGAAGATATGCACATGGTGGATAGTAGCGGGTAAGAAAAGGACAGCTGAAGAGAGATCTCAGTGTCGTGCTATAGGAGTTAATGTGATAAAGATAAAATCAGTTCACCATATTGATCAGCAGGAGTAGGTTGTCTGAGCACCAGGTGGCCATCATACCCGAAGGTGAGCAGGGCGTTTGGAGTGAAGTACGCGTCCATTTGTTTGATCTCATGAGCCGAGTCTATGATGGCTGCTAACTTTACTGATACAGTCACGCCTTTCTGCAAACATTATATGGAACATCACTACTTGAAACGTTCTTTTTCGGTCTGACGATTTAAGAATTCAGCTTCTAAGAAATGAATGAGCTAAATGCTGCAGGCTCAGTGTAAATTCAGCCTTAGCCTAGAATTCTGGCCAACATGATTTTTTTTTGTTATATCGTAAATTCTAACGTTTAACCACTCTCTAACCTGTTGGTAAGTGATGATGCAATCGACGATGGTAGCACGCTAGGCCTAGAAGGAGAACTGGCTCAAACTCAGTCGCTTGAACGCATAACATGTTTGGCGACAGATTTTCCAACTCGAGGATGGTAGCTGGCCATGCGGACACTAGAAAGTGTCCTACTACCATGCCGGGAGTTGTTTTTCCCTTCACCGAAGGGCCACTATGAAATGCGCACATAAATCCGTTGGTCAGAAAAATCTATTGGTGCACGGCGAGGAGTAAAACGCGTGCAACTCTGGCGTCAAAACCAACCATTCTCCCACTGGGCCATTGGGACCTTATTGCCCTGGAGTGTGCAGTAACGAGCGAAGCGAAGTGTGCTCATCTTCTGCTTCTTTTGAAGCAATCTACGCAGAAGCTCAGGGATCTTCGCTTAGATTAGAATGGGTAGTATAGTGAGACTGACCTCCCCCGACAGTTTGCACACGTGGTAGTGCCGGGACAGGTGCGGGATGGCTACCATGTAGTCCGGCGAGCTGAGCGGCAGCAGGCGGCAGTACGGGCCCTGCATCTTGCCGGCGAACTTGTTGTCTTTACCAGTCTCTGCATTTATGCACACGATGCGCTCGCCTAGCACATCGTTCAAGTTACATTAATTGGATTGGTGATGAAAAAGTTACTCTGAGATCTTGATAACATTTATAAAGGATCACCTACTTAAGAATAAATATAAGTTAAATAAAAGACCGGCCAAGACGGGTTGGACTCGCTCACCGAGGCTTCCGTACCAACATCTCAAATTAGGTTAAAAGACAAACTTAATCAATTCGATCCATAGAAAATGTACTGCACCAACCGCAAATAACAAGTTTGTAATGGTAAATTCACCATTAAGCAACATGTTTACGGTTTTCATTTCATGGTTTTTTGATTCTAGGCCAACGGGAAAGTACCCTATAGGTTTTGATTCCCTTGTGAAATCGCAAAATATGCTACATAAACGGTCATATCTTTTGATCGCGTTGGCGCGGATTGGGGATCGATCTTAGGATAGGTTCTAATCTCGGATTGTTTTCAATCTTGGATTACAGATACGTTATTAATTTCGGATGTTACAGGTTTGATTTTATTACAGCCGAAAGATACCGTAGACCTAAGTATTTAATGTAAGTTCAACGTAATACCTCTACGCATTCTGGAGATAAAGGGTCTTGACAGACGGACCCTAAAAACTAAGAAACTGACTTTACATGCCGCGGGACTCAGTTTCAGTAGCAAGTTTATAGTGCTTAATTGCATATCGATATGCATGGAGACACCCATCAGATCTCCAAGAATAGTATAATGGGACCATTGTGGAGATGTAACCTACCTATTACAAAAAAGACTAATCTTAAGAATATCTTGAGAGGAGAGCCAAGAAGCTAATTAATGATGACGAGCTAATAAGCAAGAGGCTCCAATGACTTGAACATCGCCGCAAAGTTTCTTGTCTATCGGTATTTTATCGAATACATTTGGAGAGTTGAGCTTCCCAACAACACTAACTAATACCGTGATCCCCATTTAATATCGGACAACCAGACGTTATGCTATGTGACACCGTTACATGGTGGACATTCCATCAATACGCACGAAGCGACTTGCTTCTACTTTCCTCATACGCACTGCCAAGGAATGGAATTCTTTGCCTGAGTCTGTGTTTCCCGATAACTGTCACCTGGGGATTAGGCTTGTTCCTGCTCGGTCATTAAAAAGATCGCTCCGAACTAGTACATTCTTTCAGCTGTACTAGTTCGGACTTCTAGTACTTATAGTACAGTAGGTCATAAAAACTCAATTAAAAATAGTCCCTATGACTGACACCATAATGTTCAAAATAGCTGTTGAAAATAGCATAGAGTGCATCTCACTCGTTCGTTCACTAGTTACGCTAACCCATTCGTTCATCGCCCTATTCATTCCGTGAGCATGAGCATGAATCACAGACAATAATCGCGAACGAAGTACTAAATGTACTATGTACTAGTAGACTTACGGAATAGTTCATTCTAGTTCAGTGTCGAGAATTCATTCATATTAGTACTTAGTACATGAACTACACAAGGCTACTGGGGATATTCAAGTCGCGAGCGAATAGGAATCCTCTAAGCGAGCGTGCTACATCTTGGACCACATCGTGACTTAACATCAGGTGAGATAGTGGTCCATCGCTTGCCTATTGAGCATAGAAAAGTACTAGGGTGTCAGATAGCACAGTTTCTAGTGAAGATACCATACACGTAATATAATGGACGGTGCACTGCAGATGTTTTGACAAATTCAATTTAATCCGTATACTTTAACAATAAGGTTTTTTTTTTTTAACTAATAACATGTTTTTCTGAATTCTTCAGCATCCTACAGAAGGCTCTTTTGTTTACATATTGCATGATATTACACATTTTATTATTCTAATTAATTATAATAAAAAAGTATATTAAATATATATTAGATTAATAAACTGTGTAATCTCATGCAATATAACAATAAGGTTGTAATTGCTTTGTAGAACAAAATCGGCCCAATTGAGAGACACCAGCGTGGGAGTGTGTCCTTGTCTAACAACCTTAGCAGGTTGTCCTATATATGTTCTATACTATAAGTATGGTATATATATATATATATAAGTTGTCCATACAAAAAGAAAGGGACAAACTCCGTTCAAAGTCGGTTTCATGGGAGCCGGTGTACGCGATCAAGTTTAATATGTTGCAGGTCTGTGGAATATACTCACCAATGAGATACTTGTCGGAGAAGAGCACAAGACTGAAGCAACGCATGGACTCGCCCACCTTCATGAGGAAGCAGTCCGCCAGGCCCCGGCCTATCTCCACGTACCGCACCAAGGTCAGCTCCCACTCGGGGGATAGCTGGACACGGGAAAATAAACCTTAAATGTTAGACGTTCAGATCCACTATACTATCGACGAAGAAGCTTATACTCGGCAGATAGCTAGAGTGCTAGACACGGGAAAATAACTCCTCAATTTTACTCCTCAAGTTCTCTTTCGAGTAGTTTGTATCTCCAGAATACAAAAAGAAAATCAGAAGTAATTATTATCCTATAGAAATAAGAGATTTGATTGTTTATAAAAGAAGACAGCGAGAGCGATGGCATATGACAAGATGTCCTAAAGACAAAACGCTATTGAACAAGCTAACAAAAAAACTTGGAAAGATAATACAAGCTTTCAATGATGAGTCTATGAACACTTACTTGAGCCAGCTGACAAGTGATCGTTCAACTAACTATTCATTGTGGAAAACAACTAGAAACCTCAAAAAGCCAACTCTGCAGGTCCCACCTATAAAAGAAACTGACGGGAGTTGGGCCATCAACAATAAACAGAAAGCATTTCGATTTGCACAACATCTACAGTTAATCTTTCAGCCTAATGAGGATACGTACCATGACCTCACGCTAACTGAGAAAGCCCAAGATGGTATCGAAATTCAACTTACAACGCCAAGAGAAGTATATACTGAAATAAAAAAGCTTGGAAAGAAAAAAACGCCGGGCTATGATTTGATTACAGGAGAAGTACTACAAAATCTGCCTCGAAAAGCGTTAGTCAAACTTACTACACTCATCAATGCATCATTTAGACTTCAGTACGTGCCCGACTTGTGGAAAATAGCTGAGGTGATTATGATCCAAAAGCCTGGTAAGCCACCCCAAGATGCAACATCATACCGACCAATTTCTTTGTTACCAATAATATCAAAGTTATTTGAGAAACTGCTTTTAAAAAGGTTAAAACCTATCATAGAAGGTAGAAATCTCATTCCTGACTACCAGTTTGGATTTAGGAAAAAACACTCCACTATAGACCAGGTTCATCGAATTACCAACATCATTGAAAACGCACTAGAAGATAAGAAAGTTTGCACCACAGTCTTCTTAGATGTAGCGCAAGCATTTGACAAAGTTTGGCATAAAGGGCTCATACACAAATTGAGAAGTATGCTTCCGAAACAGTTCGCAGATATTCTAGAGTCTTACTTAACACAAAGGATGTTTAGAATAAGACAAGATGACTCGTTCTCAGACTTAATGCAAATAAAGGCTGGCGTACCACAGGGCAGTGTTCTAGGTCCGGTCCTGTACCTATTATATACCTGTGATATCCCTGAGTTAGAAAATAACACCATTGCAACTTTCGCGGATGACACAGCTATTATGGCTACAGGGGTCACCCATGAAGAAGCAGTCGCAAAGGTCCAGACAGCAATCAACACCATAGTTGATTGGACAAAGAAGTGGCGAATAAAGCTTAATGAAACTAAATCTGTCCACATAGATTTTACAAATAAAAGACCTAACTACCATCCGGTATTCATAAATAATCAAGCAATACCATACGACTATAAAGCAAAATATCTGGGTATGACTTTAGACGCAAAGCTAAGCTGGAAGCTGCACGTCAAAAAGAAAAGAGAAGAATTGGAGCTCCGCTACAAGAATATGCACTGGCTCTTCGGAAGACATTCTTCCCTGTCTGTGAATAATAAATTATTATTGTATAAACAAGTCCTAAAACCAATATGGACTTATGGTATCCAGCTATGGGGCTGCACCAAACAAACCAACATACAGATAATACAAAGATTCCAAAATAAAGTACTCAGGAGTATTGTACGTGCACCGTGGTACATCAGAAATGACGATCTTCACCGGGACCTAAAAGTGGAGCACGTGGCTAAAACAATCAAACAGTTTGCTGAAGCTCACGATCGCAGACTTCACCATCATGTGAATGTCGAGGCCATCCAGCTCCTCGACATCACGGAAATAGTGAGAAGACTAAAAAGGGTCAAACCCTTCGAGTTACAATAGTGATACTTTATCAAGTGAACAAAGTGTAGTGATAGTGAACGCGAACGCTATAAAAAGAACACAAGAACAAAGTGTCTTCCCCTTAATAGAGACATTAAGAAAAGTGTTAATGGACACATTCTTAGTAATATTCTAATAGTAAATTAAGTGAAAATAAAATTACTCATTAGCCTAGTTGTTATAAGGCTAGATTGTAATTGTAGTGAGATATCTGCATCAAGTAGATAAATCATTATAAAAAAAAAAAAAAAAAGTTCTCTTTCAGCAGATTATACTAGAGTTGATCCAGAAAATCTTAAAGGCTAGCGTTCCATTATCTCGCCTGGTGGTAAACGCTTATGTATTCGAAGATTGTGAATACGCTAGGCCTAGAATTCTGACTCTCGAGGGCTGTGTGCTGCCGGAACACGTTATGGCGGCAGTTTTTCTCCTGATGGTGGTAAGCTACTTTTTGGCAGCACTTCAACCACTACCACTTCAAACGTCGAACTGCCCGTAGTGCCCGACATTTTTGTGACTATTATGAAATGAGATGAATTTACGATTACCAATAAGCCTTTTTTCGTTTATTAGTAACCTACGTCACCAATCGGAACTATCTCAGCATACTGTTAGTATCAGTCTAACGCTGGTCTTCCAGTGGGGCGGTCAGTGACGTCACCTTACGGCTAACACCATACTAATTAACTATATTAGGTACTGAAAAAGTGACAACAAACATTATATCGAATTATAAATGAAATAAGGAAGACACACGTCAATACAAACTAACCTTCAATATGAAGACATGTCCGGGCGACATAGCGGACATGATCATCTCCCTTCCTCTAGGAGAGAAGACACAGTGCGAGACCAGCTGGTGCGTGAGACACATCCTGGTGACTCGCGTCAACGTCAGATCCGGCTCCAGCTTATACAGCGCCACGCCGTAGTTGTCCTCGAAACAACCGAACACTGCTATGATTGGTTCTACTGGACTCGCCTCGAATGACACGTCTGTGGCTTCTATTGTACGCATTAGTACCTGGAATATATACCAATAACTAGCTGATACCCGCGACTTGTACGCATTAGTACCTGGAATATATACCAATAACTAGCTGATACCCGCGACTTGTACGCATTAGTACCTGGAATATATACCAATAACTAGCTGATACCCGCGACTTGTACGCATTAGTACCTGGAATATATACCAATAACTAGCTGATACCCGCGACTTGTACGCATTAGTACCTGGAATATATACCAATAACTAGCTGATACCCGCGACTTGTACGCATTAGTACCTGGAATATATACCAATAACTAGCTGATACCCGCGACTTGTACGCATTAGTACCTGGAATATATACCAATAACTAGCTGATACCCGCGACTTGTACGCATTAGTACCTGGAATATATACCAATAACTAGCTGATACCCGCGACTTGTACGCATTAGTACCTGGAATATATACCAATAACTAGCTGATACCCGCGACTTGTACGCATTAGTACCTGGAATATATACCAATAACTAGCTGATACCCGCGACTTCGTTCACGTCCACCAACAATTTGGAAGCCTATATTCGTCCTCATGCTATAAGGTATCTCCTTGTTAAATTTCAGTCAGATCGGCTCGTCCGTTCAGGCGTGATCAGGTAACAAACAAACAGAATGACAGAGTTACAAACGTTACTAGTAGGAAAGTATGGATAGCATATATAACGTTTTTGTGGATGCATTGGCCACGTCACAAAATAATCAGCCTACGAGTGCATCAATACTCTGCTGAACATAGGCCTTCCCCAAAACTAGGCACCTGTCCTTGAGAAACAGTTTTCATGTCTTCTTGCTACCATCCTCGACCGCAGCGTGGCTTACCAACAGGTGGCATAGTGGTTTAACGCTAGCCTGTTTACTATGAAAATGAACCAGCGTACCCCAATGGTTAGCAGTTCTGTGCCTGCGATGGAGACGCAATAATACTCCAACATGCTTAAGCGACTATGTACATCACCTTGGTTCTCTGGTGAAAACCTGCATTCAGTATTCGATTCCTCAGAGAAGCACCAAGCATAGATATGTAGCTGGATCTCTCTATAGCTCTCTGCCTAACATTAAAGGCCGGCACAACTTTTAAGAATGATTTTATGAAGTGTTAGTACTAATTGAAATCATTATACAACCTACATATTTTTTTTGAATTAACTCATTTGGCAAAGTTCTCCCCCATTTTTTTTTACATATCCCTATCCAATGCCATTTGTAGGTAGCCAGTTTAGTGAAAACCATCAAAATCATCACTCCACCGTTTTTTGGGCATTCCTCTGCGTCGACTCCCGTCTTCTGGTATAATGCATATATTTTGTTGTATATAGTGTTTTTTTGCCAGAATAAATGGTTTTCTATTCTATTATACATATAACATATATAATATAACCTCATGGTATAGTGCAAAAAACTGTTTGGATTAGAGAAGTTAACAAGAATTGAGAAAAGTGTTCACTGACCAATCTCGCAGAACTGATCTCGTAGAAACAAAGCACACCGATGTTGTTGATGCAGACCAGATATTGGTAGTCGGGAGCCAGCATTTGCAACTTTTGTATGTTCCTACAAATTACATCTTATTTATTTCATACTTATGTACTGGGTACTAAGGATGATGCGTGGGTAAACAAATCTTATTCGTCTGTCAGTTGGATTATCAAAAAATACTGGACATGTATTTTTTTATTTAACAAACCAATAGAAACTGACAAAGATAAAGAGCATCAAATTCTCAATTTCATTCTCAATTCTGGCTCGTGACGTCACGATCCGCTAAATAGTGTACTGAAGCCGTGACGTCACGCGGAATTCCAACGCTTATTATCTTCGTCATTTTTGTTTAATTGACAAAATAAAATATCTGAATACTATAAGAATCTTTAGATAGATAGATAGATAAACACTTTATTTGCACACCAATAATTACAGAAAAATACTTATTCTAAGTAATAGTAGCCTATATTATGTTTTCTTTGAAGTGTTACACACTTAATATTTTTGTAAATTGTTAAACACAATCCAAAATTTCATCGTACCAACGGGACTTGAACCCGCAACCTCCGGAATAACATGTTCCGGTGCTTTGCCAATTAAGCCATGGTGCGAAGTAACGTTACGACGAAATTAGTGGATTGCATTTGTTAACCCAATTATGCATTGGTGGCGCCATCTATGACTACTTATTACGTAAGTTAATCATTCGGAAGAAATCATTACAGATTTCAAATCCGACGAGAGATGTTGCACTGCGTAAATCAAATATTATGTTTTCTTTGAAGTGTTACACACTTAATATTTTTGTAAATTGTTAAACACAATCCAAAATTTCATCGTACCAACGGGACTTGAACCCGCAACCTCCGGAATAACATGTTCCGGTGCTTTGCCAATTAAGCCATGGTGCGAAGTAACGTTACGACGAAATTAGTGGATTGCATTTGTTAACCCAATTATGCATTGGTGGCGCCATCTATGACTACTTATTACGTAAGTTAATCAATACGTAATTTAATACGTAAGTTAATAGTAGCCTATTGAGAGTATTCTGTATTCCTGAGTAGGTTTACCAAAAATTGAAAAGAGTTTAAAAGAAGTTTTGTGGATTAGAGTAAAGCCCACTGTCGAGCAATCTCACCACACTGTTAACTTCCGAACATGCCCGTTACTATGTTAGACAGCAGCGTCACTTGATATCACGTGAGATCGTGCTCATGTGCTAGAAAATAAATTAAGATATATATCAATAAAAGTGTAATTTAATTCACAGCAAGTAAAACGGCCGACTGTGCCAGACTCATAATGTCTCATCGGGTAACGGGTGCAGTTCATTAATTGACTCACAAAATGTTTCTTTTTTTCAGGGATTGTTTGACGTCATTACTCACTATCGAGTAAGCGTCTAGCTTGTCTAATTACCTCAATAATAAACTAACACTTCTGTCTCATCTCACCTCTGCTTGTATAACACAGGCGTGATCTCAATCTTGTCCTCGGACTCCCCTGTCACTTTATACAGCAGTCCCTCGGCTGTCCAGATGGCAGCAGTGTCGCATGTAGTGTTCGACACCAGGCGATTTATCTCGTCGTGTGGTGTGAACGTGAATGTCACCACCCACTTGTGTTCTGTCTTCTTTAGGGCCTGAGGGATACACCAGGGAAACAGGAATTATCTAATTACAACTAAACAAATGTATCATTAGCGATGCCTTGACAAGAATATTGAACGATTCCAGCTCAGACCGCTTCGTCAAACATACTACCACTACCACCGTACTACCACCGTACCATACTTGCCAAGTGGTTGGACTTTTATGAAGTGATACTTCTTTAGGCGCACTGGGGTAAAAATGCAACGGAAGTAACGTACGCGTAAATCTAAATTGTCAATATTTAATGTCAAGGAAGTTTCACTTCTAACGCGTAGCTTTCTACGCACTTACTTTTTAGGGTTCCGTACCCAAAGGGTAAAACGGGACCCTATTACTAAGACACCGCTGTCCATCTGTCTGTCTGTCTGTCTATCCGTCTGTCACCAGGCTGTATCTCATGATGTTAGATGATGACTGTGATAGTTAGACAGTTGAAATTTTCACAGATGATGTATTTATGTTGCCGCTATAACAACAAATACTAAAAACAGAATAAAGTTAAAAATAGTAGAGGGTCCCCATACAAGAAACGTGTTTTTTTCGGCATTTCACGCCATCTATGAACGCTTGAACGTCCAATAGATGGCGTTATATTGAAATGTCGATCTCTAACACCTTTGTTAGACGTTAGCCATCTAACGTCTAACAAAGGTTGGCGTTATAAGAAATAAAATGTTTAATATTTATTATTTTTTGCTGGCGAAAAAGATAGTGGTATTTTTTGCTCGATCTTATAAAATACTGTAGTGTGGTACGGAACCCTACGAGTGCGAGTCCGACTTGCACTTGGCCTGTTTATTTTGGTTACACATATGGCCTGCATTGGTCTGTGTTAGTAATGGAGATACACGTAGACCGATGCGCTTCTTAGTAAGCGCAGTCTTCGCTAACAATTATTGACCGAGCGAGAGCGAAGCGTCTTATTTTTATACTGTATAGGCAAGCGTTTGATCACTATCTCACCTGATGTCAAGTGACGATGCGATGGACGATTAGCACGCTTACCTAGAAGATACCTGTTCACTCGCGTTCACAGCTTGGGCAAAACGGCTTTCGTATGTTCGACGGATGTCCAAATGTCCGGCATGCCCCGGCGCTCCAACCAAATAATCCACAGTACGAACCTATCAATATGACGAAACTAATGGATTGCATTTTTAAGCAATTATGCATTTGGTGGCACAAATGCGGGTTCGAATCCCGTCGGCACGATGACATTTTGGATTGTGTGTAACAATGTACAAAACTTTCTTACTCTCAAGTAATTGTCAGGGCCATATATGAGCAGTCCGTTTCCGAAGGCGCATATCTTGGGCTCGTGGGGACCTTCATGCGACTCCTCGCCCCAATCCCAGTTGGCTACCATGTCGATACCGTCCGATGACAACTGTACAGAAATGAACCTTATTACACCATGCTAGGGTTCTATTTTATCTCCGCTTCTACGGATGGTTGCTCCATTAACCCGAACAGAGGATAAAAATGCTCGCCCGTGAAGTTATTTTTCGATATCTATACTAATACTAGCTGTTGCTTGTTTTGCTATATGGCTATTAAAAAATAAGGGTTGATCGTAGAAGGGTGAAAATTGAGGATTGTATGTATTTTTGTATGTTGTATCATAAAAAAATAGAAATTAAACATTTTGTCTAAAAAATAAAAAATAAAATTTAGTGGTGGACTACCCCTAACATTTTGGGGGATGAAAAATAGATGTTGGCCGATTCTCATAGATACCGGATAAGCACAAAAAATTTCATCAAAATCGGTCAAGCCGTTTCGGCGGAGTATGGCAACGAAAACTGTGACACGAGAATTTTATATATTAGAGAGAACATTTGTATTTTTGTATGTTTGTAATGATTTGGCTCAAAAACTACTGAACCGATTTAAAAAATTCTTTCACTAATACATAGAATGGACTTTCGGAATGAAAATAGGCTATATATTATCCCGTTTAAATCAAAGGTACATTCGTGGAGACCTAATTAGCAACCTAAGTCGGCAAAAAAACGGTCGAAAAAACACGTTTCTTACGAACGCTGCTTAATTGAAAAAAGATAGAAGAATATTTTCTATGCAACAGTTGTACAACTTAATAAGACCTACAAAAAAGTCCGCGACAGCATATGTCTATCTCTTAAGGTTGACTCACAGTAACCATTTTAATCTTAAAATTTTTGTTAAAAAATATTACATAACTTCCAAGGCTATTTTCAAGTATATAGTATTAATACTTATCCAAATAATTACGTTAATTAGCTTGGCCACATATTATAGATTAAAATTGTCCTTTACAGTATATAATTCAAATGAAAACTCTAGAAGATATCACGAATATCACATACACGCATCGAAAAATTAATAAAATATTTGGAGTGAAACCACAGATTAGGTCATAGTTACTATGAAAATATTATTATAAGCTTAGCTATGCTGTAGATCCCCACCGATCACAATCAATTTGAAGTCAATATAGTATAATAATATGATCTATTGTATAAAATAATATTCATCTATATATATATATATAATAATATAATATTTTAAACCACCCCGACTGATCTATGTATAATCTTTTCATTAAAAGCATTCCAATGACTCTAAACACGACATTTAAAATCTGAGCTGTAAGTTGGTGAGGATTTGAGTATTCTGCAGAGTCCAGGAGATGTCCCAGCATCAGGTCAATGCTTCCATGTTCTTACAATATCGTTGAAGAAGAAGATTTTCGAATTGATCAGACCTATGAAAGTTGATTTCATAGCGCAATTAACTAGAAAAAAGCATGAATTTTTATGAATCAAAGCTAAGAAAACTCTCGATGAAGACATCTATCAAACAAAAAAAAACTATCAATAATAAAAACAAAATCGGTTCATCCGGTTAGGTGCTAAGATGCTACAGACAGACACAGATACACACGTTAAACGTATATTACCCCTACATTTTGCGTCGGGGAACGCGTAAGGTTACGGCGGCAGATGTTCTCCTTGGTGGTAAGCTACTTTTTGGTAGATTTAATGATACAGTGGTAACTGTACGAAAACTCATGATTCATGAATGCACATAAAACTTTCATTGGTAGGTATATAGCTAGGATTAGAACCAACGACCGTCGGGTCAGAATCAGGGTAACTATCCTTTACGCCAAAGGGCCGTCCAATATCACTACGTAAGTATTATAAAACAAAGTCCATCACTGCGTCTGTCTGTCTGTTCGCAATAATCTCAATAGCTACTGAACGGATTATCATGCGGTTTTCACCAATAGCCAGAGTGTTTATGAGGAAGGTTTAGGTGCATAATTCGTTAAGGTTTTGTGTAAATTGGGCGAAATATGACGATGATTGTTAAATATGTTCATATTTTATATTCGATGCAACAAACTAATGCAAATTTTGTAGGCATATATGTTCTACCCGTGCGAAGCCGGGGCGGGCTGCTAGTCAGTAAATAAAAGCTGGACTTAATGTTAGTTATTTCCCATAATTCGTTCCTTATTACCGACACTATCAAATGTTCTAATAATACAGCGTGTTTTTTAGGGTTCCGTACCCAAAGGGTAAAACGGCCTATTACTAAGACTCCGCTGTCCGTCTGTCTGTCTGTCTGTCTGTCTGTCCTTCTGTCACCAGGCTGTATCTCATGAACCGTGATAGTTAGACAGTTGAAATTTTCACAGATGATGTATTTCTGTTGCCGCTATAACAAAAAATACTAAAAACAGAATAAAGTTAAAAATAATAGAGGGTCCCCATACAAGAAACGTGTTTTTTCAGCATTTATGGACGCTTAGTTAGGTAAAGGTCCCATAGATGGTGTTATATTGAAATGTCGATCCCTAACACCTTTGTTCGACGTTAGATGGCGTTATAAGAAATAAAATGTTTATTAATTATTATTTTTTGCTGGCGAAAAATGATAGTGGTATTTTTTGCTCGATCTTATAAAATACTGTAGTGTGGTACGGAACCCTACGAGTGCGAGTCCGACTTGCACTTGGCCAGTTTATTTTTTCAAAATCAACGGGTTCGACTCCTGGCTAGGAATAATAATTTTTTAAAATCAATTGATGCAGTTTTAGTTTTCATCAAAATCGTGCCCGTGACTCCTTTGAGAACTTTTCGCTATCCTCATAGCTTCAGATTTGGCCATGCAAGCACGCCCACTTGAAAAATTCACCCTGTTGTTTGCATTTCGTATAGGCTAAGTGGCTAGCCCTAAGTTTTCTGGAAGAGATTGCTTTCAGCGATAAGACCGCCTATTGTTACACTATTATACATAGTTATTAAGTAATACTGTTTTTTCGGCATTTCACGCCATCTATGAACGCTTAGTTACGAGTAGGTAAAAGTCCTATAGATGGCGTTATATTGAAATATCGATCCCTAACTCCTTTGTTAGATGTTAGATGGCGTTATAAGAAATAAAATGTTTATTAATTATTATTTTTTGCTGGCGAAAAATGATAGTGGTATTTTTTGCTTGATCCTATAAAATACTGTAGTGTGGTACGGAACCCTACTAGTGCGAGTCCGACTTGCACTTTGCCAGTTTAGCCTGTTTTTTTTTAATAAGGTGCTTAAAGTGTTTCTATATATTTAGCCCAGTAGTAAGAGTTTGTTACCGCTTGAAGAGCTGTGACACGACCTCAGTTACTCGCTACTAGAACAGACAACCCGATTTAACGTGTACATTGTAATATAAGTTGACATTGTTTGAGTCGCGTCAAAAAAAGAGTTAACAGTTTCCTCTTTCAAAAGAGCAGGCAACGCACCAGTATTGCCCCTGGTATTACAGGTGTTAATAGGCGGCGGTAACCACTTACCATCAGGTAGGCCTCACGCTTGTTTGCTTCTCTATAATATTTATATTAAAAATTCTCACCGTAAACAGGTTAGCTTTAGGATCAATAGCGTATAGCTGGCCCTCTAGAGACCAGCAGATCCCGACAAACGGAGGTTCGGATATCTCCCATCCTACTACCTGCAAAACAGAGTATAATCATCATCAGAAGGAATCCTTTTTTGGATTGAACAACATCTTATTTTGGAGCAGCAAGTCCGGTAAGAAGTTTACCTTCTAATTCTAATTTGAGGTGGGGGCGATACGTCCTGCACTGACGTCCCGCTTGGGGTGTATTGTGGATTACCCCCTGATAGAACTAACCAAGCCATCCCAGCTGCTTTATGAAGCTAAGGTAGGCCCGGGGTCGCTGGCATAGCGCTCCCAGTGAAGTAGATGCTGGTGGTGTTGATGATGTGGAAGCAGATGAAATGATGGAAAATGGTAATTGTGTGTGTGTGTAAGTCTTTGTTGTATTTTGCTGCCGGAACATCCATACACAGAACAAGTGTGCACCATTATAATAAATGTCATCGACGATTCTCGTAATATAAACTCGATCTTACACTGTCGCGGCGACCCGCAAAGTGCGAGTGCACAAACTAAGCGAGATTGAGGACCGCGATCCACGCCGCCCGCTTCCCCGCGAGTACCCCGCCGTTGCTCTGCGCAAGTACATTTGATTCCAAACTGTATGATTGTAAAACCGTGCCTGTACTCTTAGTACGAGTTCTCATCGTAAACGCTTTTGACAGATCTCACATAGTTTTTGACTTAATATTCTGGCTACTAGAGGAACTGTATTGTTTTTCGTACAAAATTTGTTCGATATACGATATCGAGTTTGGTATGAATACTCGTACTAAATGTACTGTTGTTAGGTGACGTTACGATCGACGATGTAGCACGCTCGTTGAAGATTTCTGTTCGCCATTGAAGAACCCCGGGATAATCAATAAATAAATAAATCAAAAAACATGTTTGTGAGACGTTACCTCGTGTTTAGTTCGTTTCATCAGGAGGCACTTCTTGTAGCACTGCGCCACCTCCCACACGATGAGACCCTCGCCCCAACACTCACACACAAGCATATGAGTGCGACTTGCCCTGAAACCACACACTAACTCAACCATCATATTATAATATCGTTTAAAAACTAAAAAACAACCGACTTCAATGCCGCGCCATTCATTTTCAGTACCAATTTTGAGATGTTTATCTCAATATCTCTGGAGATACTTATCATACCTCGATAAAATTGCCATGGTACCACACTTGGGATATCTCCTTTCGAACAAAAAAAGAATAATCCAAATCGGTTCATAAATGACGAAGTTATCCGCGAACAAACATAAAAAAAAAAAAAAAAAATACTGTCGAATTGAGAAACCTCCTCCTTTTTTTGAAGTCGGTTAATAATATTCGCACGGTCCACACACACATACGACGGTGGGTGGTGAAAGACTTGAACATGTCTATCAAAATTATCAAAATCATGAGCTCACGACGTCAGCTGGCCGCTGATTAGGGTTTCTTTTCAAATTATTAGTAGATTTATTTTTACTTTACAAACTTAGATCATAATAACATTTAACTAAAATTTTATTGTAACGACGCGACGGGACTATTACAAAATATATAACATTTTGAAATATATACATACGACTATATACATATATATATATGATACATACATATAACAATGTACAAAAAATATAAAGTGTAGAATTACGCTTACAAGAAACATAATATAACGTTTTACTAAGTTTCGCGAATTTATCGCAACTTGTGACCAAACTTATACTTTTTCATTCTTTGAAAGCCAGTATTCGTCCACTGTTAGACGTAGGTCTCTCCTATGAAAAATCAGCTTATAACATTCTATTGCGTGACGGTATAGTGGCCCAGGCCCACCTACCCGAAAGGACAGACATAGCCTTGGAAAGATGTTTGTAGAAGGTGATAGGAGAGACCTGTGCCCAGTGGGACACTATAGTTCTGAAGAAAAGAAAAATTTGCGAATATGACATGGGATACTTTATAACGCGAGCGAAGCCGCGAACTAGTTTATAATTAAATTAATATATTTTTAAAGTGGAACTTATTTCGACGCGGTACGGTCCGCAGGGAACGGATGTGACGTAAGCGTCATGTTATATTTTATCCTTATAAACGCCCTCTATTGTAGAACGGCGTACTACGAAGACGTATTCGCTAAAGTTCAACAGATGGAGTTGAACAAAAAAATAATTAGTGATGTTGAGAAATAAATTGAATGAACTTGGAAGCTTCGCTTCTAACGCATTGTTTTCTCTGCACCCTTCTTATTAGTTACTAGCAGCCCGCCCCGGCTTCGCACGGGTAGAACATATATGCCTACAAAATTTGCATCAGTTTGTTGCATCGAATATAAAATATGAACATATTTAACAACCATCGTCATATTTCATCCAATTTACACAAAACCTTAACGAATTATGCACCTAAACCTTCCTCATAAACACTCTGGCTATTGGTGAAAACCGCATGATAATCCGTTCAGTAGCTATTGAGATTATTGCGAACAGACAGACAGACGCAGTGATGAACTAACTTGTTTTATAATACTTACGTATTGATATTGGACGGCCCTTTGGCGTAAAGGATAGTTACCCTGATTCTGACCCGACAGTCGTTGGTTCTAATCCTAGCTATATACCTACCAATGCAAGTTTTATGTGCATTCATGAATCATGAGTTTTCGTACAGTGGTAGTGGAATCATTAAATCTACCAAAAAGTAGCTTACCACCAAGGAGTACATCTGCCGCCGTAACCTTACGGCGTTCCCCGACGCAAAATGTAGAGGTAATATACGTTTAACGTGTGTATCTGTGTGTCTGTCTGTAGCATCTTAGCACCTAACCGGATGAACCGATTTTGTTTTTATTATTGATAGTTTTTTTTTGTTTGATAGATGTCTTCATCGAGAGTTTTCTTAGCTTTGATTCATGAAAATTCGTTGAATCGTTATAAAATTATGAGCTTTTTTCTAGTTAATTGCGCTATGAAATCAACTTTCATAGGTCTGATCAATTCGAAAATCTTCTTCTTCAACGATATTGTAAGAACATGGAAGCCTCCTGGACTCTGCAGAATACTCAAATCCTCACCAACTTACAGCTCAGATTTTAAATGTCGTGTTTAGAGTCATTGGAAAAAGCTATTATACATAGATCAGTCGGGGTGGTTTAAAATATTATATTATATATATAGATGAATATTATTTTATACAATAGATCATATTATTATACTATATTTACTTCAAATTGATTGTGATCGGTGGGGATCTACAGCATAGCTAAGCTTATAATAATATTTTCGTAGTAACTATGACCTAATCTGTGGTTTCACTGCAAATATTTTATTAATTTTGCGATGCGTGTTTGTGAAATTCGTGATATATTCTAGAGTTTTCATTTGAATTATATACTGTAATAAAGGACAATTTTAATCTATAATATGTGGCCAAGCTAATTAACGTCATTATTTGGATAAGGATTAATACTATATACTTGAAAATAGCCTTGGAAGTTATGTAATATTTTTTAACAAAAATTTTAAGATTAAAATGGTTACCGTGTTTCAACCTTAAGAGATAGACATATGCTGTCGCGGACTTTTTTGTAGGTCTTATTAAGTTGTACAACTCTTGCATAGAAAATATTCTTCTATTTTCAATTAAGCAGCGTTCGTCAGAAACGTGTTTTTTCGACCGTTTATTTGCCGACTTAGGTTGCAAATTAGGTCTCCACGAATGTACCTTTGATTTAAACGGGATAATATATAGTCTATTTTCATTCCGAAAGTCCATTCTATGTATTAGTGAAAGAATTTTTTAAATCGGTTCAGTAGTTTTTGAGCTTACTCATTACAAACATACAAAAATACAAATGTTCTCTTTATAATATTAGTATAAATTCGTCATTTGTTCAGCTGATATGTTCCCTGAATAAAGAAAATGTAAAGCCATCAAAGTATAAACACCCACATATACATCTGGCTCCTCCTGACTACTCCCGTAGGAATGGAGAGCAGTTTCTGGTTGGTGCGCCAGCTCCACACAGTCATCAGATAGTTGGGGAACCCTGTGAAGCCCACCACCAGCTCGCACTCCATCAGACACAGACCCTTGTAGCGGTTCACCTCCGAATCTGTTCATCAGAAGGACTTCGTATCATAATATTTTATTAATCTTTGGTTGCACGTGTAATTAATCTTTTTAGGGTTCCAACCCAAAGAGTACTAGCGAGGGTCCGTTGGTACCCTTTGGGTTTGGTTCTGAATCACTGAGCCTGATTCGCTGTTCGTCCGTCCGTCTATCCGCCTTTCACAGGGTTGTATTTCCTTAATCATAATAGGTAGACACTTGATTTTAAAGTGAGCACTTCCTAAACTGGTTGCTGTAAAAGGTGTCTGGAAGTAGATTTTTTTCATACGATATTAGCAATAGTTTAACCACTATTACACCAAAGTGACGATGCGACCGACTATGTGGAACGCTTGCCTAGAACATACCTGTTGACTCGCGATTTGAAGACCCCGGATTTACCGGGAAACACAGACACCGGCAAAGTCGGACTTAGCTAAAAGTTACCTAAACAAACACAACAATGGCTCCATAAGTTCTATATCCATCGGTCAACCGGCCATGCTCTCTAGCGCAATCCCAGTAAACATTGATAAAAATCTAACTAAAAACAGTATAAAACATTTCTTGTATGTCCCCTTTTATTTTTAACCGGCTTCACAAAAAGGAGGAGGTTCTCAATTCGCCGGAAATTTTTTAGGGTTCCGTAGTCCTGACAAGGAACCCTTATAGTTTCGTCATGTCCGTCTGTCTGTCTGTCTGTCTGTCCGAGGTTTTGCTAAGAGACCGTCAATACTAGAAAGCTGTAATTTTGTGGGAGTATGTATATATATTACGCCGACAAAGTGCTGAAATAAAATTGTTTAAAATATTTTTTTTAGGGTAGCTTCCCTATATGAGATGTGGGGATGATTTTTTTTCATAGTCTACCCCATCGTGTGGGGTATCGTTGAATAGGTCTGTTAAAATGACTAAGGGTTGCTAATACCATTTTTCGATTGAATACTCCATTTACGAAATATTAAACTTTAAAGTGCAAAATTTTGTTCCAGTAGGGCGTCCCCCCCCCCCCCCCTAAAAGCTAAACTACTGGCTTGAAAAATCCTAAAAAAATTCGTTATAATAGCGCATTTCATGAACTTTAAAGGAAAATTATAGCGGTTGAGATAACTTTATTAGTTTAGCAGTAATAGTCGTTGAACTTGGGTGTTGGATATATTTGTACCAAATACAAAATCCTTAGAATAAATCCTTTAAAGTGACAAAGACGGAGTACCTAGTTGCTTGTTTATAACGGGTAAAGACTCGCATTGAATAACAGGCTACTACGGAACCCTACACTGCGCGTGGCCCGACACGCACTTGGCCGGTTATTTTTATGTATGTTCACCTATTACTCGAAGATGCCTGAACCGATTTGGAAAATTCTTTTTTTGTTTCAAAGGGTTCACAGGTGGTCCCATTTAAATTTTAACGAAATCGGCCGAGCCGTTTTTAATATATCAACATTTGTATTACGACGCATTTACTTATCTCGACGACTTACTAGTTACTACTAACTACTAGCACAGATTATGTAATAGTTACTACGTCTTCTGGCTACTTTGACTAGCGCGACGTTTGAAGTTGGTTCTTTTAGTTTTTTAAACGATCTTAAATTATTAAACATTATTTTGTTTTTTACACTAGAAATACACATTCCACAAAAATGTCAAGTGTCCACTATTACGGTTCAGGAGATAGAGCCCTGTGACAGA
Source organism: Cabera pusaria (assembly GCA_954871355.1). NCBI lineage: Eukaryota > Metazoa > Arthropoda > Insecta > Lepidoptera > Geometridae > Cabera > Cabera pusaria. The sequence goes on from OX940887.1 coordinate 28,914,548, forward strand.
TGGTAGGACGGACAGTGGAGTCTTCCCCTTGTTGGCAGCTTAGGGGTTGGGAACCCTAAAAATTAGTTCCTACCTTCCAATATACCCATTATGTTAAAACGAGGGTATGTCATAATGAATATCCTGGCATTCTTCGATTTGTCTGCAAATGCCACAACATTGGATCTGTGTCCTGGAAACAAAGTACAAGTGCAATGACCATTTATTAAAACTAATTTCATTAAATATGAGAAAGTCTGTAGGTATCAATAGGCTAGGCTAGATTCCTAAAAACATTTTTTTAGTCCGTCATTTACATTATCAAAAAATATTCAATGAGTATTTTTTATTCAATTAGACAATAAATGACCAAGATATAGAGCGTTAACATTTCCACGTGACGTCACGAACATCTAAAAAGTGTTCTGCTTTTTAGCGGTTCGTGACGTCACGAGCCCCCCCTCCCAAACTTTGATGCTCTTTATCTTTGTGAATATCTATTGATTTGTAAAATAAAAAATACATGTCTAATATTTTTTGATAATCCAACTGACGGACTAATTAGGATTATTATTTTTTTACCCAGGCATCATCCCTATTGCTGATCTAACTACCAATCCCACATTTATGTAAAGTTTTTAACTTCGACCCTCTCTCTCTCTCTTCAATCAGTCTGTCACTACTGCGCACCATGGTCTTGATCATAGTCCTCAGTAAAGACATAGATGAACGTGTTGTTTTTATTCTATGGTAAAGAGCATGGATGTCCTCAGGAATGGACTTGCTCAGCTTCATTTTCTCAATTCGAATTGTCGTCAAAATTTTACTTTTTAGACTAAAATTTGAAACTACAATATGTAATTTAATTTGTTCTGCGGCTATATAATATATTATAGCTAATATATTATAACTATTTATTGAGATACATCTCTGACAAGTGAGATTGCATACTTTTTATCAAAGCTTATCATCATATCTCATAGAAGATATGCTTGGACAGTTACTGTTTGGGAAAAATTAACAATACATACATCCCAAGCGGGACATCAGTGCAGTAAGGACTTAAACATACTTATACCCCCACAACACAAATATTAATATCGTTAGGCACCGCTTTCCATCATAGCTAACAAGAATATAAAACTTACATACAGAATTAAAAACCTCTGCTGACCAGCTAATAACCAATAACAGATGAATAGTAAAGTAAAAACGAATGTGATTCCGTGAACCGTATTACGTTCAGTCAGTACTGTCACACGCGCTCTCGATCAGACGCGCGCCTTTACTTTACTATTCATCTGTTATCTCACAACACTCAACCTTACAGTAAGAGACAGCTGACGGCCCGCGACCTGACCGAGTGATACAGACTCTCGCCGCGCGGTCTTACGGCACCGTAATCTTACGGTGCGCAACATGGGGTTCTTAGTTACTATTAGTTTATTCTGTGACCCAAATTCAAGGTCGCATCTGAGGCGTGTAGCGTATTTTGAGGGATACCGACGTTGTAACTAGGTTTAATCTTGCATTTTTGCTCGCAGGAAGTGCATCTTCAGTACTTGTACTATTCATTATTCTGTGCCCTGACTGATCTATTTATAATCTCTTTATAGAAACCATTTCAATAAGCCTAAACACGATATCTCTGCTGTTACTTGGTGAGCAGTAGAGTATTCTGCAGATCCCAGGAGAGGTCCTAGCACCAGGTCAATGTTACCATGCTCTTACAATATCATTGAACTAAGAGGATACCGAATTTTGAATTGATCAGACCTATTAAGTTGATCTCATATCATCATTATCGAGAAAAAAAACCCATAGTCTTAAAACAGCAGAACGGATTTTCATAATTACAAGCTAAAAAGACTCTCGATTAAAACACCTATCAAACAAAAAATCTAAATTTGTTTATCTATTTAGAAACAACGATGCCACAGACACACATACACAGGTCAAACTCGTAACACCCTTCTTTTTTTGTCGGGGGTTAAAAATTGTAGGGCAGTTACGCAGCTAGAATTCCTTACATTACCTGCAATAGCATCTACACCATCTCCTGATTCTACACTGTTAGCAACATACACAGTCTCCGTGTTGTTTCTGAAGTTCACAAATATGATGTAAAGATCATGAGCCACGGCAAATACATCCCGGCCCACAAATGTCATCTGATTCAGCTTCTGTGGTATGGCCCATCTGGAATATGGAAATGTTGGTGTTTTCACAAAATCCTGCTGTATCTAAGAATACTAAAAGAACTCTAGTTGTTACACACAATTTAAAATTTCATCATCCTGACAGGATTGGAACTCGCAATTCCAGGAAAACATGCCCTGGCGCTCTGACGAACTAATCGACAGTATCATCTTAATTATTTGTTTTTTTTTTATTTACTGATTTTAGGCCGGCCATATACTTCGAATTCCGTTTCAAATAGAACATTTCTAACGGATAACATGTGGGGTAGGTCCATAGATTTGGATGGATTTACTGCATTCGAAAATTCAAAAGACTAAAGCCGGCTTTTCACTATGAGATATAATGTAAATTACATCTTGAGCTATATATTACATCCCGCGATTGCTGTTCAAACTGTAAGATATATATTTCAGCTTTGGTTGTCTATGGTTTTATTCAAACACTGGTTCAATACACTAATTGTGTGGAGCCATAATAAAACAACAAAAAATAACTGCAGGCGAGGCAAAGGTACGAGATGCAGAAAAACTTTGCAGCCGAGTGCAACACACAACTTTTCACCTCACTACAGCGAGGAAAATGCTGGGTGCAATAAACAAACTCCAAAATGATCAAAAGTTAATTGAATAAAAGCAGAGAATTAGGGGGTTTGGAGGGAACGTTAAAATGTGTACTTATGTGCTATTATTGACTGAGCGAGTATAGCGAGCAAAGTGTCTCAGTTTCGGGATTGGTCAAATAATGCTTTTGTCCGGATGTTTGTTTGTTTTCGCCTACAGGTCGCATTTTCCAACCGATTTTGACAAAAATTGGCACACTGGTTCCTTGATTTATTTAAGCATTTTTATGACCGCATTTTTTTTATTTGGGGGAAATAGGGTGGAAAGGGTCTGCTGTTGTGTTATTTATCGACGGATTTTAGTCGCATTAGTGAGGCACAGTAAGGACTTCATTCTACACAAGATATGCGAAAAAAAATCCAAAAAGGGAGAGTGGAGGAAGATAAAGGGGGTTAAGCATGCTGTCTGTAACGTTATAATATGGACGGATTTCATTTTTTTTCGGAAATTGTATACCTGCCTTTACCAATCTGACTACGCAGGCCTCTTTACCTTGACAAGACATACCCGTAGACACCAGATTCAAACTCCTAGGACCAAGGGAACGCAAGTAATTGTTAAAACTTTACCTTGACAAGACATACCCGTAGACACCAGATTCAAACTCCTAGGACCAAGGGAACGCAAGTAATTGTTAAAACTTTACCTTGACAAGACATACCCGTAGACACCAGATTCAAACTCCTAGGACCAAGGGAACGCGAGTAATTGTTAAAACTTTACCTTGACAAGACATACCCGTAGACACCAGATTCAAACTCCTAGGACCAAGGGAACGCAAGTAATTGTTAAAACTTTACCTTGACAAGACATACCCGTAGACACCAGATTCAAACTCCTAGGACCAAGGGAACGCAAGTAATTGTTAAAACTTTACCTTGACAAGACATACCCGTAGACACCAGATTCAAACTCCTAGGACCAAGGGAACGCAAGTAATTGTTAAAACTTTACCTTGACAAGACATACCCGTAGACACCAGATTCAAACTCCTAGGACCAAGGGAACGCAAGTAATTGTTAAAACTTTACCTTGACAAGACATACCCGTAGACACCAGATTCAAACTCCTAGGACCAAGGGAACGCGAGTAATTGTTAAAACTTATATCCTTATATTTTTGGCAAAGCCCAAACTATGAAAAGGCTTTGCTAAGCCATGGGAGTTGGGAGCGTCGGTTATTCCATGAGTAATATGGGCACGCAAAGTCTACTATTCTCACAGAACTACTAGTTGTATTTTATCCTGAAACTTGTGTTCTTCCGCAAGTTAATGTGTAATTAATGTGGATTATTAACCATTAAGTACCGGTGACTGTGTATAAGTGTAGTGTAGGAAAACAGTACAATGTTAAAAAATATGACATTTGAGTTCACACCAAAATCATAATCATAATTTGTTCACCAAAATAATTAATTAAAACAGATCAAATATAAACTAAACTTATAAATTTGCAATTAACAAACATTAATAAGCATGCCTCTTGTTAACATATATAGACATTAGTTAATACGAAATCATTTGTATTACTATGAAATACTTTTTTTTAATACTTTTTTAAAACAAAGGTAATACGCAATTAGATAGTAGTTCATTAAATTTCATTGGTTATTAATTATTTATGGCATTAAATGTTATTTGATTAATTAAAATACATAGATACACTAGTCCTCATACTAGGATTCCCTGTGTCATGAGGACTAGTTTCTCCCAAGTAGCTTACAAATTCATGCCTAAATAATAATTTTTACATTTTAAATTATCAATATTTACTAGGTACTTAAAATTATTTAGTGTGTTAATAGGAATTGGCGTGACTGCAATGAAAATTTAACTGAAAATCTTCAGTAAAGTCCACATCTTTACTGAGGCTATAATTCAAATTGGACTATGAATTCATCTTGACCTGAAATGTGACTTTGGCTCAATTTTATGACTATAATTTACAAAAACGTGAACAATTTTAATTTTGACACTGGCCATATACACTAATTGAGTGGAGCCATACTGAAACTAAAAAAAAATCTAAAAAGTTTTTATCTTTTTCATGCAACTGTCGTGTGATTATACTAAAAATGAGGTTGGCGCACTGACACGAAATAAGTATTTATGCATTTTCAGTGGATTGGCAGTATAGAAAATTATTGAGTAGAAAAGTTCGAATTTTAAAAACTCTTTCCACGCTAGCGTGCAAAATGCACTTTTCCACGCAGATTTCGAATGATAAACAGAACCTTTCCAAGGTTGTGAGGTGAAAATGAAATTATACTTCAAATAAAAATACAAAATTATCAAAATTCTATTTATATTTCAAAATTCATAAAGATCCTTGAAATCTGCCACTTTGCCAAACATTACGTTCGCAGCGAATTTAATTCTTTAAACTTCTAATGGATGGCGTTAGTAGTACAATAATATTCTATCCTAGAAACAAAATTGTTAATCTTCATTTTTTTTAATGGTAATAAAATGATTTTATTTTTATTTTTACTGATTACACATTTACATGTTTATTTAAATTACTATGTTAAAGCACAAATCAATAGGCGTGATAGTTTTTCAGTAAAGTGTACTACAAAAGTGCTCACGTTGTGGAATAGTGTTAGGGCTCGCATCGCTCGCCCTGATTATATTATATCCCATAGTGAAAAGCCAGTTAAAAGGTTTTTTAAGCCAAAAGGTTGCTCTACACTTTATCTGGCTCAACTTTAGTTCCACTCCAATCGATTTTAGGGGTGGGAGAGGCTGTAGGGGGCGGGGGGGTTAGTGGTGGGGGGAAGGGGTAGAGCCCCCCCCTTGAAGGAAAAGTTGCGGAGACCCCCCCTTTCGGAGATATGATTTTTTGTTTTGAACATTTAACAATGAAATCATCTAAATAAGTTAAATATTGGTAGAAATGTTACATTAACTGAGATCAATTTTAGGGTGAGAAGAGGCGGGGGGAAGCGTAGACCCACCCCCTGAAGGAGAAGTTGCAGAAATCCTTTCGAAGATATTATTTTTTTTATTTTCTAACCAAACTTTTAAAAATGTTAATTTTTTTTAAAGTTATACTTCTTTTGGCGCGATAGAGAAATATGATGAGAGTGAATTTTTACGATGCGCGCGCACACCGACACCTAAATTTAACATCGTGAAGTTAGTTCTAGGTGGTACGATGCGCGCGCGCACCGCCACCTAAATTCTACACCGTGAAGTTAGTTCTAGGTGGCATGACTATATTCAAGTTGTATATGTCATTTCGTAAGAACGTCATATTTTTACGTTAATAAAACCTTTTTTATTTAAATAAAATCTTTTTGATTAATTTTAATATTTATCGTTAATCACTACTGCATTTTAGTTATTTTTTTTCCATACGCCACAGAAGTATAGCTTCTAACGCGTGTACATAACTACACACACTTTTTTTTGTTTTATAATAATGACAATAAAATATCTTGATTAGGAATTCTGTTTTATTTGATTACTTTCCACATCCTACTACTCTAGCTGATTATATAATTTCTAAGATAAATAGTAAATAACGAAAATCACTAGGTTAGGTTTAGGTTTGAACTGCGACAACACCACGCGCGAGCCGAGCGAGCGAAGCGAGCGTGCCGCGGCAGTGGCCGGCGAAGCGCTAAAAAGGAACAACACATTTTAACCAAATTCAATACCTTAAACTTGCTACAGAAAATAAAAAACTTACATTCTCTTGTTATTTTAAGTGTTTGACATAATGCGTACATGACCTTTAGTGTACGAGCCCATTAACCGACCCTTACCATATCCTACTCCAGCAAATTTTTTTTAATTTTAAAAAGTTTGGTTAGAAAACAAAAAAAATCATATCTTTGAACGGGGGGGGGGGGGGGGGGGTTTCTGCAACTATCCCTTCAGGGGGTGGCTCTACCCATCCCCCCGCCTCCTACTCCCCCTAAAATTGATGTCAGTTAATATAACATTCCTACGAATTTTTCACTTATTTGATGATTTCATCGTTAAATGTTCAAAACAAAAAAATTGTATCTCCGAAAGGGGGTCTCCGCAACTTTTCCTTCAAGGGGGGGGGGGGGGGCTCTACCCCTTTCCCCCCGCAAATAATCATTCGAACGTCAAAATCATTCACTACAAAAGCTACGAACATCTATGGCAGAGCATGAGAGCAATTGGCAAAGACTGGGGTCTGAAACCAAAGCCGTGTAAGTAAGTGGCTAAAGTCCCCGTCACGAGAAGCTATAAATTATGTAAACAAACATCTTTTACTAAGTAAAAATTTTATACTGCGAGATAATAATAAATTGACCATATTCAATCGACATGAAATATAGACGGGTTATATGAAAGTAACAACCTATTTAATGTAGTCGGATCATATTTTAACGACGCAAAGCGCTATCGTTTGTGTTTCTTGGTACCGGACGCAGGGATTGTAAACTATCGGGACGCCATTTTGAAATAAACGCGTCATTCGAGTTTCGAGTTTATTTTCACAAATTCATTTTTTTTGTTGGTCCAAATGTTGTGAACTCCTGAACACTTGTTTACATAATTTATAGCTTCTCGTGACGGGGACTATATATACTGTAATTGTGTGTCCTGTACTTACTTATGGATGCGTGGTATGGTGGACGCGCACAAACTTAATTACTGCAGTAACCAAATTGCAGCAGGTACAAAGATTAGCATGCACACTTATCAGTGGCTGCACGAAGACGACACGGCATCGATAGCGCTGAACAAGACTATAACCGACTTACAGGCCGAAACAATGGGACTGTTACTATCTGCACAAGCAGTTCAGTCCATAAATCAGTCTTTATTAGAAAATGATCAAGATGAAGTCAATATAGAATTTGTCACTGATAGTGCAGCAACTATATACGCACTCAGGAGACCTACAACGAGATCTAAGGTACTGGCTAAATACCACCATACTCTGCAAACACTGGCAACCAAGTATAACGTTAAGGAAAGATGGACGAAAAGCCATGCATCATGTGCTGGCAATATCACGGCTGACAAACTCGCTAAAGAAGGAACAACACAACAGGTAAGCGATGACATGATGGATCTCTGTCGACCGTCAGCAATGGAAGTCAGAGACCTATTACGGCGTCATACCGAAAACGAACAACAAAAGTTGTGGGACAGCATGATAAGCTATAAACACACAAAAGCAGCTTTTCCAAATTTAAACAGCAAAGTTACAAACAGATTGCTAAAATTACAAAGACATGATCTTCGTATAATAGTAAGCCTCATCACGGGACACTGTAATCTAAATTATCACCTCCACAAAATTGGCGCTACAGATAGTCCTCTGTGTTGAGGCTGCATGCTTGAAAACGAGACCGTGGCAGATGTGATCTCACAGTGCCCGGCCCTGGATGAGGTAAGAGCCACAGCCGGGTTATACATCCGAGACACGGATGAAGAACACCAGTCGCGGCAACCACAACGACAAGGATTAACAGTATCACCATTACTATCATCATCATCGCTGTCTGCCTTAGCACTGCCAACAACATCGGGCACACAAACTCATCCACAGCTTTCATCATCATCGTCATTTTCACCATCAATAATAACACCCTCACCACTGGAAGCGTTATGCCAGCGACCCAAAGCCGTGCTATGCTTCATTAAGGAGCTGGGTTGGCTTGGGTGATCGCTGACAGGGGGAAATGCACAATACACCCCAAGCGGGACGTCAGTGCAGGTCTTATTGCCCCCAACACCAATTAGAATTAGAATCATTCAAATGGTGAATTATACAAATAGTGCCTATTCGAATAATTTGATAGTTATTTTGGCACAATCCCCATCATGGGTTGGATAGTTAGAAGTACCTATCTACTGATATGCCTTCAAAATCAATTTTTTTATGTATTTCAGTTCTATCTTTTTTATTGAATCTGTAAAGTCAACGAGAATATACATAATAGGTAGGTACATAGTTAAGATTGTGATGCAGGTATCTGCAAAAGTTATGTTATGTATTTTAAGATCTTTCATACCTTACATTTACTTTGAAACTTGGCTCATTTACTACACAAGTTTCAGAACTTCCCTCAGCCATAGTGAGACGCGATTCGACCGTGCAGCTTTTCTATTAGCCGACAGATATAATACGCTTATTGTGGTGGTAATCGATGTAGCAAAGAGTGAGTATTATTTATAATATACACCGCGAAAAAGAATGAAATATTCAAATAATAGTTCAATTTATCAACAAGTTTTTTAAATCTTAGCAACGAAATCAAAGAGAATATAAATACTGAACGAAATCCCCACAGATTACTGTATATGTGTAGAGAGAAATCACTTTTGACATTGCCAATTTTGACATGTCTTTTGACATTTTGACTTTTCGTCCACCCACAGACAGACTATTGCAGACACAAGGGCTGCGTTCACGACCTACGCTCTGAGTACAACGAAACGCTCTTTGTTGTTGTTTGTTAATACTTAGGTAGTGATATTGGACGGCCCTTTGGCGTAAAGGATAGTTACCCTGATTCTGACCCGAGGGTCGTTGGTTCTAATCCTAGTTATATACCTACCAATGAAAGTGTTATGTGCATTCATGAATCATGGGTTTTCGTGGGATCAATAAATCTACCAATAATTAAGATAGTTTAAAAACTAAAACAACTGACTTCAATGCCCCGCGAGTCAATTTCAGTAGCAAGTTTGAGACGTTTATCGTCATATCTCTGAAGATACTTATCCCATCTCAATGAAATTACAATGGGACCACCTCGAAAACGTACCCTACCGATTACAAAAATAATCATTCGAATCGAATCACAATTGACGGAAAAATCGCGTAACATACACACACAAAAATAGAAAGAAAAAAGAAACATACAGACGAATTGAGAACTTCCTTCTTTTTGGTAGTCGGTTGAAAAGTAGCTTACCACCACCAGGAGAACATCTGCCGCCGTAACCTTACGGCGTTCCCCGACGCAAAAAGTAGGGGTATTATTATGAGTTTAACGTGTGTATCTGTGTCTCTGTCTGTAGCATCTTAGCACCCAACCGGATAAACCGATTTTGATTTAAAGTAGGGGTATTATACGTTTAACGTGAGTATCTTTGTGTCTGTCTGTAGCATCTTAACACCCAACCGGATGAAACGATTTTAATTTTATTATGGATAGTTTTTTTTTTGATAGATTTCTTCATCGAGAGTGTTCTTAGCTTTGATTCATGAAAATTCGTTCAATCATTATAAAATTATGAGCTTTTTTCTAGTTAATTGCGCTATGAAATCAACTTTCATAGGTCTGATCAATTCGAAAATCTTCTTCAACGATATTGTAAGAACATGGAAGCCTCCTGGCCTCTACAGAATACTCAAATCCTCACCAACTTACAGCTCAGATTTTAAATGTCGTGTTTATAGTCATTAATAAAGTAGGAATGCTTTCAATGAAAAGATTATGTATTGATCAGTCGGGGTGGTTTAATATTTTATACCATAGATGATATTATTATACTATATTGACTTCAAATTGATTGTGATCGGTGGGGATCTACAGAAAAGCTAAGCCTATAATAATATTTTTTTAAGTAACTATGACCTATTCTGTGGTTTCACTACAAATATTTTATTAAATTTGCGATGCGTGTATGTGAAATCCGTGATATATTCTAGAGTTTTCATTTGAATTATACTATAAAGGACAATTTTAATCTATAATATGTGACCAAGCTGATTAACGTAATTATTTGGATAAGGATTAATACTATATACTTGAAAATAGCTCTGGAAGTTATGTAATTTTTTTAACAAAAAATTAAAGATTAAAATGGTTACTGTGAGTCAACCTTAAGAGATAGACATATGCTGTCGCGGACTTTTTTGTAGGTCTTATTAAGTTGTACAACTCTTCCATTGAAAATATTCTTCCATCTGATTTCAATTAAGCAGCGTTCGTAAGAAACGTGTTTTTCGACCGTTTTTTTGTCGACTTAGGTTGCAAATTAGGTCTCCACGAACGTACCTTTGATTTAAACGGAATAATATATAGCCTATTTTAATTTCGAAAGTCCATTCTATATATTAGTGAAAGAATTTTTTAAATTGTCCAGTAGTTTTTGAGCCAAATCATTACAAACATACAAAAATACAAAAATACAAATGTTCTCTCTTTATAATATTAGTATAGATAACAAAGGAACCATTTTCTTAAGTATATTATACTTATGTTTAATATATCTTACCTACTCATAATTTCTTAACTCTTAAATAAATATATACAATGCATGGTATGGTACTATGGATATGTTAAGTTTTATTTAGTAGTATTTATCAATTCGAGTTTTCTATATTATATCCTCTAAGTATTCATTTATTGTGCCTTTATCTAAAAGAAACTTAAAGTAAGTCTTAATTTATTTTTAAATGTATGGGATTTTGTTATATATTTTATATACACTAATGTTATAACATTCTACTTATGTTTCCAATACTTGACTTATAATTACTACTGTTATAGCGCAGATAACAAAACACTCAATTTAAGCAATTTCACATGATGGTATAATATCCACATCGATATCGTAAAATCTCATTATAACATCAATAAAACGCGACCAATTAACCTGGCGAGCCTTATGTCAAAATCCTCATACAAGTTGTAAAATTTTGATATTAGGCTGGCTTTTGAAAACAGTTGGGTTATACGTGAAAACTTCGTCGAAACTACTAAACTTACATACACAAAACTCTTTGGTAAGATCTTGTGCCAATTAAATAAAAAAAGAACAGCGCGCGCTCGCTCCTGATTGGCCCTGCGCGCGCAGCTGCGCTCTCATTGGTTAGATTTTAATGGCGGCAAGTTCACTAACAATACACGTACGCGTGAATTTAATGTTTCGCAATGTGTTTTGTTTTTAAAATACAAATTAAAAGTTAAAAATGGATAGCGACGATGATATTTGTACGCCTCCGGATATTCTAGAATTGGCAACAAAAGTAACTCACAACCTTTTGCCAGAAAAATCTAGAAAATTATATGAAAAAGAATATAATAACTTTTTGGCATGGAAGATCGAAAAGAAAACTACATCATTTTCTGAAAATGTCATTCTTGCGTATCTCAAAGACCTCTCCGACAAATTCAAGCCATCTTCTATGTGGGCTAAATATTCTATGCTCAAGTCCACACTGAGTATCTACAACAATATTGATATCACGAAGTATTCAAAAGTCATAGCGTTCCTGAAACGCAGTTCAGAAGGACACAAGGAAAAAAAGTCCTTGACGTTTACATCAGGTCAAATAAAGATGTTCCTGGAAGATTCACCAGATATTTTGTATCTTTTTGAAAAGGTAAGTGTATTTTAGTTCTGTTATTTAATCTACCTAGTACTTACGTACTACACACGCAAGTTATCTAGACACTCCGTTTAAGCGCTTTGTGTATAAATTTGGTAGTAGGTACCTACACTTTATTACTTCATAAATCATAGTTTTTGCCTTGGCTATGTACCTCAAGCTTATTATATCGTTTATTGTTACAGGTTGCACTAATCTTCGGCATAATGGGGGCATGCCGAAGGCAAAAGCTATACAACACCCAGTTCGATGAAGTCTCTAACATAGACGACAGTACAATCATGGTGAAAGTTTCGAAAACAAAAACGAAAATAGATCGTTCTTTCGTTGTGACGGGCAACTGCTATGCCGTATGTAAAAAATACATGGAACTTCGACCCACCCCCTGTCGAAACCCTGCCCTTTTTCTTGAGCTATAGATCGGGGAAGTGCGTCGATCAAAGAACTGGTATTAATAAATTTGGTGCTCTGGGAAAAACTATCGCAAGTTTTTTGAATCTGCCTTACCCAGCGTTGTACACGGGGCATTGCTTCCGGCGCACCTCGGCGACCCTTCTCATAGATAGCGGTGGTGATTTGACCGCACTGAAACGACACGGGGGGTGGAAGTCTTCTACTGTGGCTGAAAGCTACATTGATGAGTCTTTAATGAATAAAATTCAAGTCTCAAATACGATCTTGAACAGTATAGAAAACAAGACGAATGAAGTAATTATAAATATTCCGACTCCGTCTACGAGCTCTACTGCTTGCCCCGCGGCCGCTACAGCTGCTGGATCAATAATTAACATTAACTTTCAAAATTGTACCATCCATAATTTGAACAATTATTATAAATAAACTATTGTCAGCTTTTACTCTTGTTGTTTGATTAATTGCATTAGTGAAGATAAAGTAGTGTATGCAACTGCATATAACACGGGTATTAAAACACTCGTTACTATTATGAAACTCGCTGCGCTCGTTTCATAAACTCACACTCGTGATCTTCATTATATCTTCATTATATGACAGTTGCATAAACTACTATTATGGACATACATTGTGGTTCACTTCTATAAATTTCTAATCTAGGTACAGGTAATAATAGTTTGAGAAGTTTTCGTGGGTTTTTGTTAGGTTCGAATAGTGTATGATGTTTTTTAGGGTTCCGAACCCAAAGGGTACCAACGGAACCCTATTACTGAGACTCCGCTGTCCGTCTGTCTGTCTGTCTGTCTGTCTGTCTGTCTGTCCGTCTGTCACCAGGCTGTATCTCATGAACCGTGATAGTTAGACGGTGGAATTTTTCACAGATGATGTATTTCTGTTGCCGCTATAACAACAAATAATAAGAACAGAACAAAGTTAAAAATTAAAGGGTTTAAAACAAAAAACGTGTTTTCTACGATACGATACGATACGAATTTAATTCACCTCGACGCAGCTAGATGGCAGCACAGGAAAAATTAGCACGCGCAAGCGTTTAATTTGTTAAAATTTGTGGGCCGCGGTCGATTTGTGTACTATGTGAAGGTTAATTTGTCCATACGTAGTATACAGTATTAAATATTATATCTTCAATTTATTTTAGTACTGAAAGAGCTTCAATTAGCTAGAATCAGTAGAAAGTTAGTCGTACGAACACTTCCAGATATTTAATTATATTAATTACCTTTGTGTTAATATTTACTTAGTACTTATAGGTGTTATGTTAGAAGTTCGTGGCGTTCGGACTTCGGAAATTCGGAACCCTCCGTGTGCGGGACAAAAGTCTGACTCGCACTTGGCCAGTTTTATTTACAAACATTGCCGATTCTAAGATATATAGGCACGGTAGGGTAGTTATATGTTGTTTTATGAAATGCGGCTTGCAGCTATTGCGTTGAGTGATATTTACTATTATAACAATACATTTTTTCTGCATGATGAATAGTTGTTTTGCGTCCGTACCGTTACCCCAAAAAATTATACCATACCTTAACCAAGCATAGGTTTTATGTGTGCAATATGATCTTTCCAATTGAGGTTCCAGTAAAGTTTGAGACTTAGTAAAGTACACTGTTTAGTTTCTTGTATTTGTAGACTATTAGTAACTCTTGTTAAATCTAGTGGGCGTTTTTGATACGGCATAAACTGTATGTGGTTTGTTTTTTTTTCGTCTTTATTTCTAGATTGTGTATTTCTAGCCAAGATTTAATTTCATAATAGGTATTTTTAAATTTTTAACTGTAACCACGTTCAGTTTGTGGTGGTGAAATGCAAAATAAAGTTTTTAAAATAATTTATAATCCTACAATAATTGACATCTATATATATCTATAATATAGCTTTAATTCTATTTTAAATGATAATGACTTAGTAAACATGTAAAAATATAATTCTATTTTATTTTGATTATGACTTAGTAAATGTGATAATAATAATTTTTAATGATTAGATTTTAATTTGATTTTATATATGTGATATTTGCATGCCGCTTTGTGGTAAAATGTTTACGGAACTATTTTTTACAATTTGTCAACACCAATGATACCAACATTTTAGGCAAATAAATAATTCTGATTCTGATTCTGATTCTGAATACCGATTTAATCTCAGTTAAACACGTAAACCAAGTTCAAGTCGACCTGATCGCGTTTATTATATTCACTGGTGAAATCGGCTCTTAGTGAGAGAGAGAGGTTAGGGCGTCTGGTTGCACAGGTTGTACTCCGACCGTAGGTCGTGAACGCAGCCCAACAGACTGAGTAGAGATTCTACATGGCAGACCACAGACCATAGAGAAAGTACAGTGTCACAATTATAACTTGGCGGTGGTGGTTTTTAGAACTAATTCTTATAATTGAAACCTAGATTGAAACTGTGAGTTTGACGTTTGAGAGATTACCGCGACATTATTGTTGATACATCTGCTACATTAAAATAGTTCAATAATGCCAAAAGTAATTAAAAGTGGTTTAAGAGAAACTGTTATCAAAGTACAAAGTAAAAGCACAGTGGCGCACAGGCACGCCAAGTTATACTTGCCGGACTGTATATATATGTAGAGAACATTAGCGTATGCGAATGAAATAGCTATGGAGATATAACCAGACTAAAATGATAAATACGTTATACAAATGCCAACTATAAGATAAAATGAATAACGTAATTTGGTCGGGTCGTACTGTATGACAGCGGGTGAGAGCCTATGGGTGCACTAGAACTTGGTGCCATACAGTGCTGGAACCAGTTTAATCGCATACGCAGAGAAGGATATAAAAAATGGTGTTCATCTCGCTCTCTGATACTAGTGATTGTATAGTTTTATCCTTCTCATAGTATTTATTTAATTATATTGTTATTTAAATGCCACATACACTTAATACTCCATCCACGCCACAGACAGACTCAAGCAGTAAAGTCTGTGCAAAAAGAGAACCGACGTGACCTTACGATGAACTAAAATTCAAAGGTAAGGAAGGAAGGTACATACATACCTAGAACCTAGTATAATGATAAGAGAAGGTACTAGGACGATGGTTATAATCCATCATCCTAGAGTTTTTAACTAGTCCTTTTTAACCGACTTCAAAAAAAGGAGGAGGTTTCTCAATTCGACCGTATATATGTTTTTTTAGTCGTACTAGTAATGACAGCAGTGTTCTGCGTCTGCTATATTTTTTAATCTGCGTTTTTAAACTGCTATCTAATATAAAGAGCACTTCTAATCACAGTCCTTACATAGCGCAATAAATATTTATTTTGATTCTATAGCTATCCAGTTATAGTTCCAGTTTAGAGGTGCAATAGAATTTTGGATATTGATGATATTGTATTTGAAGCTGCAACACTGCAAATTGAATTACCCGGTTTTGTTATCAACCTATGCTTCCATAGGGAGACAATTAAAAAAACTGTTTAAAGGCGCGGGTAGGTAGGGCTACCTATCGCCTTTGTTAGGACGAGGTCTTCAGGTCGCGTCGAAATAAAACGATGGTTGTTGCACTATCAGATGTTCTTATTATAAAATAGAATGTTAGCAAAGAGAATATAACCACTATTTTAGTTGCTGTCTATGTGTAATAATTCTGGCGGTTCACTCCCTTATAAAAACATATTTCGTTCTCACGTCAACGTCACTTTGATGTGGGAACGCGCGCTGTCGTTTTATGACATTGCGCTTCGCACATCAGAGGCATTTTGCCACCCGAATGGTTGTGCAAAACGCCACACCACCCCCCTACGGAGAAGGAGAATCCGTGGAAAAAGAAAAAAAAAAAATAAAAAATCAAAGTTCAAAAGGTTTGCAAAAATGAACTTTACGACCTGACCGGGTAGTGTATTGTGGTGAATGTGAGGAAGGAGCAGCGGGAGAAGATGAAGAGGATCCAGAATGAGGAGAGAGAACTCTAGAAGGATGTGATGATGACACTGGATGATGTGCAGGAAGAGACGGCGTCGATACTGGATCAACAGGACTCGGCTGTTCGATGTACGCTGGCTTGAGCCTGTCGATACTGACAGTCACCTGTCTGCCTTTTACATCGATCGAGAAAGTTTTTCCGTCTTCCGATCGAGATATCACGCGATGAGGGCCAGAATAGGGTGGCTGCAAAGACCGACGAACAGTATCATCCCTCAGCATGACGTGAGATGCAGTGGATAGGTTTTTAAAAATAAAAACCGAAGGCTTAGAATGATGAGAAGCCGAAGTGGGTCGCAATTTGGACATATATTGCCTTAACTTGACGACAAAATCCGAAGGCTCCTCATAGCCAGTAGCTTCGGGAGAAACAGCTAAAAGTTCCCCTGGGAGCGTTAATGTCTCACCATACAGCATTTCTGCTACGGTTGATTTTATATCCTCTTTAAATGCAGAGCGCATGCCTAACAAAACAAGAGGCAAGGCACTCGACCAGGAACTGTCATGACACATCAGGGACGCTTTTAACTGCCGATGCATGCGCTCAACGAGCCCATTAGCGCAAGGGTGATAGCTGGTGGTACGAATACGTTTGGCACCAAACAGATCGGTAAGGCGTCTGAAAAGGTCAGATTCGAACTGCCGTCCCTGATCAGTCGTGATGACCGCAGGGACGCCGAATCGAGCTATCCAGCCATCCACAAAGGTCTTGGCTACTTCCTCTGCCGTTATCCCACTCATAGGCCACGCTTCGGGCCACCTAGTGTAACGGTCAACAGCAGTGAGGCAGTATTGAAAACCAGAGGAAGAAGGCATAGGTCCGATAATGTCTATGTGGACATGCTTGAGCCGAGATGTGGGACTAGAGATATCCGAGCGGAGACTGAGTATGCCGAGTCACTTTGCTTCGCTGACAATCTATGCAAGTTTGGCACCAGCGACGGCAATCCTTGGTGATACCTGGCCAAACGAAACGGTCAGAGACCAGACGAACAGTGGCCTTGGTACCTGGGTGACTCAGGTTATGCAGTTTGTCAAAAATACTCTTCCGCATAGGTTCCGGTACAAATGGTCGCGGTCGTCCTGTGGAAGTATCGCAGACCAAAGTTGTGTTAGTGCCGGGAACAACGATGTTCTCTAATTTTAGAGAAGAATCTTTATCGTTACGATACTTTTTCAACTCGTCGTCGAGTTGTTGGCAAGAAGCAAGTGCAGAGTGATCTGCTTCGATACTAATGGCTTCGATGCGGGACATAGCGTCTGCTACCGTATTATCAACCCCTTTTACGTGGACAATGTCCGTGGTAAATTGGGAGATAAACGAGAGTTGATTTAGTTGGACCGGTGGAAGCCTCTCGCGACGCTGCGAGAAAGCGTAAATGATCGGCTTGTGGTCCGTGTAAATTGTGACTTGCTGCGCAACCAGAAAATGGCGATAATGCTGCACACTCTCGTAAATCGCAAGGAGTTCCCTGTAATATGCTGGCCATTCGGACTGTCGGGGCTTCAGCTTTTTGCTGAAGAAACCCAAAGGTTCCCAAGCATCACCAACTTTCTGCTGAAGGCAGGCACCAACGTGCGAGTTCGAAGCGTCGGTGAAGAGCCCCAGCTCAGCATTCGGCAATGGGTGAGCCAGAAGAGCAGCGGATGACAGGCTGTCTTTACAGGCCATAAAACTCTCTTCAAGTTCAGGCGTCCAAGAAACCGGTGTGGAACCTTTGCCTTGGGAAGCCACTATCGCATTGACCAGCGGTGCTTGCAACTCTGCAGCGTTTCGCAAAAAACGTCGATAGTAGTTGACCATTCCAAGAAAACGGCGGAGTCCCTGAACGGTCTTGGGCAAGGGAAAATCCTTGAGAGCCTGAATGCGCTCAGTTGGTGGCCGCGTTCCTTCAGAGGAAATGCGGTTCCCGAGGAAAGTTACCTCAGGAGCACCAAACACGCACTTTGCAGGATTGATGACAATGCCGTAATCTTCAAGTCGCTTGAAGAGTATACGGAGGTGCTCAGCGTGCCGAGGGGCGTCGCGAGAGTACACTAAAATGTCATCAACGTAGGCAAAGCAGAAGTCCAGACCCTGTACAACTTCATCCATGAACCGTTGGAAAGTTTGGCCTGCGTTGCGCAAACCAAAGGTCATGTAGTTGAATTCGTACAGGCCAAAGGGGGTGATGATGGCCGTTTTACATATGTCCTCAGGCGCAACGGGAATCTGCTGGTATGCCTTGACGAGATCGATTGTACTAAATATAGTACAACCAGCTATGTTATGACCAACATCACCAATATAGCGTACTGGGTATCTATCGGGCACTGTGCGTGCATTCAGTGCGCGATAGTCACCGCAAGGTCGCCAGGTGCCGTCTCTTTTAGGTACCATGTGAAGGGGAGAGGACCATGGACTTTTTGAAGGTCTTGCTGTTCCACACTGGACCATGTCATCAAAAACCTTTTTAGTCTCCTGAAGTTTTTGAGGAGCCAGGCGCCTAGGACGACAAGAGACGGGGGCACCTTCAGTAGTCAGGATGTGATGGACGGTGTTATGCTTCGGCTCCCGAATGAGTCCTGGTGGCTTTGTGATTGATGGAAATTCCGCAAGAAGCGCACCAAATCCGGACGATGGAGCAGAAACAACTTTAACACTGGTCTGATCTAGTGTTGCAACGGCAGCGATACATGACAACCCAGTACTGCTATCGACAAGCCTTTTGTTGGCACAATCTGGCATGAGCCGATAGTGTGCCAGAAAGTCGGAACCGATAATGGCGGTGTTGACGTCAGCGACGATAAACTGCCACTGAAAGGCGCGTCGCAGACCCAGATTGAGCGTCATTTGTATGTGGCCAAAGGTGCGAATCTCACTGCCATTGGCAGCAGCCAGTGTGTAGTTTGACCGCGTGGGCTTATTCGCTAGCCATTGGTACGGATAGCAGGAGAGGTCCGAACCTGTGTCAATTAAAAACCGGCGTTTCGAAACGCTTTCGGTGACAAATAATCGGCGACTCTCAGAAAAGCAGTCAGTCGTCGCCGCTAATGACTGCTGTTTGAGTTTCCCGACGGCGGGGACGTCCAAGTGCATGGTTTTACACATTTAACCGCTTTAGTACCAAACCTCCTATGGTAAAAACAAAGTTTGGATTTACCAGCGGACTGTGAGCGTTCACGCTGGTTTGAGTTACTCCGTGACCTATCCCTACTCCGGTCAGCTGATAGTGCAGCGATCTGGCGCGTGAGATCATCAAGACGCCGTGTAATGTCGTCTAGCGATGAAGGCGAGACGGCAGAAGTGCTCGCTGAGAAAACAGCTGATGACCGAGGAGCTGCAACACCGGGCGATACTTCTAAAATTTTGTCTGCTAGCTCTGCAACTTTATATAAAGCAAGCTCAGACTGAGCAGCCAAAATTGCCTGAAGGTGTTGTGGGAGGCGGCGCATCCAAAGCTGGCGAAGCAAATTTTCATCCGAAAGAGTGTTCCCTGCCAAAGACCTAAGATGTCTTAAAAACTGGGAGGGGCGACGATCGCCCAGCTCCTCATCGCTAACGAGCTGTCGGACACGTTGCTCTTCAGATGTGGAAAGCCTACGGATAAGCTCAGCTTTTAACCTACCATATTTGTCTGCGGGCGGTGGATGAAGAATAATATCTTCAACTTCTCCAATAACCCGAGTGTCCAACTGAGCAACAACATAATTAAATTTTGTTAGATCAGCGGAGATACCTGAAATGGTAAATTGAGCCTCAACCTGAGCAAACCAGATAGCGGGCCGGTCAGGCCAAAAAGGAGGAAGCTTAACAGCAACTTTACATATTGCGGGGGAAACGGGGTCTGAGGTGGGTGTGTTAGTGCTGTCACCTTTTAATTTTTGCAATTCAGCAAGCAATAAAGCATTCTGTTGCTGTAATAATGAGTTTTGCTCTTGTGCGGATTGCAAGTTAGCTTCCATCTCCGTAGTTGGGTTAGTACACTATAAAAAGCCGTACAATATAAATGGTTATAAGCTATAAAACACACACAGTAATACAAACGCAAGACAATAAACAAGACAGCAATATAAAAGGCAAAACACACAGATAAAATATATAGTTAATGTTATCAAAAATTAACAGCCCCGGTGTAAAAAAAAGTTAAATATTAATAATTCCCACACAATATAATAAAAAAAACTCAAATGCAATTTTGTTATGTAAATGCCAATGTCCACAGTTGTTTAAATAATACTAATAATAACCACACAAAATAATAATATAAAAACGAAGTCGAATGCAATTTTGTTAAGGTTATGCTAATGTCCAAAATTTTAGTAAGTCCAGGCACCAATATTAGTATAGGAAAAATAGCACGTACTAAAATCACTCCAGCGCAGTATTGGTCTCCAGCGACAGGCCTCGGGCACACGTATGTCTGCACGTCGTTTCGTTGTAGAATCCAGAAATCTGATACCATGAATCGATGAAGCGAAGACACGTCGAGATAGCCACGAATGTGATAGACACTCGTCACAGCTGGCGTCGTATCACGGGGATCAGGAAACTAATTACGAAGCGATGACACGTCGTGGTAGCCCAATGTGGTCGTCGTGAATCCAAATTCTCGTTATGTGAGGATGCATGCATTGGGAAACGCGGATTGTTGACCTCGTCGATACGTAGATACACATAGAGTTGAACTCTTCTGCTCAGACGGCTGAAGTCGGGTCACCATTAAAGGCGCGGGTAGGTAGGGCTACCTATCGCCTTTGTTAGGACGAGGTCTTCAGGTCGCGTCGAAATAAAACGATGGTTGTTGCACTATCAGATGTTCTTATTATAAAATAGAATGTTAGCAAAGAGAATATAACCACTATTTTAGTTGCTGTCTATGTGTAATAATTCTGGCGGTTCACTCCCTTATAAAAACATATTTCGTTCTCACGTCAACGTCACTTTGATGTGGGAACGCGCGCTGTCGTTTTATGACATTGCGCTTCGCACATCAGAGGCATTTTGCCACCCGAATGGTTGTGCAAAACGCCACATGTTTATTTATACGACCGACGACCGACGTGAACTCAATGAAGTGGAATTTTGTTATGAACGCAAAATGAAATTTTCTTCGATTGTGTAGTTTCCCTACACTCTTACCGTCACTTATACATACATACATGCGATGGGTAATATTGGTTTAACAAACTATTTTGAAGTTATACTTCTTTTGGCGCGATAGAGAAAAATGATGAGAGTGAATTTTTACGATGCGCGCGCACACCGACACCTAAATTTAACATCGTGAAGTTAGTTCTAGGTGGTACGATGCGCGCGCACACCGACACCTAAATTCTACACCGTGAAGTTAGTTCTAGGTGGCATGACTATGTTCAACTAGGATGATGGATTATCCATCGTCCTAGATCTAGGATGATGGATTATAATCCATCATCCTAGTCCTAGATGTTCAAGTTGTATATGTCATATTTAACGTCATATTTTTACGTTAATAAAACCTTTTTTTATTTAAATAAAATCTATTTGATTAATTTTAATATTTATCGTTAATCACTACTGCATTTTTTTTGCACTTTAGTTTTTTTTTTCCATACGCCACAGAAGTATGACTTCTAACACGTGTACATAAGTACACACACTCTTTTTTGTAGTATAAGAACGGCGTTGCAACTTGGCAACTTTTTTACATGTAATATTTTTGATGGGATAGTTTAGTACATATTATGTAGCACTGCAGGGCTAGCATGGCCTTATCCCCGGGGGAAAGACAAAATTATTTCCCTGTTTTTCGCCACTGACAGGAGATCAACACAAGAATTTAAACGCTTGGTGAAGTTTACCCCGAGTTTTGATTTTATTTCGTATGAAAAAGTTTAAAAAAGAATTGATTAAAAGTCAGCGGGCGTTTATAATTGTCGAAAAACTTTACTTATAATTTACCTTCTTCACCAAACAAAACACGGATAGGTGGAAAGACAAAATAGTCCCCTTGCCATGCTAGCCCTGCTGGTAGGTTGTTAGACAAGGACACACTCCCATCCAGGTTTCTTTCATTTGGGCCGTTTTAATGTACATAGCAATTACAGCCTTATTGTTCAGAGCATACAGATTAAATTGAATTTGTCTAAATATCTACAGTGCACCATCGATATATATATATATATATATTCAATTAAATCCATGGAAAAAAATAATAAACTGGCCAAGTGCGTGTCAGACTCGCAGTTACGCACTCGTAGGGTTCCGTACCACCGTTGTTGGACTAGTATCTATTCAGTGCCCCAGTACAATACTAAACAATTAACAAAACCGAGTGGTAAACCGCGTGCTTATTTACCATAATGCCATCTAACGAACGTCTAACGCTATCTAAGTGAAAGTTAACACAAAGGTGTTAGGGTAGGTAAACGTTCAACAAAACGTTCATAGATGGCGTTACAGTGAAGTGCCGAATAAACACGTTTCTTGTATGGGGACCCTCTTTAATTTTTAACTTTATTCTGTTTTTAGTATTTGTTGTTATAGCGGCAACAGAAATACATCATCTGTGAAAATTTCAACTGTCTATCACGGTTGATACGATGAGGTACAGCCTGGTGACAGACGGACAGTCAGACAGATAAACAGACGGACAGCGGAGTCTTAGTAATAGGGTCCTGTTATATCCTTAGGTACGGAACCCTAAAAATGCTTACAAAAATATATAATTACGTTCCGATATACGCTAAAAAGTGCGACAGTGACACACTGACTATATTTCACGCACGAGCCGAGAATGGAATGGAACGTAATCAATAATTGCAGCTGTCAAATGTGTGACCCATGAACGGGAAGTGATTTACGAATATTACGATTTTTCATAATTATAAACATTGTAATACTAATATAATGTGTTTATTGTTACGATAATTAGAACCCTTTTGATGTATAAGATGTAAGACGCGTCAGAGAAGGATCTATCTTTCCAAAATGTGAGTTCAATTGTTGTGCGTAGTCTTTGTGTTTATGTTGTGTTTTTTTTCAATTATTTTGTTGTATTTAGGCAGAATATTACGGCATTGGTGGACGACCCAGTGGCTCAGGGATGGAATGCATCGAACTCGGCTTTGGCGGATCTTTCGAACATCAAGATGGACCGAAACTTCGCACTTTTGCTGGTGTCCCTGATATCGGCTATGCTATGGGTCGTCTACATAACGTACTATAACAGTCGAGTTCTCGGATACATACTGACCAGGCTCATCAATAAATTCTACTTCCAGGACGACAATTTTAAAATAGGTGAGTTGCCTGTTTTTCTATTTGACAGTACAAACTACTTCTGGATCTATCTGTCTTCTACCTCGCTTATTTTACAACTTTCTTTCTGAATAACAATTATTTTTTAAATGGGAAGATAAGTGAATAAACTGGCCAAGTGCAAGTCGGACTCGCACTCGTAGGGTTCCGTAACACAGTTAAGTATTCCATAACTATGATTTTTCACAACTACAAAATTAACTTTGTTTTTTATAGTGTTTGTATGAAAAACAAAGTTATCTTTGCGGTCGCCATATCTCTAAAACTGCTGACTGTATTTCGTTCAAACCAATTTTCGTTGTTAGTTTTTATTGAGATCTACAGCATATATTTTTTTTAGATTTTTCACTCCCATACTTTAAAAGTTAGAGGGGGGGGGGACACACATTTTGAAACTTTAGACGCGCCTATCTTTCAAATGATTGACTTTGAGAAAAAATGATATTAGGAACCTCAATGTCATTTTTGAAGACCTATCCATAGACACCCCACACGTATTGGTTTGAAGAAAAACATTTTTTTTGTTTCAGTTCTATGTATGGGGTGCCCCCCCTTAAACTTTTATATTTTTTATATTTGTATAAAAATCGGAAAGCGGTTTACAGAATACATCTACCTACCAAGTTTCAATTCTGTAGTCCTAACAGTTTCGGAATAAAATGGCTGTGACATACGGACGGACAGACATGACGAATCTATAAGGGTTCCGTTTTTTGCCATTCGGCTACGGAACCCTAAAAATGTAGGCTGTAGTTGTAGTATGTAGTTTGCCAATCAATATTTTTTAGCACCCAAATACAAACCTGGAGCTATCAAAAGTTAAATATTGAAATGAGTATAGTTGCTATCTTATTGCATTCACATAAATATTATTATAATTTCAGTGGTGGTAAACTACAATACAGCAAACATAACAATGTATGTAACTAACCTATCTATATATGATCCTAAAGATAAAATAAATGAATGTACTTGATTTTCTTTAACAAGATAAGTAGTTGTTCCTGATGGCTCAAGCCTGTCGATAATTAACATAATGATTCATGGCTCACTTTGACTTACTATTATCTATCTCAAAACACATTATTATGGACAACAAATTATTCATTTTAGCAAGTTGAATGAACTTAGTAAATCTTTAACCATTTAGTGACCGGAGTGGCCTGAGTTTCGGAATTGCAATAATGTTTAATCGAGCTCAAAAGACTAGGCTCATTGTGCAAACATTTGAATCAAAGCTGTGTCTTCAGCTTCACAATATTTATAAATGGGTGTTTACGTAGAAATGCTACAATGTTCAGCACAAAATCTTGGTTTTAGTAGTCTCTTAGGAATTAATGCACGTGTGCCTTTCTTCAATTCTAATCAGAAACTCCTATCTTTTCACCTGTTCCAATTTCTTTATTAGAAATGTTTGTCCTTTTTCAACTTAACCTGGTATCTTGAGTGTCCACTTTCTATCTCTGCTAAACACAGACATAAGCTTGATTCAAGTTTCACCGTATTGATGCTGACACCTTGCACTGCATATAACCGGTCTACTGGGGATCTTCTAGCGTATGCCACTCACATCTGGAGCGAGGCCATCGAGAACCACGGCGAGGCGCTGGCCGTCTCTCTTGACATCTCGAAGGCTTTCGACAGGGTCTGGCACGATAGCCTTATTAGCAAGCTTCCTTCATACGGCCTTCCCACTGGTTTATGTATTTGGATAGCAGATTTCTTGAGGGATCGGTCGATTCGAGTGGTCATCGATGGCTGTTCTTCCGACCAATTGGCCATAAATGCCGGAGTCCCTCCAGGATCAGTACTCTCTGCAACACTTTTTCTGCTGCACATTAATGACCTGCTTAAACCCGGTATCTTTGGGTACGCAGATGACAGCACTGTTGTAGAGAGCTATGCATCCAACGCACGAACCAGTGCATTACAAATCCAGTCTCATAGAGAAGCGATGGTCGAGCGCTTGAACTATTCTTTGAAGGCAGTCTCCGATTGGGGTGATGCCAATCTGGTCAAGTTCAATGCTGCTAAAACCCAGGCGTGTCTCTTCTCCGCTAAACGGAGCCCATTTCTACTGGCTCCTACTTTCCGGGATGTGTCCGTTCCGATAAGTAACAATCTTGAGCTTCTTGGCATCTCTTTGACACCAACTCTCAATTTCGGCTCTTATATTGAGTCTAGAGCCCAGCTAGCCTCAAAAAAGCTGGGCATTTTGGCCAAGGTGAGACGGTACTTCACACCGGGACAGTTGCTTAATCTTTACCAAGCACAAGTCCGGTCGGGTATGGAGTACTGTTCTCACCTTTGGGATGGCTCTGCCAAATACCAGCTGGAGACACTGGAAGCTATTGAGAGGAGAGCAAAGAAACTCATAAGCGACGACCTACTAGTAAGCAAGAGACTCCAGAGTCTCGCGCATCGCAGCAAAGTCACTTGCTTATCGGTTTTCTATCGAATACATTTCGGAGAGTGTGCAATGGAACTGCATGATTTGATTCCACCATCCCCATTTTATAATCGGACATCCAGAGACACTAAAAGGCGCCACCGATTTATGGTGGATATACAATCTACCCGAACGAAGCGATTTGCTTTTTCGTTCATCATACGAACCGCCAAAGAATGGAATACTCTGCCTGAGTCTGTGTTTCCAGTTAAGTACAATATGGGGGTCTTCAAATCGCGAGTGAATAGGTATCTTCTGGGTAAGCACGCTCCATCATCGATCGCATCATCACTTAACATCAGGTGAGATAGTGATCAAGAGCTACCCAGTTCGGAATAAAAAAAAAAAATCTCCGTTATAGGGTAGATTTTTGAGATGAGATTGTAAGGGCTCTTCCCCTGTAAGTACAGTAAAACATTCTGAGGTGACTGTCCATTAATTGTGATATCATTTTGAGCTGCATTCACAAAATTTGACAATTACCGAAAAACATGTGATCCACTTTATCATACTGTAGAGTTTCCGGGATTTAGGGATCAAAGCACTGTTTTTGACCAACTGCGGAACTTTTCTAAAATATCAAAAACTTCGCATATGTTTTGTAAGAGTTAAAGAAAAATTCCAATTTACTTGAATTAATTTTTTAATCCCTTCATTATAGTCAAACGTTTGACCACTATTTCACCTGGTGCTAAGTGACAATTTGGTGGACAATATAGGACAATTTCTGACATTATTTTCTAAGAGTCTGAGCTCTGGTAATATAGAACTTATTGAACCTTATTAAAAAGTCCTGCCTGTATACCACCTCAAAAATGAGCCCTGTTGGTAACGGCAATACATGTCTGGTGATATTACCTTGTTTCTCTCAAAATTCTGCACCACATGTATTAGGTAATATAAATACTCTTTACTGATAGCCAAAACAAAAAAAAATTCAATAGCCTCATTAATTAAAACAAGTATAAAATCTTCAGCCAAGTCGACCAATTAAGCTAGACATCTGAATTGTATGAGCGCTCATATAACTCAGAGCCCTATCTTAATTGGCATAAACTATGGAGACACCTTTTATTGTATATACAGGGTGTGGCGTAAACAGTAGTCAAGCCGTCACCTGTGGGTGGAGGGCTTCAGACTGATCAGAAAATCTAAATTTGTGTTCAGTTAAAGTATCATGGTTTTCGAGTTATTGACCATTTTCAAAATATCATAATAATTACACCCTTGGCGATTCTTTTCGATGGCATGACCACAAATTAAAATATTTTCTGAATCTGATTTTTGAGAAATACTCTTGGATAAATGTGCTATCAAATGTAATCTGTCTTTTTTATACCATTACGTTAATTTTTGTATTATTTATCATTTTATTTCAAAATTTACTGAGGAGTATAAGAATATCGAAAGTTTCAGCACCTGTGTTGTAAAAAAAGTGTGTGCAAACATGTGCGACCAAGCTACCAAAAAATTACGTATTTCATTGAGATTTGTTTTCAGCTTTCAGTCCAAAGAAAATGCTTGTTAAAGAGACCAAGGGCGATTTTTTCCAAATAAAGAAATTCAACTTTTATTATTAAATTGACAAATAAAATGATTTATGGCACAGGAATTGTAGATATTATGACAAAAAATTGCCATCAGACGAGATAATGGTCAAACGCTAGCCTACCAGGTAAGAAAAAATAATTAGAGACAATTTTTATTCAAATTCATAAAATCACAATAACTGCTCAAAATGCGCTCCGTAAGTACTGATGCGGTGTTTGGATACCCCTTTTTATCACTATCCAGTGATGGTGGTACCCCCAGTGGAAGAAGTCCATTTGGCACAGTTCCCAGGTGGCCGATCCAACGCCCGTAATATGTATGGTTAAGGTACTCGCGGACAACTCGGGATAATGCGCAGGGCAGACATGTTGCAACCACATGATCATCCATTGAAATCTAATGGCATGTCTTCCAACAAAGTGGGAAAATCATTTTGAAAACATTAAAATCTGCCTATTTACTGCCATCCAGTATAGCTGGAGTTTAAAAAGTAGAACGCCAATCTAGTCACTGGACTAGATTTCTCACTGGAATTAGAAAATTCCAGTGCCGGTTCCCTTTATTAGATTGGCATTCCATCAGTATATTCGATCGCTGGACTGGAACGCTATTGTACTTTTTCTACTGGGGGTGCCTAAAGGAGTTGGTGTACAAGAAGCTGACTACTTCAATCGAACATTTACGACAGTGTATGGAGACAGCAGCACAAAAAATAATGTAAATGATAAAAAGGGGTATGCAAACCCCGCATCACTCATGGAGCGCATTTTGAGCAGTTATTGTGATATTATGAATTTGAATAAAAATTATCTCGGATGATGGCGATTTTGTTGTCATAATATCCACAATTCCTGTGCCATTAATCATTTTATTTGTCAATTTAATAATAAAAGTTGAATTTCTTTATTTCGAAATAATCGCCCTTGGTCTCTTTAACATCCATTATCTTGATATTGAAAGCTGTAAATACCATGTATTATATTGTTTTGGAATCTCAATGAAATACGCAATTTTTTGGTAGCTTGGTCTCACATGTTTGCGTATACTTTTTTTACACCACAGGCGCTGAAACTTTCGATTTTCTGATACCTCTCAGTAAATTTTGAAATAAAATGTTAAATAATACAAAAATTAAGATAACGGTATAAAAAAGAAAGATTTCATTTGATAGCGCATTTATCCAAGAGTATTTCTCAAAAATCAGTTTTAGAAAATATTTTAATTTATGGTCATGCCATTGAAAAGAGTCACCAAGGGTGTAATTATTATGAAATTTTAAAAATGGTCAATAACTCGAAAACCTTGAATAAAAAATTACTTTGACGAACGAAAATTACTTTTACGAAATGATACTTTTACTGAAGACAAATTTTGATTTTCTGATCAGTCATGAAGCCCTCCACCCACAGGTGACGGCTTGACTACTGTTTACGCCACACCCTGTATATATATAATTATATAGGTTTTCGACTCAGAACCTATAGAGTACTTCCGGTTGACCTAGAATTGTCAATTTTGATTAAAAGCATGGTCTCACAACACAAGTAAAGAAAAAATTCCGAAAAATAAAAAAAGTTGAAAATTAACGTACATTTTGGTACCTACAAATTTTCCCGAAAATCAAAATTGGCCATATCTTTTTTATCGTGTTGACTCAGGACCTTGATTTTTATACACCTAATAGGGACTATATACTTCAGTATCTGGTATAAATTTCAACTTGGAACTTGGAACGGGTGGACCTACCACCCGTTCCTGAGAAAATCGGTGGTGACACACGGACAGACAGACAGACAGATGAACAGACAGACAGACGGACAAGAAAGTGATCTTATAAGGGTTCCTTTTTTTCCTTTTGAGGTACGGAACCCTAAAAGTAAGTATAAAGTTAAAAACTAAAACATAACTACTGTAAAATCACAGTTGAATTTAACTTATAAATTATGCCCAATTATAGGATGTATACAAGCAAGGCTTCAAGTAACAGCTTACAATATGCCCTTTCAGTAGATACCCAACATGGCTATATTAACAAAAAAAAGTTTTTCAGTATATGACTTTTATTTCATCTAAAGGGTGGCCATACATATGGCGGAGGGCAGATTTCAGCTAAATCTATTTTGTATTACGTAAACATGTTTAATGGTTTGTTATCCAGCTTTTCAAATGTCTGCTATACTTTTGTATGATGTACCAATTAATATTTACACTACCTACCACTTATTTTAGCAGGATTTTTGCTGCGGGCCAATTTGGAAGAGAGGCGCAAATAGTTGTATAGTTGTTCAGTGCTTAATCTCACACCCATCTTCAATTTACATATAAGCACAATACATATAAGATAAGCTCAGAGTTTAACCTTTTAAGCGCCACGCTACAAATGCACTCCTGTGCCCTGTACGCCAAGCTGTACGGTTTTGTATGGTTTTATAGATGTTGCTTGGCGTACAGGGCCCGCAAGTATTTGTCACGTATATGTGACTTTGGCGCTCAAAAGGTTAAAAAGTAACAAACCATGTAAGTATCATTGGGTAATGTTTCATTTGTTTTGGATGGCACAGTGCAGCATTTATCATCCTATCCTAAATACATTTTAAGTTTTATATGTCATGGACATCACTATTAAATTATTAGAATTATTTATGGGAGATTAAATTGAATATTTAACCTATATTTTGTTGTTACTTCGTGAAGTCATCAAATATCTAAACATACTGATATCAGAGATAAAGTCATGATTCACTTTAATCATATCGTATGAGTGAATCATGTATTTTTGTTTGTTATCTCATTAATTCTTCTATTAATAGAGATTGGAAAAAAATCATATATAAACAAATGCATAATTGCTTGAGTTTTTAAGGGTTTCTCTGCTAGTCAGCTAAATGATTTGCTTGTTACTCAGAATTTAGCGTAGTTTAAAAGCGGAGGCGTATTTAAGTACAGACAGCGGGAGCGACTTAGTTTTGTACTATGTAACGATAATTCATACTGTATTTTATATAATCTCTTTAATGCGAAAGTATCTCTTGTCTGTTTGTTATCTTTTCACGGTCAAACGCCTGCACTGATTTGACTGAAAGTTAGCACAGGGATAGACGTATGGTAGAATGCGCACAACGTTACAACGTTATTTTATAACGTAGGCATAACTATAGACACTGCTAGTATGTAAATAATGAATTGATTCCAATTCTTCTTAGACAAATAATCATTTATTTCTCCATTACTAGGTAACAACAAAGTATAAGGCAGTAAAATAAATTCCATGTATCCATTAACTGTTGGATGAAAACTGGAAACAGACTGATAGATAAAACACTTATATAACTGATTAAAACATATAAAACTTTGTCTTAGAAAGCCTCGGAGTGCCATGAAAGTTGCTGCTTGCTTTCATAACTTGACTGTTATGCAATGAACCACAGTTCATTCTTCAATCTATCTTGATAACTTATCAACCCAGCCCTTGGACCTTGATAACTTAGACCTATTTGGTAATATAGCTTTTTAAGCTAATTCTTTCAGATAAGACCTTAGCTGTAGAAGATATTTAATACTTTAAATGTTTTAGGTTCTTTCACCCTCAATGCTGTCTCCGGCAAGATTATGTTCCGTGACATTGTGTACATAAACTACGACTATACTCTCCGCATACAAGACGGGTATCTGATATTCCGCTGGTGGAGGTCCTATGTGCCTAAGGATGTTTCTGAAGGTAAGAACATCACTCATCATCATTCTATATATTAAAATGTTAAACTTTTTCGGACATTTGATAATATTATTTAATTAAAATGCATTAAATATTTTTTCGCAGATCTATCTCATTCAGACACCCGCCTATCGATTATGCTGAATGGATTCGAATTACACTTTTACAACAGATGTGACCTTTACAATGAACTCGAAAAGATATTCGGACTCGACCCAGTTATTAAACAGCAGCACGACGATGATTCGACAGACAGAGACAAAGCGATGAACGACGCCAACGAGAAAAGGAGACGGGCACAGGACACAGTCAGGTCGGAGGCCGCCATGGCGAGGACGTGGCGAGACCTTATTCCGGTCATCAAGATCGATATCTGCACCGGTCGCGTAGTTTTCGGAAACCGCCTAGTCCCCACAACTCTCTCGATCAGCGTGGAAGAGTCCCATCTAGTCTACAGCACGAAGCCGCCTGCCTCCAGTTTAGATCACCTCATGCATTTTGTGAAAGCTAAAACAGAAAATTGCAAAGTAATGCTCGCGCCCAGTCCCAACTATACTTCCATGGTGGACGAACCGCCGAGATACATGGGCGAAGGTTTCGTGGTCATGAGCTCAAATTATATAGAAGTCTACTTTTACATGGACGAGCCGGGAATAGTGCCTGACCAACCTGTTCTATTACAATTAGCGAATGGAGATATTGTCGAATCAGCGCCACCGATCTGGGGAGTCGACATTAAATGCGGGAAAGGCACGGATTTTAGCTACGGGCCGTGGGCCGATAGACAGAGAGACCACCTTTTCAAATTCTTCTTCCCTCCAAACTACAAGAACTTAGAAGTGACCCCGCAGCCCAAACCTGGCGACAGACGTATGACACAATCGTTCGACATCAGACTGTCGACGCTAAACGAGGCTACCATAGATATTCTATTCACAAAAAATAAGGAAACCAACGCGGTTCACATCAACATAGGCGCCGGGTCGTATCTCGAGGTCACCCTTCCCTGGATAGTCCTTCAAGACGGATACACGACAAAAATTACGGGCCAGCTACTCCACTTGGAAGCCACGACGAGTCTACAGTACAGAAGCATGGCAGAGAGTGAGACGCTGGAATACACAGTCAAGTGCCATTATCCGCTAGTGTGGAACCATCACCAGTGTTGGCAATTAAGTTTGACGGGATGCAAAGCTACAGCGCACCTTGTATACACGCACATAGATTTTTTCCAAGATCTCATAAACGATTGGGCGACGAAGGCGCGCCCGGACATACTGCACTTCGTGCCCTACACCTGGAAGATCTCCTTGCTGCTCAAAGAATGCGAAGTGGTGACGGTAAGCAACCAGTACAACTGGATAGACTGCAGCTCCACGAACCAAGAAAACAACCATGTGGCCTTCTGCGGCGATTTACTAGACGTCTCGTTCGACTTACCGTTCGTAGATTTCGTGCCTGACGTCATCCCTCTGAAGATTTGGGTCCAGGGAGAGGCAGTTGACATGAGTCTCTACCTCCCCGAAGTGAACACATCGCGGCAACTCCTGCTGTCGATCGACAAAAACATGAAGCTCGTACCGTGCCGGTTAAAAGCTTCGAAGTGGAGAAGAAAATGTGTGAAGTCTCAGGGCTGGGTGGATTGCTGGTCGGTGCCCATCGTAGCTCTGAGTGTCCGGTATAACTACCATCCGATCCCGCCGTTGGGACCGGAGCCGCAGGCAGACATCACCACGCCGGAGAAGGAGGAGATTTTGCTGTCTCCGATGAGGATACCGAGGATCAGGAAACAGCCCCCGATGAACTGGGCCATGGACGGGAACAACTTCGATCGAACGACGCTCGCACCGGACAAGGTGAGCGTCGAGCTAGAAGTGGGACCTTCCATTCTGCTCGCTTACGGAACCATCATTACGAGTTTTATGAACTTAGTCGAGAACATATTCGGCGAAGATCAAACCTTTACAGACATGCAAAAGTCACCCAACGTGGATTCTTTTTTCTGGGCGAGCGAAAACACTACCAAGTTGAACGATAAGAGCAGCATCAACCAACACACAGATATATCCATCGACGACTCGACGGATTCGAGCAAGGGGCCTTTTGACCCGCGCCGCTGCCGGCCCCTAGACGTCTCCGTGTCCATCATCATCCACGACATCCAAGCGCACCTGGTCAAAAATTGTAGCGAGAACGAGCCGCCCTGCCCGGTCGTGCTGATCGAGCGGTTCGGTTTCGAAATGGATAAAAAATTCAAAGAGACGAAGCTCCAACTTCTGCTAAGTCCTTCCATTCTTGTATCGTCGAATAACCTGTCGCGATCCAACCCCAACAACTCGGGTTCGCTCTACCAGGGGCATCTGATGCTTTCGTCATTTCAGTTGCGAGGGAACGGGTTCTTCAGTGACACTAACCGAAACGTGGAGGAGGACACGATAGAGTACGCGTGGATGATGGAGCTGCAACTGGGCCAACTGACGGGGCGGATGACGCTGCCCCAGCTCTACCAGGTGGTGTTGTCGCTGGAGACCTTTCTGCTGCTCATATGTGATAACGAGAACGAGCTGGTGCCACCGAACTCTCTGAAGATGTGTCACCATGGCCTGAACACTACCCTGTGCCCGGAGACCGACGCCACGCTGAAATATCGGTGCCCGACGCCGAACGATATCAAATACAAAATGATCCGCGTGGCGATCGATCTCATTGACATCTACATCGCGGACTCAAACACGACCCTGCAGACTTGGATATCTCCGATCAGGTTGAGCTACTGCAACTTGCACGGGTCGGGTTTCGGTACAGGAATCACGGGGCTGCTGCCCAACATCAAGCTGGCGCTGTACACGCAGACCAACATGCAAACGAACGCGCACCACCAGTCCGGCAGCAGCAACAGCAGCCAACCGCCGCCCAAGCAGCCGGAGACCGACAACTGGGTTGGCGTCGGTTCGGTGGCGCTGGGACCGCTTCTGATAGAAGCTGCCTCGTCCCTCCCTCAGAGTCCCAAAAACTTGCATCTGGTACAGCAGAAGTTTCTGAAACTCCACGACGATAAAACAAAAAGACTGTGGTTCCTTTGGCCTAACGAGGGAAAGTGTTCCCAGTGTGGCTGCACGGGAGGCTGCGCCTTCTTTGGCTCTAACCGAAACGGAGCTAACTTCCTCAAACCGAATCAATCCGATCTCCAGGAGGGCATCAACGTGGCTATGTTCAACGTGATAGAGACGACTCCCGGGGAGTACGGCTACGGTCAGAGCTTGCTGCACGCGGGGCAGCTCGTGTTCCACACGCCGCCCTACAACAGTCTGAACGTGTGTCTGCAGCCGACGAACGTGGTAACTTTGATCCCGTCACCATTGCCCCAAAACTTAAATAAGTCCCCGCAGAGTGCCGAACGCCGTAGTTTAACGAGAAGATTTTCATATACCAGCTCAAATAAGGGCAGCAACAACGTCCTGGTGTCGAGTACGAAAAGCGACGTTCCATACGCTCGGCTCGTAGAATCGAGCGTTCCCCTGGGAAGTTCCAAAATCGATAGCGATTCTAAACTGAACAAGACTATATTGAATGTGCCTCAGTTGGAAAGCAGCGTATCTGATTCCAAACTCGCCCTGAGCTGTGGAGTGAAAGACGCTACCGCAACAGGCAAGAAATCCGTGACATCGGAGGTTGATGCTTTTGTCGTGCCGAAGATTCCGCCGAGATCCGTCGCCGTATCAGAGTCCCACTACTCGCTGAATGCTCAGGTTCCACCGGAAGATACGCTGCCGCTGGAAGTCCAAAGAACGATGTCAATAACCAGCGAGAACCATTCGGAGGCTTTTTTCTCCGCCGACGAAGATATGTTCCCGAGTAGGTCGTCGAGTTTGAAACATTCTTTCGGCAGTCGCCATAGTAACCCGAGAGATAAGAGCTCATTCGGTATTAACGACATAACAAACGAGAGAGAAAAATGGACGCATTCGATGCCGAGATCGGAAGTAGTGGACATACCTGATACCATCAGCAACCTCAGCACGGGCGCCCCGCCGGACTCCGAGAGCGGGTCTGTGTCCTCGACGTCCTTCATATCGGCGATCTCGTCCCAGGAAGATATGACTTTGGTGAACCTTCATATGCAGACGAACAAACCTATCGTCGATTCCCCGCTGCTGATGGCCAGCTATATGCAGAATCTGCCGCAGTACAAGTGCCCGAACTGGTCAGTTTGTTCTCTGCCGAGTGGCAGCGATGTTTTCACTTTGCCTCTTTTTAAACGAGCCGACGACGGCACTTTAGTTTATGTAGGACAAAAGTATCTACCGAGTTTTGAACCTATCGGTAAAGTGAACATACTGAAGTTAATATCGAAAAAAGATAGCAACCAGCCTCAGCAGGGTCCGTATTCCAATTTGGCGCCGCATTTCAATTCGCAAGTGAAAGCACATCCTTACCCACAAGGCTGGTGGGACGTGCAGCAAAACGTTCAGGACAATCAAGAGAACGCACAGGAGAAGAGTAGCACCGCCTCCACCGCGACGACAACCAGCGACAGTAAAAACGGTCTCTTTATTAAATTGAGGGGCGAGATCGACATTATGCTAACTCCTTTGGTTTTGGAGAGCACTCAGAAATTCGTGGAATCACTGACGCCGGTGCTTGCCAACATCCATCCCATCACAGTGATCAACCACCTGCGGCTGCTCTGTATATCGTCGGTGGAAAGTGCGAATATCTTGAAACAAAATAGTAACGTACAGAACTGGTTGCCTCAAATGCAGGGCCGCAACATGTCCCACATTGTGCATGACAAGGATGACAAATGCAAGCTCGCCACGATACCTCATTCGAACGTGTACGAGGAGACTATTAACGATCAACTCCAGGCAACTCTCACAGTGCCCAAAGTTAATATAATATTCATTCAATCGTCTGTAGTCGAAGACATGATATCGTTCTCAGCGTTGGATAACATTCAGGACTTGACTTGCGTGTCTTTGTTCGGTGTTTCGATCGATAACATCATAGCCAAATACGTCAGCACAAAGAAGACTCTAGAATCGGTGCAACTGTACTATAGGCCGACGCTGCGAGCTCTCGGCAGTAAGAAGTCATTCGGTATCATGAAGGGCCCGCGAGCTTTGATCGCAGCGCAGGCGTCCGGGAGGAAGAGAGGGCCCGAGAAAGGCGAGCCGGTGTTCATTGAGACGTCACAGCAACAGTGCGAGGACACGACGATCACCCTGAACGTGGGAAAAGTTCACGGTCAACTACGTCGTATACGGAACGAGTCGTCGCAACTGAAAGACGCGACCGTGACGGGGATCCCGGGACAACATTCCAAGGTGTCCTTCAAGTTCATCCGCGTGGACTCGTGCGCCAAGGGCTGCGAGTCCATGTGCTGCCAGAACGGGACCGGCGAGCCGCAGAAGGAGGCCACTCCGATCGGCTACATCATGTTCGAGTGCGGATTGGAAGGCGTCAACATCAAGGTGTCCAAGCACTCCCTGTCCAACAAGCCGAACGAGGAGAAGAAACCGATCCGGAACGACAACGAGAGTTGCAGGGAGTCGGTCAAATCGGCGGAGGAGCTCAAACCGGACAAGGAGGACAAGAAGAGTACGAAAAGCCGCACGTCAGGAATCGAGGACTTGTTCAGGAAGAAAGACTCTAATTCGAAGCCGAGCACGCCGAACCTGGGCAGTGCGCAGCCGCCGCCCGTGCCGCCCGCGGCCGAGCCGACCACGCCGGCGCCCGACGAGGTGTCCCACAACGAGAGCACCACCACCGTGGTGCCGGTCAGAGACAACGGGAACACCTCATCCTGTGCCATCGATTTGAAAGTGGTGTGGTTCAATTTCGCCGCTCCACCTCGCACGCCTATTACGAAGAAGATCGATTACACGAGGTGAGAAACGAATGCTATCCTCATTTTTTTATTAAAATTTAAAAATTAAAATTCATTTATTTCACGTAAGTATTTGTCACCCATACATTCATAGATTTCATAATTTTCCCACTTCACAATTTCAAATCAATTATATCAATATCATATTACAGTTAAAGTTGTATTATATTATCCATTATATAATTAATTTTATTTACTTTATGCTTTCGTTTCTGCTTTCTATGCAGTTGCTTATTGGGGATCTCTAATGTAAATTAAATGTTATCTGATAAAGATTGGACTGGAACCTGCTGAGCACGGCGTCCCCCGCTATCAACGCGTGGATGAACCCGTGCAACCGGCTGGGTATCCGTGTAGTGGCGTTGTACCGCGCGCACGCACGTCGTCTGACCGCCACCGCGGCCAGCTTGATGGCCGCTGCCTTAGATCTGCAGCCGCATCATAATCTGCCTAAGGTGAGTCTCACGCGGCTTACCAATAGTTCAAATACT
Source organism: Cabera pusaria (assembly GCA_954871355.1). NCBI lineage: Eukaryota > Metazoa > Arthropoda > Insecta > Lepidoptera > Geometridae > Cabera > Cabera pusaria. The sequence goes on from OX940887.1 coordinate 28,952,450, forward strand.
ATCGCTCGTTAGAAGTTGAACCCATGTTCCTCTTTTAAAGCCGTACGCAACAAAATTAAGCAAAAGGTTATCGTAACGCGTATTTTTTAACAGACTTCACAAAAAAGGAGGTTCTCGATTCGACGGTTTTTTTAATGTTTGTTACCTCAGAACTCCATCAAATCTTACCGATTTGATTTTTTGTTTGTTTGAGGGATTATACTTCCCGTTTGGTCCCATTCAAATTTAATCTGAGAGATAAAGAGATCTGATAATCGTCTCCGGAGATATGAGGATTAACAATATAAATAAATGTGATACCTTGATGACATGATTATGGCTAATGAATATTTTCACTATCGCGGCATGTAAAGTCGGTTTTTGCACGATCATAAATTATTTATGAGGCTTACTTTACGAGTGTGAATGGGGCAGCCAGAAGAGGCCGACCTAGGCGAACGTATCACCGTATCACGACCAGATCGGAGACGTTTTCAAGAAAGGCCAAGACAAAAGTACTTATACCCGGCGAGCATGTATGAAGGCGCTCATGAAAGTGGAAGAAGCTAAAGAGGTATGTCAGGATCGTAGCATGTGGAAAGAAGTAGTCTCTATAGTAGCCTACCCCAATGGGAAAAAGGCGTGATTGTGTGTATGTATGTATTTTCCGTTACCTGGTAGGTAACTAAGAAATTAAGATCTTCGCTTAGTAAAAATCTCGTCATATCTAAATTTAATTTAGTTTTCCAAAATATAGGACTTGGCTCTTGGCTTTGTAGGGTACTCAATTTTCATACGCTCCTTGCGAACAAACCCTTGAGTTACAAGAAATATTAGAAATACTAAAATTAAAAAGCACAGTTGTAAAGTGTTGTATAACTGACAGACTCGCTACGGCCGGCACACGCCGATGGCGAAGCAGCTCCGAGAAGAGCCGTCCCTGCAGCTGTGCGCCGTGTTGTTGAGATACGCGCTGCAGGCGGACGCAGCGGCTGTGCAAGCTGACTTGGCGGAGCGACATCTACCCTCGTTGTCTACTTTGCGACAGGTAAACTGGAAATTAACTATAACTCTTTAACCCCCGACGCAAAAAGAAGGGGTGTTATAAGTTTGACGTGTGTATCTGCGTATGTGTGTGTCTGTCTGTGGCATCGTAGCACCCAAACGGATGAACCGATTTTGATTTAGTTTCTTTTGTTTGATAGGTGTATTAACGAGAGTGTTAATAGGTTTGGTTCATGAAAATCCGTTCAGCCGTTTTATGACTATGAGCTTTTTCCTAGATGATGACGATATGAAATCAAGTTTTGTAGATCTGAGCAATTCGAAATTCGGAAATACTCTTGTCTCTTACTTCAACGATATTGTAAGAACTTGGTAGCGTTTACTTGATGCTGGGACACACAGAAGAAAAGAAAGAATCTGCAGAACACTCAACTCCTCGCCAACTTAATAAGAGATGTCGTGTTTGGGTTGGGCTTTTCGGAATGGTCTCAATGAACAGATTATGAATAGATCAATCGGCGGTGGTTTTAAATTTTGAATTTCAGTATTATTATATTTAAAGCTAGATCAAGGACTTGTTATGTCCATCCAACATGAGACAAATAAATAAACATATTTGTACAGTTAAACAGATTGTTCTAACTTTACAGCTTTGCGTATTAATCGCTGGAACAAGGAATATTGTGCGATTCTACAGATGTATCGTACTTTATCCACTAACAGTGTCATGATCAGCCGGTACCAGTCCACTGCTGGACATACGCCTCTTCCACGACACGTCACTGTTTGCCACTTTTTTGCCACACTGAAAAAACGTCAATATACTGAAAATGACGACGTTCGTGTACTCTTTTTAAAATTAGCATATCTCTACAATTAATTATTTACTTGCATAACTGTGACGCTAGAAAGACAGCGAAGTCATCTCGGCTTGAGCTCAACGCTGAAACTTTTCAATATGATGAATATTGCTTTTTTCATGAGTGGGGTACATCACTAAGGTGGTCCCATTATGCAATTCATTCAGATCTGACGAATATCTCCAGAGATATGGCGGTAAACATATGAAAATTTTCTACAGAAACTTACTCACGCGGCATGTAAAGTAGGTTTTAAGGGTTCCGTACTTTAAAAGGAAAAAAAGGGAACCTTATAGGATAACTTTGTTGTCTGTCTGTCTGTCTGTCTGTCTGTGTGTCCGTCTGTTGAGACCCTTTTACAAAGGAATCAAAAGCTATACTGTACTACTTCCCAATGACCTAGAATCATGAAATTTGGCAAGAAGCAAGGTCTTAAACCACTTATAAAGGAATAAATCTGAAAACCGTAAATATGTAGTTTAAAAATAAAAAAAAAGTAAAAATGTCCAAGTCCGCCCTTTGAGCTCCAGTACCATGGGATGAACCCGAGACACCCAACGGTCAAGTCACGGTAAGTTCTTTTCATCATATTGAATACATTTCTAAGAATGTGTCTTACAGTGTTTACAACCTTATTATTTGCGGTTGGTGCAATACATTTTCTTTGGATCGAACTGCAAGGTTAGGTGAGTGTTGTTTTGAAAAAGTTTGAGAAGTTGGTACGGAAGCCTCGGTGGGCGAGTCCAACTCGACTTGTCCGGTTTTTTAACCGACGAAAAAAATCGGAGGAGGTAATCAAGTCGCCGCGTATATTTGTTTTTAATTTTTTTATGTATGAACACGCATAACTTTTTACAGAGTAGTCTGATTTCGAAAATCCCCCAAGGGGGTCCCCCCTTGGGGGATTGACATTGACATTTAAATTCTAACGAAATCGGTCGAGCCGTTTTGTTAGTTTTAAAACTACGTTAAATATCACCTATTAGACATAGTCTGCCTTGGCTGGTGACATGTTTTCTAAGATTGGTAATTATAGCTATTTCTGGATTATGAATCCGAAACGATTGTGATGTTTCAGGGTGTCATAGTGCTCAGCCGTCAGTGGAAAAACATCCTGTATACGCCGCTTCTGTTAGAGCACAACTACAAGAGCAAGGTCATGAAGCCGCTTAATGTCACATTCGCACTGCCAGACCTCCTGGAAGTAAGTGGAATAATCAACCTTAAATGAAAGGAAATAAAGTTAATTGAAGATTGCAAGTTTTCTAACCTTACATCGTATATTTATGCATTAAAGTCACACAATAATGAACTCAAATACCGACGAATAAGAGTTGTTATTTAATTGTGTTACTTTTCAGGACTCTGTGGAAGGTTGGCAAGAGTATCAAATCGACAATGAAGCTCTGGAAGAGAACTGTCTTCTCTTGAATATGGATGTAGATAAAATGAGCGCCCCTGGTAAGTCATTAACACCATTTACACCTTGTAAATATATTTGTCGAACAATTGATAAGAGGATTTCTTAACAGAACCTAAGACCAATACTTCCCAAGTTATGCGTTTGAGTTCGATCTGCGGCTCTCCTTTATCAGTCGCAAGTCTGAAAAAACCGTTTCCTTTACCGAATTTTCTGATCGCTATTTCCAATCAACCAACCTTACGTTCCAGAATCAAACCTCAGTGAGTGGTTCCATTTCAATGACAGATATGGCCTGCTACGTCAGTACTTATTAAAATAGGGCCTAGTATCTATTTGGTTCTCTGGAGATTCATTTCGTTCCGAATTCAATTCGATATCGATCCTTTGTAGAAACGAAACACAGCACAAGCATAGCTCTAACTCTAACTATGAGACCACGATATATTTTTTCCCTCTCGGTGTAATGTTTCAGTTTTGTCTCTGTTGAAGATAGTAAGTAGTCCCTACAGACAGTTGTAAACATGTATAAACCTTCAAGTATATTCTGCACGAGCACTAACAAACGGTGCATTTTACAATGTTGCACTTATGTTGTCTACAATGTATCGCTTTGTGGAAATGTTTCAGTTTGTCGTCACTTCAACGGAGTAAATAATTTTAAATTTAAAAATTAAATTGCAGAATTTATGGAAAATTTAACTGAACTAACTTATAGTTAAGTAGGTGTATCTACCCAGGCCTGCCTAGCCTAGGAATATTTAATTACAACACTCGAAATCAAGGCCAGTTTATATTAGGCAGCATATAGATCGAGATAATTCTCCAAACTTGGTAATAATGCCCGCAAACGTTCAACCAATTTTCAATGCAAGAACCATATGAATAGTCGCTTATAATTTGCTTCAATTGCACGTTTCGCTCGCACAGACGTGAATATGGATAGTCGTTTCGAACTTAGTACGATCAATGCTCAATTAAAAAGCTCATATAACTAGAAATGACCTATAGTCCATAGAACTAGGCTCTGATATCTGGTGTTGTAAGAGTGAGTACTTGGTGTTGTATTAACCGGTGTTGTTTCCACAAAGCCGTGCTGGCGGCCACAGCGGCCGCGGCCGTGCCGCGCCCGCACTCGTTCCCATCCACGCCGCCATCCGGTTCGTACGCATGTCGACTCTGTGTGTATAGCTGTACGGTTCGATCTCGCTTCACCTCTTCTGTGTTTCTTAATTCCTTTCTAATATTAAGTATGTGTGTTCCGATACAGAATGCGCTCTATTGTTATTGTCGTGTGGTTGATTTTCGCTTGTCTTCTTTTATTTTACACACAGCTGATTATTATGATACTAGGACACCCTATTTGTGTCATGTTATGCGTTTTTCTATTACTTGTTAGATATGAAAGGTTATTGACAATGACTCGCTTGCCATGTTTTTCTGTGTGTGTGTGCTCATATAGTTATGCAAGTTTGATGTGTGTCATTCTAATTTTATTTTGTGCTTTATTCTGCTTCTTTAATTGCATTTCATTTATTTCTATATATGTTATTTCGTGTTCAATTTTGGACTACTAAGTTCGAATGTTTAGGGTTCATTACTTGAAAGAAATTAGACGATTCGTCCAAGGTTCATTATTTCATTATTCGTACATCTTGTGTACAGTAATATGAATGAGACCTCTTTTTGTATGTTCTACTGTTTCATTATTTCTAATTTTATTCTTCGTCTTGTTAATATCATGCGTGTATGACTTCACTAATATATGTAGTGATGAATGCACTTTATAAACTCGTTTATAAGTTATATTCATTTGTTAATAACATAACAACTCGCTACATAAGAATAGTTGCATAATCTATCCTTTTCATAGCATTTTAACTTATTTGCAGCCAGGAGTGGTGTTCCTTTAGGTCTTTTATTGCACTCTGTCCAAAGCCGTTTTGACTTACCATATTCTATTTAAAAATAAAAAAGTAATTGACACTGTCGATAAACAACATAATGTTTAACTAATTTAAGAATACATAAAGGAGGTGTTGGCAACGCATTCTCTTTTTATACTCTTATATGGTCACGCCGCGTCCGTCTGAGGAGGTCTGTTTGTATTATGTATGCTCGCGATAATCTCAAAAACCACTGAGCGGATTTTCATGCGGTTTTTATCTGTCAACCAAATGATTCCTGAGGGAATGTAGGCATGTGTCGTTTAATGCCCGTGCGAAGCCGGGGCCAGTCACTAGTTACACACATTTTCAACTTCTTAAATCTATATCATAGTTATCATCAACTCCGGTACTATAGATCAATATTCTAGAACCGATCTACTCTTAGAACAGAATGAAGCCATTTTATTGGTTAACAAAGCACGATTTGACCAATCAAACGGTCTCATTCTACGCTAACAGAATATATATTCAAGAAAAGAACGTTGCCTCGACATCCCGCACAGGAAAACAATCGCAACAGTCACAATCACTCAATCACAACAGTCACAATCATACTATACATATAGTTATAGTACATTTATAGCGCTGGCAGGTTGTTAAACAAGGACACACTTCCACCTAGGTGCCTTTCATTTGGGCCGTTTTGATGTACATATCAATTACAACCTTATCTATAGAGCATACGGATTAAATTCAATATGTCAAAACATCTGCAGTGCACCATGTTTTTAAATGAAGTGTATGTAAGCAGCATAGTATAGCTAATACCCAAAGTAAAGTAGGTGCCCTACTCCTGGCTCCGTCCCGCGTTAGTGGTAGCCCCTGTAACCGTTGCATGACAGTTCGCGGCGCGCAGAGCAGCCGCGCCAGCCTGGTGTTCCCCGCGCTGCCCTTCTCCACGAGGAAGCCGGCCTTCCACGACGACGCCATCGCCAGTGAGTCTCATTTCACATATTCAACCGACTTACAAAAAGGAGGAGGTTCTGTATGTAATTCGTCTGTATGTTTTTTCATTTTTTGAATGTATGTTACGCGTTTACTCCGTCAATTGTGAACCGATCGTAAGGATTATTTTTTAATTGGTAGGGTACATTTCCAGGGTGGTCCCATTGTAATTTTATCGAGATCTGATAGGTATCTCTAGAGAAATGGAGATAAACACCTCAAACTTAGCGCTGATAATGACTAGCGCGCCATTTGAAGTCGGTTTTTTCGTTTTGTGAACGTTCTTAATTGATATTATTTCTCATTAAAGTTACTCCCAATTACTAAATCGCGTTGCGTCACTTTTTTGTTTTTGGTTTTAAGGTTGAAATTTAAATGACGTGCGCTCGGGAATGCAGGTTATATATATTACATTTTATTATAAGAATGCATAAGGCCGGGTCTTCACCAATGCGGGAAAGGTGAACTGGCAATAGGATTTCCTCGCGCTTTGTAGTTTGACAGCGGGGTGAAATCCTATTGTCGATTATGTACAACTTCGATTAACTCAGCAAAGATGTGATTTTATGTATGTTTGTCCATCCACCAGACTACGGCACGCTGAAAGAAGACCTCCCGACCGTCGGCTCCAACCCATCTCTGTACTCCCCGCATGGCAGCGATGAGAACATCAAGAACGACCGCACCAGGGAAGATCTCTACCAGTGGATGGCTAAACAGGAACCTATCAAAGTGGTTTGTAATCTATTATATATCTTAATTATTATTAAATATCTTTTAGACAAGCGTGCTACAACTTTGACCTCATCATCACCTATCATCAAATGAGATAGTGGTCAGTCGCTTGCCTATTGAGCAAAACCAAATATCTATAGTAGAGTCAATTTAATAGATCACATTTGACACTTCATCAAAATTCAACAACATGACCTTGTGATGAAGGGCACATAAAATTATTAATTATTTAAAAGGTCAGAACTGCATAATTACTCAACATTTTTCAGTAACAAATACATATTTATTCTAATAATTACAAAAGGAAGCGTGTTTACGATTTACTTTGACTAATAATTCATTTTAAACATAATAAACAATTTTTGTTATAAAAAACTAAACGTCAGTAAAAAGTTACGTCAGTGAACACTTTTTCTTTATAAACACTAGGGATGCTACCCAAAAAATCAAAAGATTGATCAGTCGATAGGTTAAATCGAATGCAATGATTACTTGTGAAGGATGTTTAACTATAAAAATAACTACACTGTCATTGTAATTAACAATTAATATTATTCTTTGACTAAAAAAATACAAAAATAATTGAATAGGAACTAAAATCAATAATAATTTGGGTTAAAAAACTAACGATAAACTACCAAACGTTAGATCCATGGATACATTTGAGTGTTTTTTATTTTATTGGGTAATTTTCTATGGAGCTACATTCTAATCCATAAATACATATAAAATCGTTTAAATATGTACAATTTCCGATTTGTATAATTCGTATTAACGTGTCTTATAAATTTCATATTAACGCAAAATAAACAAGTAAATAACACTGAATAATGTAAATACTAATTGTATTTCTCATTAAGAGCTGCCGGAAAATTGGTTATTTCGAATAACATCAAACTAACATCATTCTTGTTTGAGTTGCGTATCGATTCATCAATTGAATCGATGTTTTGAAGCAAGTCACCTTACTATGAAGCTAAGGATGACAGATGTCAAATGTGATCTATTAAATTGACCCTACTATAGTCGGATGTGGTAATATTACTCATAGAATGAATTGCTTGCAAAAGCTCAAAATGTATGCAAGTATTGATTGATAGACATATTTCCCTGATGAGAGTCAAAGAAGAAGAAAAAAAGATCCAGAAGAGAATCTAGAATATTATCCAACATTTTAGAACTGTTCGGATTGATTCTCACCGTCAAAAAACTCGTCATATGTTTGCTTTATGTTAAAAGATTTTAAGACATTTTTTTAATAACCTGTATATTTCAACATTACACGATTATTATATACTAGCAGCCCGCCCCGGCTTCGCACGGGTAGAACATATATGCCTACAAAATTTGCATCAGTTTGTTGCATCGAATATAAAATATGAACATATTTAACAACCATCGTCATATTTCATCCAATTTACACAAAACCTTAACGAATTATGCATCTAAACCTTCCTCATAAACACTCTGGCTATTGGTGAAAACCGCATGATAATCCGTTCAGTAGCTATTGAGATTATTGCGAAAGACAGACAGACGCAGTGATGAACTTTGTTTTATAATACTTACGTATTGATATTGGACGGCCCTTTGGCGTAAAGGATAGTTACCCTGATTCTGACCCGACGGTCGTTGGTTCTAATCCTAGCTATATACCTACCAATGAAAGTTTTATATGCATTCATGAATTATGAGTTTTCGTACAGTGGTAGTGGAATCATTAAATCTACCAAAAATTAGCTTACCACCAAGGAGTACATCTGCCGCCGTAACCTTACGGCGTTCCCCGTCGCAAAATGTAGGGGTAATATATGTTTAACGTGTGTATCTGTGTGTCTGTCTGTAGCATCTTAGCACCTAACCGGATGAACCGATTTTGTTTTTATTATTGATAGTTTTTTTTTGTTTGATAGATGTCTTCATCGAGAGTTTTCTTAGCTTTGATTCATGAAAATTCGTTTAATCGTTATAAAATTATGAGCTTTTTTCTAGTTAATTGCGCTATGAAATCAACTTTCATAGGTCTGATCAATTCGAAAATCTTCTTCTTCAACGATATTGTAAGAACATGGAAGCCTCCTGGACTCTACAGAATACTCAAATCCTCACCAACTTACAGCTCAGATTTTAAATGTCGTGTTTAGAGTCATTGGAAAAAGCTATTATACATAGATCAGTCGGGGTGGTTTAAAATATTATATTATATTATTATATATATAGATGAATATTATTTTATACAATAGATCATATTATTATACTATATTGACTTCAAATTGATTGTGATCGGTGGGGATCTACAGCATAGCTAAGCTTATAATAATATTTTCGTAGTAACTATGACCTAATCTGTGGTTTCACTGCAAATATTTTATTAATTTTGCGATGCGTGTTTGTGAAATACGTGATATCTTCTAGAGTTTTCATTTGAATTATATACTGTAAAGGACAATTTTAATCTATAATATGTGGCCAAGCTAATTAACGTAATTATTTGGATAAGGATTAATACTATATACTTGAAAATAGCCTTGGAAGTTATGTAATATTTTTTAACAAAAATTTTAAGATTAAAATGGTTACTGTGAGTCAACCTTAAGAGATAGACATATGCTGTCGCGGACTTTTTTGTAGGTCTTATTAAGTTGTACAACTCTTGCATAGAAAATATTCTTCTATCTATTTTCAATTAAGCAGCGTTCGTAAGAACCGTGTTTTTTCGGCCTTTTATTTGCCGACTTAGGTTGCAAATTAGGTCTCCACGAATGTACCTTTGATTTAAACGGGATAATATATAGCCTATTTTCATTCCGAAAGTCCATTCTATGTTAATACATAGAATGGACTTTCGGAATGAACTAATGTGAAAGAATTTTTTAAATCGGTTCAGTAGTTTTTGAGCTTACTCATTACAAACATACAAAAATACAAATGTTCTCTCTTTTTAATATTAGTATAGATTTTCTAACGTACACACACACAGATAGGAAGTAATAGTACATAGGTAAACTAGTGATAAGTAATTTAATTATTGATTGTGATTTTTTTTATTTATAATTTAGTGTAATTGTAATTTAAATTATTAATTGTATTCTAAAAAGCATTGGTACACCCACACGGGTAGTTTTATTATTTACTACGGGTACTTTGACATATTGTTAACATAGTTTTCTAACGAATAAATATTCATTAATTAAATAATTCAGGAAGCAGGCAAGAGCAAGAAGCCCATGATCCCCCAGTCTAAGATGAACCCCCGCGCCGTGGCCGCCGCCATGCCGGCCTGCAGCCTGTACCCGCTGCAGGGGTCTCTCATGTTACTGGACGCCCACCTCGTGTTCCAACCCTTTTTGTCCGCTTTGGGGGTGTCGCCCAACCAGGTCACACAAGGTAACATAATCTTGATATAATTAAGATAGTTTAAAAACTAAAACAACCGACTTCCATGCCTCGCGAGTCTGTTTCAATAGCAAGTTTGAGACGTTTATCGTCATATCTCTGGAGATACTTATCAGATCTCGATGAAATTACAATGGGACCACCTCGGAAACGAACCCTATCGTATAAAAAAATAATCATTCAAATCGGTTTACAATTGACGGAGTAATCGCGTAACATAAACACAAACAAAATAGAATAGAATAGAAATACTCTTTATTGAATACCAGCACAGTAACATTGTATACAAACAACTTCAAGTCTATGGTATTACAATGGGCGGTCTTATCGCTAAGAGCGATCTCTTCCAGACAACCTTTGTATGGACAGTATCGTGGTAAGAATTGGCTGGTAGTGCAGTGCGCAATACATAAATCTACAGTGCGAGCGAAATTATAAATATAAACAAATCAATAAAGCAATTTAATATAGTTATAAGAAATAAAGAAGAAATAACCTAATTACACTTTATATATATATATACACATCAAATACATAAATACTGAAGAATATATAACATATCACACATATATATAATTACATATATATAAAATATACATATACAATATATATACATATACTATACATACATAACAAATATATTAATATGTGTACACATTATAAAGTTGAATATTACAATTGTGAAAGATAGTGATCCTTTACCATATTTTTAAATATAGTGAGTGATTTAGCACGTCGTATGTCCAAAGGAAGGGCATTCCATAGTCTTGCAGCTTGGACAGTAAAAGATTTGCCGTAGTACTCGGAGGTATGAGAGGGTATTTTGAGGATAAGGGTATCGGAAGAACGCAAGGATAAAGAATGGGACTCATGTAAGAACTCAAAACGCTCTTTTAAATAAGAAGGGGTGGAAGGTATAAACAATACGGAATAAAGAAGGGAGAGGAAATGTGCATTCCGGCGCAGACGAGCCGGTAACCATTTCAGCTTACTGCGACATTCAGAGATGTGATCAAATTAACGTAGGCCATATATGAATCTAATGCAAAAGTTTTGTAAGCGTTCGAGTTTATTCAGCTGTACTTCGGTTAAGTCGAGGTATGAGGCGTCGGCATAATCAAGTATCGGGAGTTTGGCAAGGGATTGGGCAAGAGCAATTTTGGTAGTAATTGGTAGGAAATTTCGCAGCCTTCTAAGAGAAAAAGCAGACGCAAAGATTTTGCGGCTAACCTCAGCTATCTGCGGCATCCATGTCATGTTATGATCATATATGATACCAAGGTTTTTTACTCTTTTTTCGATGTTTAACACAATACCATCAAAAATAAATTGTGGAAGGCGAAACCAGTCTATTTTGGAAATCATTCTTGAGCTGCCTATAACAATGATTTGTGTTTTCGCCGGGTTAATTTTGAGGCCGAAAGAATTACTCCAATCAGTGATTCTTTGTAGATCAGAGTTTAAAGTCTCAAAAGCCGCTGGTAGTTGAGCTAGTGGAGAATGTGTGTAAAAATACATACAGACGAATTGAGAATCTCCTTCTTTTTGGGAAGTCGGTTTAAAGGAAAACTATATAAACTATAAACCATACACTCTATCATCATCAGCAAATTTTCCGTCCACTGCTGGACATAGGTCTCTCCTATGGCACGCCACTGAGCTCGATCTTCAGCTCTTCTATATACACTCACACTAATATAGAAATATGGTTGGAAAACTGAACCTAAAATGAGTTCACTTGGCCACCAGCCAGACTATTACAATCCAGACTAATATTTTGTGGTAACTTTATATGGTATGGGGATGAAGATACAGTCCGGCAAGTATAACTTGGCGTGCCTGTGCGCCACTGTGCTTTTACTTTGTACTTTGATAACAGTTTCTCTTTAACCACTTTTAATTACTTTTGGCATTATTGAACTATTTTAATGTAGCAGATTTATCAACAATAATGTTGCGGTAATCTCAAAAACGTCAAACTCACAGTTTCAATTAAAATAATTAGTTCCAAAAACTACCACCGCCAAGTTATACTTGTGGCACTGTAGCTTACTTTTTGTAAAAATAAAATCATGATTTTTACACAGAACTTAAATAACTCAGATAACACAAATGATGATTGACAGAGCTTTACAGTGATAAAATTCTTGGTGTACGCGAATAAAGTCGCGGGTATTAGCTAGTTTAAAATAAATTAATTTGAAAAAACTAAACCAAAAAATGTGCGAAATGTAATCTCTATATGATTGGAGAAATATGAACTTGCATCCGGATATGTCTTTAAAACAATGATTATGATTTATTTTATGATTTTGACGTCAATATGTGAGTGTATTAATACTGCCTACATACTGAATAAATGCTTTGATTTCATTTGATACCTGTTCATTCTCGATTTGAAAAGACCGGGTACTCGGAAACAAGTCTGGCGGCAATGTGTTCCATTATTTTGCGGTTACTTCGACAAAAAAGTGCTCTCCGTAATAGCAACATCTGAACTTTTGGCAAATATTACCATCGGGTTATCCGATCTGTATTTTTAACCGACTTCCCAAAAAAGAAATTAAAATATATATACGGTAGAATTGAGTAAGTCAATTCTACCGTATATATATTTTAATTTTTTTGTATGTTTGTTCGCGGATAACTTCGTCGTCTATGAACCGATTTAGATGATTCTTTTTTTGTTGGAAAGGAGATATTCCAAGGGTGTATATGTAACCATAGTAATTTCATCAAGATCTAATAAGTATCTCCAGAGATATGGAGATAAACACCTCAAACAATGGTACTGAAAATTAATAGCGTGGCATTTGAAGTCGGTTCTTTTAGGTTTTGAAACGATTAACCATGTGTTATGCAGGTGAATCGAAGAACAAGAGCGGCAGCGGCTCGGACGGCGGCAGCGTCCCGCCGGCGCTGGAGTCGCTGGGCTCGCGGCTGTCGCTGCTGGCGTGGGTGGACGTGTTCCGGATAGACATCGTGGTCAGCGACCTGGCGCACCGCGACCGCAGGCACTCCAAGGGGAAGAGTAAGTTCACATTTGTTTCACGTACTGAGCCTAGCCTGCTGCCATCCTCGACACCATCTTCACTTACCGACAGGTGAGATTGTGGTCAAACGCTAGCTCATATGATATTAACAAAAAAAGTTCTGTGACAGCTGCTGCGAACTGCAATTTGAGGCAGATGTATGTTCCCCAACAGCAAACGAAAGAGATAACATGTTTGTGTACTTCATACAGTTGTTTGTTGATATAGCTTTTACTAGATAACATCATCTATGTCCCACACGTGTTAGGTGATTATTATTTCGATGTTTCGCCTAACTTGCTTCCAAAATGTAGTTTACCGCCATCAAGGAGAAAATATGCCGCCATAACCTTGCGGTATTTCGGCAGCACACAGCCCTTGAGAGTCGGACCATTCTAGGCCTAGCGTGGTCACCATTTTCGACCGCATCATCGCTCACTACCAGGCGAGAGTGTGGTCAAACGCTGGCCTATCAGATATTTTAAAAAAAATCCTAAACAAATTTTCGATGATTTTATTACAGATCAAGAGGAAATTGTGTAATTTACGCTGGTGAAATGTGTAAACTGCAATTCTTTATTATGTTCTTTTATCAAGTATTTTGGGTATAGTCTGGCCATAACTGCTGTACACTCCCTGAGGTATGCGCGGCGAGGTGGGAGCCGGGGAAACAGAGGCAGACGGACGGAGCGCGTCCCCCCCGTCTCGCCGCGCGCATACCCGCGTCCCCCCCGTCTTGCCGCGCGCATACCTCAGGGAGTGTACAGCAGTTATGGCCAGACTATAAAACATTATGTAGGGACCTTGAAAAATCATCATTATCATAATAAGCCACAGCCAAGCCATTTCCTTCCACTGCTGGACATAGTAGGCCTCAGCTATTGCGAATAAGATGAAACAGAAAAATGTACGTTAGTAATTAAAAACCAGTAACAGGCACGTAGCAGGCTGATATTACTACTTTTACTTTTACGATTAAAAAGTGCGATGTACCGTGTTTCTTAGACATGATGTTTATGATGAGCAGGCACCCAAACCCACATGGACATCCCATCAGAGACGCCCGCGTTCCTCTGCGAGAAGATGTCCCTGGACGTGGATCTGAAGAAGGTGGCAGACATGGCGGTGGACGAGCTCATCCAGCGCCAGAACGTGCTCTACATATCGCGGACGCAGCTCAAGAAACATATCAGCACAATGCTCAACTTTAACATTAGTGTGCGGTTTATATCGCAGCAGGTGAGATACCTTTGGGCTACGTAGGCCATTATCTCTGTGAGGTGACAGATAATAGTACCTGAGAGTCGTGCTCAATGACGTGTCTGTGTTTACCATCGATCTAGAAAATACAAAAAGGCACCGTGATACATTTGCCTCTATGGCAGCCATTTTATGTGACATTATGAGTTTTAGGTATGCACCTTTTTTTGTGGGTATGTCCAGTCCATATATATATATATATATATTTTAAGGTATGCAATAATTATATTGTTATAACCGTGCCAGTGAACGTAATTAATAATTGTCAATATGTCAAATAACAATCAAATTTACAAAATTTACAAAAAGATTATGACTGTAAGTCCTGATGCCGTCCCTCGCGCCCAACCTATGCCAAAAGACCCCATCACACTAGCGGCATTGCCACGCTGGATTGCCAGGGAAATCTGCTGGACAAGGAACCAACCTGAACGGGGATCGCGACCCTTCTCCCGCAAACGTTGTCCCAAGTCCAGCACAAATTTCTTAGCCTCGGAGCCCCAAGGACCCGCTGTTTCGACAGCGAACGGTACGAAATCGTACGCCGATTCCAGACAGGCGTACTTTAGGTGTTAGTGGGGTTCACACACTGTGCACCCCAATCGCAGTCCCGCGGCCACTCTAAGGGAGTCGTCGCCCATGTGTGGTGATGGCAAGGCATGCAACCAGGCGCCCGACTCCGGCCTAGACGCGGCGTTTAGGCGAGCCAGCTCAGTCCCCGAGCCCTCGTTTTGTAGCTGCGTGTAAAGACGCTTGGAACAAATATCGCCCCAACACCTTTGACGACTGGTTTTAAGTGGCGTATTGGCGTCCGGACAAAGGGTTGACCATATTTCGAGCGCTTAGGAGGAAAATGGGATAGTGACCGAGTCCTCGATAGCAGGTAGGATACGGGTGACGAGGTCGCGGACCCCAAACGAAGAGGAGAGAAAAGCAATCGGGCCCGAATCCTGAAGCCGGCGCACACCGAGACCGCCATGGCGAACTGGCAAACTAGTCTGACACCACTGCGTCTCGCTGAGGCTCACGTTCAGAGTCTCTTCTAGGGTCCGCTTCAGGGTGCTGTCGAAACGAATCACCTCCTCAGGGAACTTCCATGTCGGAGCCGTTCTAACAATATAAGTCAGTTTTGGCATCGCCAAACAGTTCCTGAGGAGTGTAAGAGAGACATGAGCGGAGAGTTGTTTTAAGTGGCCTGCGAGTGATATCAGAGTCTGGGTTTTTTCCAACATGGTGACGCTCACACCTTCGGCGAATATATATATATATATATATATATATTAATGTCATATAGGCTAGTGTTTGACCACTATCTCACTTGCTGGTAAGTGATGATGCGATTGAGGATAGTAGAACGTTAGGCCTAGAATGTGAACTGGTTCTCAAGGATGGCTGCCGGAACACATTAGATGTTTGGCGACAGATTTTCTAACTTGAGGGTGGTAGCTGGCCAGGTGGACACTAGATAGTGTCCTACCACCATGCAAAATAAAAAGGTTAATGGTGATTCCCGATCAGTAAAATCTAGGGTGTACGTCGCGAGTGAACATAGACATTAATAGTCAAAACGAAATAGCAAAGTACGTAATATCCACTCACAAGCGCGTTTCACAGCGATATGAGGTCCAACGACTAGTCCGATAGCTGGAAGCAAACTGAATGGTTTGCCGCTACTAATTGACTCTACCTCGACTCCTGCCTTGTACCACAAAACGTGGCAGACGCGTAAACCACAGACAAGCGATACATAAATGTATGAAAAGCGATATTATAGTTTTTTTCGGCGCTATCATAATTTATTTTTGTTTTTAAAAAGATTACTCGCAATGTGGGTTGCACATTGATAGTATTCTTGTTAACCCCTCCAACCAAGCTAAATATGCTTGTGTTTGGAGTGGGTTCACGTCAATAGTGCAATAGGTGGGGTGGGGACCGAACTCACGACCTCTCGATCGCCAGTCCGACACCTTATCCATTGGGCTATTGCCGCCATAATACCAGGGGAGCATGCACGAGTTTCTCCGATGATTTGAATCAAACAATTACCCTCAAGTAATCCGCAGGTGAACATGCCGCTACTCCGGCTGCTGCATCAGATCAGCAACATGTACCAGAACGTGAAGGAGACGCAGACAGAGCTGCGCTCGCAGACCAAGATGAACCATCGACAGAACAAACACACATCTTCCTCAGGTCTGATGGACTTCCGTTTTTTTTTATATCATATATGCAAGCGTTTGACCACTATCTCACCTGTTGGTAAGTTATGATGCGGTGGAGGATGAAAGCACGCTAGGCTTAGAATGAGAACTGACTCTCAAGGATAGCTTCTGGAACACTTAGATTTTCTAACTTGAGGGTGGCAGCTGGCCAGGCGGACATTAGATAGTGTCCTATAGAGAAGAAGCAGAAATTCTTATTTATATAGACATCTCAAAATTTACAACAGTTCACACTCTTATCAGCTTTCCTTCAAATCTGATCTCAATGTAATTATTTTCTATGATAACTTAATTTTTTTTGATGATTTCGTTTGTAAATAGGAAAACAGTGTAAAAGTAAACATAGAATTATATCTGGAACTTAAACACTGATTGGAATATTTGTGCTATTTGGCTTGGATCATTTAGATTGCCTAGCCCTTCATCTTGTTGCCACTTCCACTTAGCTCTTTTAGACAACTGACACTGCATCTTGGACCATGTCGTTGCTTAGCGCCAGGCAAAACAAGAGCCTGATGCTTCCGAAACTAAACGAAACATTTCAATGCAAAAGATGCAATTTAATCAGCCTTCCCAACTGTGTAACGCCAAACGTATGCCTCGAACCAATTATTGCCGTGTCATAACTTCAGTGGTCCAGGCCACGTAGAAACCTAATTTTTAATGCAAACCTTTCATATTTGCAGTATCAGACTTCAGAGAGAACCTAATGAGCGTGTCGTCGCTAGACAAGGACGCACAGTACGTCCCTCTCGAGCCGAAGTGGGACGTGATCGCGCCGCCGATGACGCCCGAGCTCCCCGCCGTGTCTCCCTCGCCCAGCCACCAGAAGCTGGCCGCGCCGGCCAGGCCGAGACCGCAGTCTTTCGCACAGAAGTTGAGGTCTACTGGGAAGAGTGTTAAAGGGAAACTGGGTAAGATTCTGGTGGATGGATAGATGGGAAGATTCTTTAAATTATATTTTACAGTCAAATAAAGCAACTAACGCGCAAGCTGACGGACCTGATGGCACCTGAAGTACCAGAGGCGATACCAGTGCGTGGTTTCATAGTGTTTCAGATCTACCAAGACGAGTATATCGGATACAGGAATTCATAGTATGAGCTAACATTCAACAGTGAATCTTATTTCCTAAAAGTTGAAGACCAAATACACTAAGCTACAACTCACTTAACGAAGGCGCCACAGGCTTTTGTACCCGGCGTCATATCCCCTCTACAATATTTCACTATCAATCAGAAATAAACTCTATCGTCTCAGAGTAAAAGACCACATTTCCCCGCAGGCTACAGCTCACTGAACGAAGGCGCCCACACACCTATGTACCCCGGCGCCAGTACCCGAGTTCACGCGCCGTCACTCAACTCCCCGTCCGCGGAGGCGGCAGAAGGGAAACTCGCTCCGAGGTGCTGGAGGACAGTTTATCTACTGCTAGACCTGTACGCGAACATGCCTGATGCAGAGACTATCACGCATAGGTGAGTTGGCGATGTTAGAAAGAGATGGCTATACCTACTTGTTGGTTAATATAGAAGGAAATACAATGTTTGAACGGAGTCGGTCTCGAGGCGTTGGTAAATTGAGTTCGCTTGGGATAGAATGTACGCGAGCATTTCTGATGCAGAGAGCTGAGACGTTAGTCCTGTCGTCTAGTTAAATAACAATTAATCCCACATACATAGAGACCTCTAAAGCAGACAGGTGATATAATAAGTTTTCGAACTAAAAACTGGAAATATTCTGGAATTATCATGTTGTTTGCATTCATTCAGCTAAGGTCATCAACCTAGACCTGTCCACTGTTGAACATAGGCCTCACTGATGGCACGCCACTGAGCTCAAACTTCAGCTCTTTGTTTCCAACCACTACCCGCCAGCCGGCTGCCATTAATTCAGCTAATCTGGCAAGGCTAATAAAGGCAATCTAAGGCGGCAATAGCCCAATGGATAGGGTGTCGGACTGGCAATCGAGAGGTCGTGAGTTCGAATCCCACCCCACCCATTGCACTATTGACGTGAACCCACTCCAGACACAAGCATATTTAGCTTAGTTGGAGGGGTTAACAGGAATACTAGTAATGTGCAACCCACATTGCGAGTAATCTTTTTATAAAAAAAAAAAAAAATCGATCAAATATTCAATCAACGATAGGTTATGAATAGAAAATTGATGTGTGTAATTTTGTATTCCGATATAAACACATACGTCTATCTAGTCTATATCGACATAGCTTAGAATTAAGATTTCTAAAAGTCTTAATATTTGCAGCAGGAAACAGATTTTCCCCAAATGTCCCCAATTTGATGTATAGCTTTACAAATGATCTTCCACAACTATAATGTACTTCCAAACAGATATAACAGATGGCGCCACCAATGCATAACGGGTTGAAATGCAATACATTAGTTTCATCGTATCGATAGGTTGTCGTATTGTAGCTGAGTTAGTACATAAACAGCACTGGGCGTGTTTCCCGGGAAGTATTGTAGCTGAGTTGGTACATAAACAGCACTGGGCGGGTTTCCCGGGAAGTATTGTAGCTGAGTTGGTACATAAACAGCACTGGGCGTGTTTCCCGGGAAGTATTGTAGCTGAGTTGGTACATAAACAGCACTGGGCGTGTTTCCCGGGAAGTATTGTAGCTGAGTTGGTACATAAACAGCACTGGGCGTGTTTCCCGGGAAGTATTGTAGCTGAGTTGGTACATAAACAGCACTGGGCGTGTTTCCCGGGAAGTATTGTAGCTGAGTTGGTACATAAACAGCACTGGGCGTGTTTCCCGGGAAGTATTGTAGCTGAGTTGGTACATAAACAGCACTGGGCGTGTTTCCCGGGAAGCGCGGCTTCGAATCCCGTTGATGCGATGACATTTTTGGATTATATATATAGCAATATAGCAATATATCAACACCAATATAAATTATAAATGCGAAAGTCAGTTGTAATATTTGTTTGTTTGTTTGACACTTTTTCACAGTCAAACGACTGGACCGATGTAGCTGAAATTTTGCACAGGGGTAGCCAGTATTATAGATTAGGCTATAGGATACTTTAGGTGAAGCCGCAGGGAACAGCAAGTAATTGTATATATTGTATGTACGACAGGTTCTCAGTAACGACAGACATTCCGGAGCAGTACCGGCACAGCAGAGTAACGCGGCCGAGCTCCCGTGAACAGAACACGAGTAACTCCTCAGCTAATGCTGCTAATATGGGCATCGTTGTGGTTGGAGTCGCCAGGTGAGTGGTATATATATATATATATATGTAGTGATCAGTGTTGAGATCGTACCTATGTGGCCTAACTATTCATCATCATCGGTCTATCTCTGTCCACTTCTGAACATAGGCCTCACCTATGGCACGCCACTAAGTCTAACTATAAATAGCTGAGCTTGAAATGAGACCTTAATTGTTAAGCCGTGTGGTGTAGTGGGAGAATGGTTGGATTTGACGCCAGAGGTACCTAGTTCAATCCCCGCCGTGCATCAATGGATTTTTTTATCGAAAAATGTATATGCGCTTTTCACAGTGGCCATCCGGTGAAGGAAAAATATTGTTAAGAAACCCCCAACACCCGCATGGTGATAGGAGACTATCTAGTGTTCGCCTGGCCAGCTACCATCCTTTGAAAATCTGTCGCCAAACATCTAACGTGTTCCGGTAGTTATCCTGAGAGCCAATTCCCATTCTAGGTCTACAGTAATACCATCTTTGACTGCATCATCGCTTACCTCGGTGAAATAGTGATCCAATGCCAGCCTATGTGATTTAAAAATAAAATCGTTAAAAAAGCTAAAAGAACCGACTTCATTCGCCGCGCCATCAATTTTCAGTACCAATTTTGAAGAGTTTATCTCTATATCTCTGAAGACACATATCAGACCTCGATGAAATTACCATAGTACCACACATGGGATATCTTCTTTCTAACAAAAAAGAATAATCAAAATCGGTTCATAATCGATGAAGGTATCCGCAAACAACAATAAAAACAAATATATATACAGTCGAATTGAGAAACATCCTTTTTTGAAGTCGTTTTAAAAATACTAAGCGTTGTATAATTCCAGGATACACCGCACGCGTCTCCTCGCTTCTCTATCTGGGCTGAAGTTGGAAGCAGAGATAACTTCCCTGCAAGCGTCGCTGTCAGCGTCCCGCTCGCGGCAGTGGTCGCTCACCGGCAACGTGGGCAGGTCCATGATCGTGCTGCTGGAGGGAGAGTCGCCCAACCACCAGTGAGTCGAGTCAACCTTATGTAGTTGTAATAACGTATAATATTAAATAACATTATTAGAATCGTCGCTTTTGCTTCTCAGGTAAACGACGACTTTACGACAGACTGAGATCGTATTGATATTCAATGTTTTTTTAAGTTTATAAGACTTTAAAATTTCCGAAAAGTGTCGGAGTAATTGCGATTTCTTAACCCGTGAGTGTAAAGCCGTTTTAAATAATTATAAGATTAATAAGTTATCGCTTGAACGCCATCATATTCACAGTCATCTCCCAAATAGATCTTATTTCATTTAAATTTAATAGTCTAAAAAAAAATTGGTCTAGGAATTAGTACATCAGTAATAGATGTACAAGTACCGTCACGTACAGTTGTGCGTATCCAGTTTCAAAACATTTTCGGTTGCAAGTGTCGATTATTTTTCTAACCAATCAGAAGAGCCAAAACAAAAACAAAATTTCTTACCAATCAGAAGAGCCAAAACCAAAAATAAAACATAATTTTTGGCTTTGTCCCTTCTAATCATTGGTCAACAATGTCAACATAGACAGAAGCAAGATGCCAATTCAATAAGAGTGCACAGGAAATTATTCCTTAAGGTGGATACGCACAAATGAAGGCGATTGTACCTGGGTGACCGAGTTTTGATTTATGTTCTGTGTTGAATAGTGTTTTTACAAACATTACAACGAACATTAGAAGTTAGGTATATTAAAAACCAAACCCGTATCTAAATACAAAATTAAATCCAAATCGCTGTTCGAGCCGAGCCGTTTCTGAGACACGTGATATATATATAAATACTTACAAAAATTGCTCGTTTAAATATTTAAGATTTAAGGCCAGTTTCGCCGATACTTGATATAGGGTCAGATAGAATAACCGGCCAAGTGCGTGTCGGGCCACGCGCAGTGCAGGGTTCCGTAGTAGCCTGTTATTCAATGCAAGTCATTACCCGTTATAAAAAAGCAACTAGGTACTTCGTCTTTGTCACTTAAAAGGATTTATTCTAAGGATTTTGTATTTGGTACAAAATTATCCAACACCCAAGTTCAACGACTATTACTGCTAAACTAATAAAGTTATCTTAACCGCTATAATTTTCCTTTAAAGTTCATGAAATGCGCTATTATCACGAATTTTTCCAGATTTTTCAAGCCAGCAGTTTAGCTTTTAGAGGGGGGGGGGGACGCCCTACTGGAACAAAAATTTGCACTTTAAAGTTTAATATTTCGTAAATGGAGCATTCAATCGAAAAATGGTATTAGCAACCCTTAAGTCATTTTAAAAGACCTATTCAACGATACCCCACACGATGGGGTAGACGATGAAAAAAATTCATCCCCACTTCTCATATAGGGGCAGCTACCCTAAAAATAAATATTTTTCAAAATTTTATTTCAGCACTTTGTCGGCGTCATTTATTTACATACCCCCACAAAATTACAGCTTTCTAGTATTAACGGTCTCTTAGCAAAACCTCGGACAGACAGACAGACGGACATGACGAAACTATAAGGACTGTATGTCAGGACTACGGAACCCTAAAAATTGACATATGACGCAATATAAAAGTTGTCAAAAATCTGTAAGATAAGTTCCTATCCCGTAGAGGGAAAATTAAATAGAGAGCACAGTAGCATATGCGAATGAAATAGCTATAGAGATATAACCCGACTAAAATGATGAACACGAGATACATATGCCAGCTATAAGATAAAATGAACAACGTAATTTCGTCGGGTCATACATGACAGCGGGTGAAAGGCAATGGGTGCACTAGAACTGGGAGCCAGAGCTGGCTCCAAACAATAAAATCACATACGCTGAGAAGGATAAAAAATTGTTGTACATCTCGCTCTCTCATACTAGTGATTAAATATGTTTATCCCTTCTCATATTATTATTGTTATTTAAATGTCTGATCCATTTAATTCTCCATCCACGTCCTATCCTAATAGACTTATGAGGAACCGCTGAAACTAGCTCTAAGGGTAAATAAATTAGCTAACTGCAGTTCTAATTTAAGCCTTATTTCCAGGACCGTGGTCCGAGTATCGGTCGGCAAGTCACAAGCCCTGTACTCGTGGGAAGTAGGCCGGCAAGGCGCGGCCGGCCTGGTCAGCATCGGCGGAGTGAGGATCGACCTGCCGCAGCACCCTGTGGCCCTGCACGGCGTCATGACGCGCTCCAGCCGACAGCTCTCCTCTACTCTACAGGTCAGAGATACTTCAAATAAAACCGCCCAACGCTTCCGTACCAAATCCTCAAACTATGCTGTGATGATGATTGTAAGGTAGCAAGTCTATACTTAACATAAGGTGAGATAGTGGTCAAACGCTTACCTATCTAGTATTAAAAAAAACTCAGGCGGTTTCGTCGATATATCTCATATCTTGTGGGACTTTACTTTACCGATATTGAACGACATTGTTACAGGAGTTGGGCGTGACCCGCACATCATCCCGGCTGTCCCGCACGGGCGGCACGGCGGCCGGCGCCGAGGGCTCCTCCTCCGAGGGGACCCCGCCCCCCGCGCCGCGCCCCCCTCGCGCGCCCCCCGCCCCGCCCCGGGCGCTGTTGGATCCTCTACACTTGCAGTTCTCTATCGTGGTGCAGGTATGATATAGTTACATATATTTACAATTATTTACGGGATATTTACCATGTTCTTGGTAGTAAAGAAAGTTACGTTAGTTTAAAAAAAATCATAAAGTCACAATTGATTTATTTCAGGTTTTGTACACCCATAAACAAAATTTAAAACACTTTTCAAATAATTTTCAATTCATGTACAGTAGTATAAAAATATTCAATTACATTCCATTAAAATGTTACAACGTCAATGTCAATTTTATAATGTCAATACCTATAATAATATGTCCAAAAATTTATAAAATAATACAATTTTAGTAAATTTAAAGTGTATAAAGTTAGTTTAGTTAAGTTACGTTTTAAAGAAAGGCTAAGTCAAAAGTACCTATAACCGGCTAGCATGTATGAATGCACTCATGAAAGTAAGAAGTTAAGGAGGAAGGTACGTCAGGATCGTAGCACGTGGAAAGAGATAGTCTGCCTACCTCAACGGGAAAAAGACGTGATTTCATGTATGTATGGTTTTTGTTGTAAGTCAGTTGCCGATATTTCGGTGCTGTTACAAGCTCACATATTCACGGATGAACGCGAGATCGCGAGTGACGAGGGAATGACGATCAAATGAAGTGTATCACCGGCTTTCCTACTCGTTTTGGTCATTCGGCTCCATTAGCATTTGTCGGCGATGACACTTGATCGTAATATTAAACTATTAATGCCAATTACATAAGCTGTTTAAAAAACTTTTTTTCCAAGATTTAAAGCCGATATACAAGGTGTACCATAAGGGTGTAGTAATATTGAAAGGTGTGTATGTATAGCATGTCACGAATCCTATACCTAAATATCAAACTTCAAATCGAAACTTTATTTCCCCATACAAAGTTTAAAAATAATTAGTCGCAATATTTTGGACAACCCTAACCGTTTTTTCGCCACTGGTCGCCGCCATATTCCTTCGTAATTTTAAAGGAGGGTCCGACAAATGGATTTCGTGTTGCTATTGGCTGGCCGTATTTCATGGACATGGCGCTCGTATTCGATTAGCCCGCGGTATTTCAAAGAAGTGATCGTTTCCGTACCCAATTGGCGAGCGGCATTCACAAAAAATGATTTATAGCTTGTCGGTTCCTTTGACCTAAATAATAAATTTTATTTTAAATTATTTTAGTCAACGAATAAGTTTACTACTTGCACTATTATTTATTCTGTGTGTTTACGTCTGCTAATCAGCTGACATTAGGGTTATAAATAGCGAAGTTTTTGGAAAAGTTTAAATTGTCATAACTCTGGATCCATGCTGCTGAGGAAAGCGAGACTTTGCAGGTAGATTATACATCAGGCTAGGTATACACAGTTTAAATATTACTACACCTTTATGTTACACCTTGTATATCAGAGCCGAACTAAACGGAGATTTCTGTGTCAACCATTTACCCATATATGGACTGTAAAAAAATACAAAAAAAGGTGCATACCTAACGTGACCATTTATATTTTATGTCAGAGCGGGACATCTGCGAATCACTACATAGCATAGTATAAAACAAAGTCGCTATTTTTGTCTGGAAGCGCGGGTGAAAGGGGTTTATCTATCCTGCTCGCACGCGATAGCGCGACACCGCTTGGCGGGTGACGCGCTGTCTCGTAGGTAATTTGCCTTCCCGCTCGGGGCGCCCGCCTGCCGTGCAACGCATTTCGAACGAGAAAAATACATTTTAAACTATCGTTTGGTCTATTTGCAAAAGCGGGACAATTTTGGCCTTGCGGGGGACACCGGGACAGACTGCCTGAAAGCGGGACTGTCCCGCCCAAAGCGGGACTGTCCCGCCCAAAGCGGGAGGTATGGTCACGTTATGCATACCTAATGTCTTAATGTTACACGCCATTCTTTCTCCATTGATGAGCAATTGAAAAAGATTGCAATCGTTAGAGTTGTGTCAATCAAGGTCATCAATGGACAAGCAGTGGCAGCCATTTTAGTAACATGACATTAGGTATGCACCTTTTTTTGTAGGTATTGCTACAAAGGTAAACGTGTCGCGGCGCCTCCTTGTATTTCCTAGGTCGATGGTGTCAACTAACAATGTTTTCGTCACACTGTCAAATTATGTGAAATTACTTAGCGCATCGACATGTTAACTAACGTACACCTACCTTTGCTTTTGTAGAAACTGATTCTTAAGATGGGACGTGTCCAGACAGTGTAGACGACAGACGACGACGGCGTATATAAATAACATAAACACAATATTATGGTTGCAGAGCCTGAGCATAACAGCAGCACTGCTGCCCTCCCTCCAAGCTCAGTACAAGATGGAGCACGTGCACAGCGGCGGCGTGACCGGCAACAAGGCTCACTTCACCGTCGACCTGCCGCACCACGAGCTCAGCTTCGTCACCAAGCTGCAGGTTGGTGCCACATCCACCTTGTCATCATTATCAGCTGGGATCACTCCACTGCTGAATATAGGCCTCTCCCTAGAAACGCCACTGGGCCCGATCCTCGGCTCTTCTTCACCTTATTGTTGTGCAATGCAGCATGCAATATACCTGAAGAGAGAGACATCGACAATAGGCAAGCGTGCTACATCGTCGATGGCATCTTCACTTAGCATCAGGTGAGATAGTGGTTAAACGCTTGCTTATCTACAATAAAAAAAAAATCGGAAATTGTAAACAGCAGTAGTGAGAAGTATTATCAACATTCTTTGTTTTACTCCCGCATATCACTCTACCCAGAAGTTCCCCAGGTATTTGCGCCCGGCACTGATCAAAAACGTCTGACCTTCGGATGAACAGATGTTACGTCTGTTTGGCTGGTAGAGGGGCCACGGCTGTCTTTTTTCCTACGCGCCTCTAGATTTATGCCAGGAGGTATATAGCTATATCGTTTGATATATTTCCACAAACGTTGATCATGGCAGACGCCTTTAAGCTTTAGGTCTATATTAACTCTGACAATTGAACCCACCACTCAGCCTTCACTATTTTATTGATTGTGTCTGGACTTTTTACGTTGGTTTATAGTTTCCGATGGATTTAATCCAATATTCGAGAATCCATTTAGCCTTTGGGGGAGACCTTTGCCCAGCAGTGGGACATTACAGGATAAGAAAAAAAAAATGTTCAGTTAAAAATGATGAAAAGTAATAACATCCCCCCCGTAGATGTCGGAAGCCAACATCCCCCCCGCGGCGATGGTGGCGCTGCCCCCGGTGCACGTGCACGCGCGCGTGGTGGAGGAGAGCGGCGCGGCGCCGCCGGGCGCGGTGCTGCGCGCCGGCCGCTACCTCGCCGCCACCGCAGACATAGGACTCTTCGAGCACACGCTCTCCACCGACCTGCTCAACCATCTCGTCTTCGTGCAGAAGGTCTTCATGAAGGTAATACTAGTGTTAGAGTGTATTTGTATCTTAGGACTGACTTTCATTATTCGTATATTCTTTAAAGCTTAAATATCCCAAAACGACAAGTTTTTTATTCAACAGCAAACAATGAAATATTATTTGTTTTGATCAGAAAAAAATATGTGATGTAGTTCAAGAAGCATTCTTGATTATTTAATGGTTCAAAAAATTACGAAAACAAAGTAATTTAAATCGTTTTTTGGGTATTACTTAAAGTAGATTAAACTCTGACTCACAAATAAAATGCCATAAAATAGGAAAAGAAGTTTAAAAGGAAATTAAATGGATAGTTTTTTTCAAAATACTTCTTGTTTTTTTATATTATATAATAAAATGGCCAGCGCGCCTCATTTCAGTAGCCCGCGAGGCGTCTTCGAGGTAGCGCCTGTGTCACTTTTGCTAGCTGGCTGACAGTTCCCCGCTACGCGATCGGAATATCCGTCACGGGGACGTATCGCTAAATACCTACTGCGCTGGAATATGGTGGCCTTTAATGAATAACGTGAATGTAATCTGTGCAGGAAGTGAACGAAGTGGTCCAGAAAGTATACGGTGGAGAGAAGCCGGTGCCGCTGTGGAACGAGGAGGAAGCCTCCACCTCGGCTCTCAGCAGGATACTGTTCTCACTCATCATCAGGATCAAGGTGCGTTCTCATCAAGATAATGTTTAGTGTTGCCTTATATTATGGTCGATTGCATTTCTTCAGGCAAAACGTCTGAATCTCAACATCTCATTCGTAATTGTGGTTAGTTCCTTGCATTATCGATACCGCTTTTGAGCTGGTTCGAATTGGTGAGAAATGTGCATGCAGTCTTGTTCCTAATTTCAGTCACTATGAATTGACCGATTTTTGAGTGTGAGTCTGAAGCGAAAAAACTAAGAAGGAAACAAGAGTGCGACTGCTGTTGCGGCGTGGCAAGTCGGAAAGTATCCTGATAATATATTTTTTTTAGTAGTCCATGGCACATTGAATGTCTTGATAGTTTATTTTGGAGCCTGAACTATGATATAATTGTTGTAGCGCATCCAACTAACAGCGACAACTCCGAGCAACTCAGCGGTGCGGTTAGAGACAGGCGCGGTGGAGTTCGAGCTCTCCAACCGCGTGCAGAACGTGCCGCAGCCCTCGGAGCCGCACGAACTGCGGCTGTTCGCACGAGCACAGGTATGCTATCAACATTGTTCGCACGAGCACAGGTATGCTATCAACATTGTTCGCACGAGCACAGGTATGCTATCAACATTGTTCGCACGAGCACAGGTATGCTATCAACATTGTTCGCACGAGCACAGGTATGCTATCAACATTGTTCGCACGAGCACAGGTATGCTATCAACATTGTTCGCACGAGCACAGGTATGCTATCAAAATTGTTCGCACGAGCACAGGTATGCTATCAACATTGTTCGCACGAGCACAGGTATGCTATCAACATTGTTCGCACGAGCACAGGTATGCTATCAACATTGTTCGCACGAGCACAGGTATGCTATCAACATTGTTCGCACGAGCACAGGTATGCTATCAACATTGTTCGCACGAGCACAGGTATGCTATCAACATTGGACCATATTTGGCCATATAAAGTGTTATTATTTCAAAGTCGTCTTTTTGAGGAAGATATACTGCCCCGAACGGATTCTCCTGCTTGTCTATATATAGGCACCGAGATGGTTTCCGTGCGTATATGATTTGTGGTCGACATAGCTTAGCGGATTAGCAAACTGAAGTGGCAGTGGGCTGGTAATATCTGCCGCAAGACCGATAACCGTTGGGATAGACTGGTTCTAGAGTGAAAACTGCGAATCGGAAAACGTAGCGTAGGACGCCCTGTGACCAGGTGAAGCGATGATATACGCAAAGCTGTGGGCAGTGACTGGAAACAAAGAGCCCAAGATCGCGCTCAGTGGCGGGTCTTGGGGGAGACCTGCGTCCAGCAGTGGACTGACACCGGCTGATGATGATGATGATTTGTGTGTATTGATGACAGGTGGACGTCAACCTGAGCCTGGGACAGTTGATCCGTAACGCCATGTTCGAGGAGGCGGAGCCGGAGTTCCAGCAGTACGCCTTCTTCAATACCAGAATCGGTAAGTTACTTGTATCATTCACTGAATTATTAACTGAGTCCTCTAGACGGACGATAACTGGTATCCTGCCTGTACTACGGGCCTTTGAGCCTAGATGAGGTACCAAGGATTCGTTAAATCATATATATTATAATGCCTTTTTATGTTTTTTTTAATTCACTTCATACTTAGCCTAGCACGATTATATAAAGTTTTATTGTAAACGATAATTGAATGTTACATAATGTGACAACGAAATATGTTGTGAAACGTTATAAAAAGTGGTAAGTAACTGAAAAGTCAGTTATTCAAAATATTTTTATTATTTATACGGTTTGACTCACGTGCAATGGTCGACTGTCAGTTAGACGTCCGACCGGTTTCGAGGCAATCGGTGCCGCGGGTACAGCGCTCCGCGAGGGTACGCGCACTGACCCATGATGATGAGGCACCGATTGCCTCGAAACCGGTCGGACGTCTAACTGACAGTCGACCATTGCACGTGAGTCAAACCGTATAAATAATAAAAATGAATAATACTCACGATTCGTTCAATAATTAAATATTCAAAATATATTCTATTTTATTCTTATCTTGTGTCTCAAAGGTTGGCAACGCATCAACAGCACTTATGGTGTTGCAATTGTCCAGAGGCGACGGTAACCGCTTGCCATCAATGCTTGCCATGTCTGCTTGTTTGCGCACTATACAATCAAATAATACGTATTAGTATAATATGGATAAAAAACTAAAAGAACCGATTACAAATGCCGCGCTATTAATTTTCAGTACCAAGTTTGAGGTATTTATCTCCATCTCTCTGGAGATACTTATCAGATCTCGATGAAATTACAATAGTACCACCCTTGGGATATCTTCTTTCTAACAAAAAAATAATCAAGAAGTCTGTTAAAAACTTGCGTGAAATTCTTCAATTTCCATCATGATATGCTTTGTCCCCAGCAATGCGCAACGCTTTCCAAGACGAGATGGTGTGCGGTGAAGACAAGGAAGTGGTCCTCATAACACTGAAGCGACCCCTGATCTACATACAGCCTGTGGCCGTCGACAAGGCTATACTGGTGTGGCTCAACTATAAGAATGCGTATGAGTACTGGAACGAGAAGCGACTCAACTTGAACAAGGAGGTGCTCACCGCTACGCAGCAAGTTTTTGAAAAGGTTAGTTTGGTTCTGCTGCAATCAGTACATTTTAGTATCTTACGTTGTAAAAGAATATACGTAGTGTGAGAAATACTGAAGATATGGATAGAACCTTGTTGTGCTACACTATGATGTCATCAGCTACGCAATGACGTCAGTGCTACGCCGTAGTCATCCCTGCGCTACACGAGGGGAAGCTGCGGGGAAGGGAGGCATTCTAATTATACACTGATGAAGAGTAGACGTGTGTCGCCTAAGATATAAATAATTGTTATTATACGTGATTTGTAACCACTAGAAAGGTGTCTCATTCCTGGACTCTCTAACAGTAGTTATAAATATTAAAATACGGGTCTTACGAGACGACTCGTGACCACGATCAATGCAACTTGGTCGAAACGTCGAATTAAATAAAAATTAATGTTTTAAGCGCGATAAGTCCCGTATTTTAATATTTATAGCTATATGTTGAAATCGCGAAATTTTAAAGTTAACAAAAGAATATACGTATCAAACACTGGTCTGGCATAAAGAACACGGTAACACGTGATTGTCTTTGATATACTCGTAGGTAAAATAGCTACGTCTTAAATCTATTAAAAAGGAAAGTTATTCGCCTAACGCACTGTGTGTTATAACTATTCCATAATTAGGTTGTCTGGTAGATATTGCTTTATGCGATAAGACCGCTGGTTGTAAAACTGGTTTATTTTGTTGTTATCTTAAATTTTAGTTCTTTTAGTTTAGAATAAATAGATAATCTATCTATCTATAGAATGCCTGAGTGCATACCACCAACTCAGGATTAGAAGTTGAGATCTTTCTCAATGCGACATAGGGCTTATCAACAAAGAAAATTAAATTTCTTCTATATTTGTAGTTTGTAAAATAGTAATTGCTTGCAGGTCCAACTAACGTCTCAAATAACGACGCCACATTTGAGCACGCTGTTCTTACAGCTGAACGTGGACGACATAGGAATCTGTCTACCACTCAATCAACCGCCCGTGGTGAGTTCACTTGAGATTCATAGTTTTTACATTTAATTTATTTTTTGCGTGTGTATTCTATCTGAAATTACTATTTTTGGTTAAATAATTTTATTTTGAAGTAAAACATTAGGTATATTATTTTTAATGTTTTAATATTTTTTACGCTCTCGTTAAAATAACATGCGCGGTGTTTACGTGAAATTTCTACTTTTCTGTCTCTGATCTATTTTATTTTAACATGCGTATTCTATAAGGACGCTCTCCAGCTATGTGGAGCGATGATACACGCAAGCGGGCTGGCAGCGGCAGAGACTACTTCTTTCCGCATGCTACGATCCTGACACACCTCTTTCGCTTCTTCCACTTTCATGAGCGCCTTCATACATGCTCGCCGGTTATAGGTACTTTTGACTTGGCCTTTCCTTAAAACGTCTCCGATTTGGTCGTGATACGTGCGCCTAGGTCGACCTCTACTGCTGGCCCATTCACACACGTCTCATAAATTTGTTTTTATACATGTTAGCTGACAAGTAAATATGTAACAGGCGACGTGGGGTCGGTGCGGGTACGAGGCGGAGTCCCGCGGCGCCGTGGTGGTGACGCTGGAGAGCACCAGCATCAGCGCGTGCAGCTCCGGCGCGCTGGTCAGCAAGGGGCGCTTCGTGGGCCTCTGTCTGAGGTTCGCCGACGACTTCGAGACCTCGCTCGACGACTGGAAGCCCAACCCTGACGAGACCTCCATCAACGTGTGCTGCGTCTCGGAGGGCACCTACGAAGTGTGCAGCCGCACCACCGCTGCTAAGCATAACGGTGAGTCTCGACCACCTGGGAGTTCTACAATTAAGCTTCAAAATTACTGACTAATTCGCTCACTGTTATCATATTAATAACAGTGAGCAAATTAGTCAGCAATTAATAAATAATATGGATACCCACTCCAGAGACAAGCTTATTTAGCTCAGTCGGAGGGGTTACCAAGACTACGCAATGAACAACCCAAGTTGTTAGTAACCTAAAAATTATTTAAAAAAGAGCCTACTGGCAATGTGGGTTGCACATTACTAGTAGGCGCTGTCCTATTGCCATCGTTCTCGTGCTTTGAAATTCACCATCATTTCATCGCATGATCGTACGACCGTCAATAGGACATTCATTAGATATCAGTATGATTGAACGCACGGTTACACGACGGACACACGCACCACCGCGCGAGCGATGGCAACGCCGTAGTTTTGTTAACTCCGCCGACTGAGATGAATATGCTTGTGTCTGGAGTGGGCTCACGTCAATAGTGTTGTGGGTGGGGATCTTCCTCTCTATCGCCAAGCCGACGAATTAGCCATTGGGCTATTGCCGCTCAAAGATTAGGGCTGTGATAATGACTGACTCAGCTAGACTATGGTATACTTGAACGTTAATACTATACTGGTCTTAGGTTACATCTGAATACTATCGACACCAATATTATAATTCTTTCGTTTATTTGGGACTTCTTCACGGTCAAACGGTTCGACCGATTTAGCTGAAATTTTGCACAGGGATAGCTAGTATTATGGGTTAGGCTATAGGATACTTTTTAACGCAGGTGAAGCCGCGGGGCACAGCTACCGGTCATATATTTAATAATTGAACTAATCCATTCCATCGCAGAGAACGCCAAATGGTTCCTGAACGTGTCATGGCAGATGGAAGGCGTGGACATCCACCTGGACGTGAACGTCGGCAAACAGCTGTCGGCGCTCGGACACACTCTCACCATGCTGACAGGTACCACTACGCTTCTATTGTATTTATTTTAAATCAACATACTAATAAGTAAAACATATCTTCGACCACATCATCGCTTACCACCAGGCGAGATAGTAGTCTAACGCTAGCCTAAAACATATGAATAAATAAAATAAAACCAGTTAAGTCGAGTTGGACTCGCCCACCGAGGCTTCCGTACCGACGTTGGTAAGTACCAATTAAGCTAGACCTCTAAATTGTATGAGCTCTCATATAACTCAGAGGCCTATCTTAAGTGGCGATATTATGTATCTATGGGGACACCGTTTAATTTACCTTGGTTTCTTGCCAATATCATGATTCTAGATCAACGGGAAGTACCCTATAGGTTTTCGACCCAAAACCTTCCGGTTGACCTAGAATTGTCAATTTTGGTCAAAAGCAAGGTGTTACAGCACAAGTACAGGAAAAATTCCGAAAAATAAAAAAAGTTGAAAATTTAGGTAAATTTTGCTACTTGACAAGTTTTCGCGATAATATAAATTTGCCCATATCTTATTATCGTGTTGACTCAGGACCTTGATTTTTATACACCTAATAGGGACTATAGACCTCAGTATCTGGTATAAATTTCAACTTGCTAGGTCCACCCGTTCCTGAGAAAATTAGTGGTGACACACGGACAGACAGACAGACGGACAAGAAAGTGATCTTATAAGGGTTCCTTTTTTACCTTTTGAGGAACGGAACCCTAAAAATCTCACTATTTGCACGAATTAGTCCCACCATCCCCTTTCTTGTATCGGACAACCAGACCGCGATGTACGACATCGCTTTACGGTGGCCATTCCATCTACCCGCACAAAATGTTTATGTCCAAATTCCTCTATTTCTTAAAAGGGTATCCTTTCCAGGTGGTCCCATTTAAATTTCATCGAGATCTGACGAGTATCTCCAGAGAAAAAGAGATAAATACCTTAAAATTGGTACAAAAAATGATTAACGTGGCATTTGAAGTCGGTTCTTTAAGTTAATTTGAACGATCTTAAATTATATTTACAATTTTGTCAGGCGTTGAAGAAGAAGACCCGTTAAAGATGGACTACGAAAGTGATTTAGACGATGAAGCCGACAACAGCAAAGATTCGCAAGTAAGGAAGCTATTGTCGTAGCAATAAGATTCACTTCAAAATGTACTTTTGCACCATTGAACTAATTCCTGTAAAATTCTACGTTACATCTATGTGCTGCCCTATTACCTATTATTATAACAGTAAACTTTAACTTTGCACCATTGAACACGCTTTTTGAACTAATATTCAGCGTCTATTTGTTACCTTATTCTCATTGCGATAAGATCTATTTATCTTTGACCTTCAAACCAGTCTCTCTGAACGTCCCTTCATTACTCATCAGTATCATAATCAGCCGGTATTAGTCCACTTCTGGACATGTCCTCTCCCAAGTCACGCCACTGAGCCCGATCTTCGGCTCTTTGTTTCCAGTCACTGCCCACAGCTTTGCGAATATCGTCGTTCGCTACTTTTGCCGATTCGCGGTCTCCACTCTAGAAAGTCATTACTTATTAACAACCTTATGCTGTAGGCATTAAGAATAATATTGTAATGCACATCGATCCACCAGGAGAGCATAATCCTGCGTCGCAAGTACACGGACCACCTGCCGGCGTTCGTGTTCGACACCAGTCTCGACGCCAAGAAGCGCTCCAAGCTCATCGAGAAGGAGATGAACGAACAAGCCAAGATCATCAACGACCTCCGGACCCTCGGCGCCAGTCACTCCACCATAGAGTATGAGATGAGGCGGCTTCATGATCTGGAGGCGCTGGTCTTTAAGGACTTCAGGAGGTCAGTTTTCCTTCTAATGTAAGCTCTAATGTTGAACATTGAAAGCATAATTTGCTCTAACTTCTTAAGAATGTCTAAATATTTCATATATTAATTACTCTATCATTAAACTCAATCAGCTCCATCTGAATTTTTGAGTGTTGAAAATAATTCATGTTATTGTGTGCCGACATAAATATATCAATGTGCACTGCAAATAATGTATTAAACAATAAAGTATAACTGCGCTATGAATAAAACTATTGCTACGCGATATATATGTGTATAACTCTACACACGTTAACATTTTCTTGATTTGTCGATAATAATAGAAATATGTTTCCAGAACTATGTAAAGATCTATATATAATTCAGTATCGTTTACCTCCTCGCAGAGATATGATCCAAAAGCTCCGTCGGCAGAGCGTCCGCGCCAGTTCTATCACCAAGGGCAAGCTGGGGCTCGGCTCCAACAGGAGTCGATCCTTCGTCGTGCAGACGCCGCCCGTCGAGAGGAAGGATTTCGAAGGGTAACTATAACTACAGATACAATGTGCTGAATAAGCTCTATAGCTACACCTCAATACTAAATCTAAATAAAATAATCACTATCAATAATCATATACATAAATTAAATTTGACATTATATAATCAGACATGTCGCCTGAGCGACTTTTTGTATTTCGAATGTAATACATTTATGAGTAAGCTTTTATTGACAAACGATACTTTGTATCTCAAAAAGACTGACATCTCGACCATTGCTAAGTTATTAGCATTCAATATATATGATCCAGTTTTACATGTTGTAGCGGATCACACAGACAAGCTCCAATGTAGTGGTGTTACTATGCGAGGTAATTGTAGTGTAGTTGACAAAGTTAGTTTAAACTAACGCTTAGGACAATGGGGAGGCCAGACTTAATCAACATTTTCCATCAAAATATACAAGGCCTCTCCAGCAAAGCCTTAGAATTAGAATTATTTCTCGACTTTTATAAAGTTGATATAATGTGTATTACTGAACACTGGTTTGTGAAAGGTACTTTGTTACCAATAATCAGAAATTATACAATTGCAAGCACATTTATTAGACAGAAGGCAATTCGCGGTGGCTCACTTATATATGTATCTGAAAATTGTAATTTTAAGGAGCGTAAAGACATTGTAGCTTTGTCTGTTGAACGATGTATTGAATTATCTTGTATAGAGCTGGGGCAACATATAGTCATCTGTGTATACAGACCTCCATCGGCTGATTATAAAATGTTTGAGACAATTATGGAAGAAGTCATGATGAAAGTCTTCAACACCCCGAAATCTTTGATAGTTTGCGGTGACTTTAATGTTAATTTAATTGAGCAGTCACCGCTCAGTGATAAGTTAAAAAATTTATTTCTTAGCTTCAATTTAAAGCATCTTTTTAACCAGCCGACTAGAATCACTAGCTCATCAGCAACCTGCTTGGACAATGTGTTTTGCAACTGTGAACCTGAGAAAATTGCAATCTTTGATAAACTTGGCTCCGACCATCTGGGACAGAGTGCCACATTTTCATGTAAAACATCCACCAAAGGTCAAGAATACACATACAGGCCCATTACAACCAATCGGGTTGAACAGTTTGTGGATATCATTGACAAGCAACTAATGAACCTAATATTTTCTGAGGATTCCGATGACCTATGCAGCACTTTATCTCAAATGTTGGGTGCAGAGTTCAATAATATTTTTAAATTTAAAACTATTACAAGAGCTGGGAAAATTCGGTTCGATGACTGGGCTACTCCTGGTATTTACAAAAGTAGAAATAATTTGTACAACTTATACTCACAAAAACAAATTAATTTACACAATACTAAATTCATAAATCACTTAAAACTATATTCCAAAACTTTTAAAGTGGTTTGTCAGAAAGCAAAATCTTTGCATTTTAGTAGAAAAATTAAGCATGCTGATGATAAAATAAAAACAACATGGAAAATCATCAATACTGAAACTGGAAAAATAAAACAAAGAGACAGTAAGATCATCTTAAAAATTAACAATAAATTAATCATGGATAGTAATGAGGTTGCCAATACATTTGATGAGTTCTTCTCTCAAGTACCCATTACTACCACTCAGTCCATAAATTCTAGTCCCGCTGATGCTTATTCTATATTATCAAAGTGTGTAAATAAATGTGATACCTTGTTCCAGTTCAAACACGTAACTGCAGACTCAATTGTGAAAACATTTAAAATGCTCAAACAAAAGAAAACCGAGGACCTGTGGGGAATGTCAACCACAGTTCTCAGTTACATTATTACTGTTATTAGCCCATACTTAGCTTTTATTTTTAACAGATGCGTTGATCAAGGTGTCCCGGATTTAATGAAAAAAAGTAAATTGATTCCTTTATTCAAATCAGTAAACAAAAATGATCCATCTAACTATAGACCAATCTCTATACTACCGGCATTGAGTAAAATTTTTGAAAAAGTAATATTAGACCAGCTTTTAACACATTTTAACATGAATGATCTATTAAATAGCAAGCAATTTGGATTTACTAAAGGGCGTTCTACTACTGATGCAGGAATAGGTCTTCTTAAACATATATTTGATGCATGGGAGAAAGCACAAGATGCTATTGGCGTGTTCTGTGACTTATCAAAAGCATTTGATTGTGTCTGTCATGAAACACTAATTTACAAATTAAAATACTACGGTGTTGAAGGTAAGGCACTTGATCTGGTATCATCATACCTCTGTAATAGAACACAGATGGTTGAAGTCAATGGCGTCAGGTCATCTGGATCCCTCATAAAAATGGGAGTCCCGCAGGGATCGATCCTAGGACCTTTTTTATTTCTAGTTTATATCAATGATTTACCGTCATTCGTACAGAACCTATGTGATATTGTTTTGTTCGCAGATGATACTTCCTTGATATTCAAAATAGATAGGACTACACCTAACTTTGACGATGTAAACAAATCAATAACACAGGTTCTGAATTGGTTTACAACCAATAACTTATTGTTAAACGCAAAAAAAACTAAATGTATTAATTTCTCTCTACCAAGTGTAAAAAAGGGTATCCTAAATAGAAGTATATTAATAAATGATGAACCATTAGAACTTGTTGAATCCACAACATTCTTGGGCATCACCCTGGATTCAAAGCTTCAATAGGGTTCTCAAATATCGGTTCTAGCAGGTAGGTTAAGCTCCGCTGCATACGCAGTACGTAAAATTAGATTTTTAACGGACGAAGCCACTGCAAGATTGGTCTATTTCAGCTACTTCCACAGTATAATGTCTTATGGCATTTTATTGTGGGGGAAAGCCGCTGAAATCCAATCAATATTTGTTTTGCAGAAACGAGCTATTCGCTCTATATATAGTATGAGGTCGCGAGATTCACTTCGTGAAAAATTTAAGGAAATTAAAATTCTAACAGTGGCATGTCAATACATTTATGAAAATATTTTGTTCATACGCAAGAATATAAATGATTATAAGAAAAGGTCTGATGTACATAATTTTAATACAAGACATAAAAATAGATTAATTATACCTAATTTCAGACTGCAGAAAGTTAGTGGTTCATTCATGGGGAACTGTGTACGCTTTTACAATAAGCTACCTAAAGATATTGATCAATTGCCTATGAGCAAATTTAAAATGTATGTAAAATCCAATTTGATGAAAAAATCATACTATACAATAGGTGACTATATGGATGACAAAAATGCATGGCCTGAATGCCCCAAGTTCCAAGAACAAATATAAATTGTATTATAATTAATAATATATTGTTAAAATTTTAAAGCTGACATGTACAATTAATTTTTTAAAAAAAAGATAAAATGACAAGACAAGCCCCATAGAGTTTCTTGGTGTTTCTTCTCTGATGGGAGTATTTCCGAAACACCGGTAGATTCAACAGCCATTCAGTTTTCCCCTTTTGTCCGCAGATTTTCTTTCTAGACTTGCTATTTTTATTTTTATTTAAACAATATTATGCAGCTGACAGACGGACTATCAGTTCCATTCGGATCATGATATGTGCTGTGATCGGTATGCGTTTCTTATAGTTGTGTTTCACTATTTCACTTTTTTTTATATAAAAATTGTCTGAAGTACTGAAACACACACTTACATGTATGGTTGGTTTTAACCTACTTTAAGTTTTTTTAAATATTCTGACGTAAACGATTGGATGACAGCTGAATGGTTCATTACTTTTTTTTTCTAATTCAAAGCGTTAAATTCTGCTTTTGCTATGTTTACTTGATAATTGATTATGATTTATGATTTTGACGTGTATATGTGCGTATATTTATACTGCCTACATACTGAATAAATGCTTTGATTCTTTGATTCTTTGATTCTTTGACCTCGCGTTAGTCTTTTGGACTTAACGAAATTTGCCTTTGAGAGGAAAGAAAATATTCTCATACAATTTGGGCCTATTATTTGGGCATTCCAGCATCATAGAATCATTTTGACAGTGTATGAGGTCTTGAGTATTTAATTTTAATTGTATTTTACGAACCAAGTCGTCGTCGATCATGTTATAAATGTTGTAATCTATAAACTGTGTACAATAATAAAGATTAATAATTCATTCATTCATTCAAGTCGTCACCTTAAAAAGTCTGTATATTAATGTTTTGTTCAGTGTGGTGGTAGAACCGAACCTGGCTATGACGGCCGGCACGATTGGCGACTCCGGTGAGACGCTGCTGCTGGCTGATGAAGACAACCGGCTGGCTGACATCATCGAGGGCGGCAGCTGGAGCTCCATGGAGAGTGAAGCTTTAGGTGCTCACTTGAACTTGTTACCACTTACAAGCTGAACAGAGACCGGCTTCAGGGTCCTTTCTGTCCTGAATTATTTACAAATCGGTTTATAAATGACTTAGTTCTGGGGTAACAAACATAAAAATAATACAAGTGAATTGAAAAACTCCTTCTTAATAGTAATGTTGGTTAACAAGTAAAATAAATTTATTTTGTTATAGAAAATAAGCAAGTTGACCCATTGACATATATAAATATATATATATAGAGACACGAAATACCTACAAAAAGGCGGATACCTAAACGTCGTAATGGAACTTAAATTGGCTGACATTTTTTTAAAATGTTTTATAGGCAAGCGTTTGACCACTATCTCACCTGATGTTAAGTGACGATGCGGTCATTGCGACATTGATTGTCCATTGGTTCATTGGTAAGACTGTCATTCAAGATCAACAATGGACCAATCAATCAATCAATGGCAGCCATTTTAAGTTCCATTATGACGTTTAAGTATG
The DNA here is from genome assembly GCA_954871355.1 of Cabera pusaria. Taxonomy (NCBI): domain Eukaryota; kingdom Metazoa; phylum Arthropoda; class Insecta; order Lepidoptera; family Geometridae; genus Cabera; species Cabera pusaria. Next base: position 28,992,612 of record OX940887.1, read on the forward strand.
CACCTCTTTTTGAAGTTATTTCCATACAGGCAAATGTATCGCGGTGCCTCCTTGTTTATATGTATTTCTTACCTGCATGCCTTTGACCACTATCTCCCAGTCTAATAGATTAACTGTTTGCAACATTTGTCATCGATTACGAATAATGTGTGGTTTGCAGCGTCCCCTGGCGGCGGGTCGCGGTCGGCGTCTCTCCGCGGGTCGCGCGGCGTGCGCTTCCAGCCGGGCGGCGTGGTGCGACAGAGCTCGCTGCCCGCGCCCGCGCCCTGGCCGCCAGAGCTGTGCGTGCAGCGCAGGAGGAAGCAGGACAGGTATACACACATTGTATCAACTAATGAGACAGAGTTTTTATAGTTTCATTATATCTCCACACGATTAGTGTATTTAGACAGTGTCAAATATTAAAATTGTCCAAGCTTTGTGAATTCAGTCGTGTCAAGTTGAAGTTATAGTCTAGTCCAAATCGATACCCTCAGTAAGGATGTGGACTTCACTGAAGATTTTCAGTGGAATTTTAGTGAGAACGCAAATAGCATGTTTTTCAACATTGTGCTGTTTCTATACACTCGCACACATTCACCGGCACTTAATGGTTAATATTCCACATTTATTACACATTAACTCGCGGAAGAACACAAGTTTTAGGAAATAATACATTTATACTAATATTATAAAGAGAGAACATTTGTATTTTTGTATGTTTGTAATGATTTGGCTCAAAAACTACTGAACCGATTTAAAAAATTCTTTCACTAATACATATAATGGACTTTCGGAATGAAATTAGGTTATATATTATCCCAATTAAATCAAAGGTACATTCGTGGAGACCTAATTTGCAACCTAAGTCGGCAAAAAAACGGTCGAAAAAACACGTTGCTTACGAACGCTGCTCAATTGAAAATAGGTAGAAGAATACTTTCTATGGAAGAGTTATACAACGTAATAAGACCTACAAAAAAGTCCGCGACGGCATATGTCTATCTCTTAAGGTTGACTCACAGTAACCATTTTAATCTTAAATTTTTTGGTAAAAAATATTATATAACTTCTAAGGCTATTTTCAAGTATATTGTATTAATCCTTATCCAAATAATTACGTCAATTAGCTTGGCCACATATTATAGATTTAAATTGTCCCTTACAGTATATAATTCAAATGAAAACTCTAGAAGATATCACGAATTTCACATACACGCATCGCAAAATTAATAAAATATTTGCAGTGAAACTACAGATTAGGTCATAGTTACTACGAAAATATTATTATAAGCTTAGCTATGCTGTAGATCCCCACCGATCACAATCGATTTGAAGTCAATATAGTATAATAATATGATCTATTGTATAAAATAATATTCATCTATATATATAATAATATAATATTTTAAACCACCCCGACTGATCTATGTATAATCTTTTCATTAAAAGCATTCCAATGACTCTAAACAAGACATTTAAAATCTAAGCTGTAAGTTGGTGAGGATTTGAGTATTCTGTAGAGTCCAGGAGATGTCCCAGCATCAGGTCAATGTTCCATGTTCTTACAATATCGTTGAAGAAGAAGATTTTCGAATTGATCAGACCTATGAAAGTTGATTTCATAGCGCAATTAACTAGAAGAAAGCTCATAGTTTTATAACGATTGAACGAATTTTCATGAATCAAAGCTAAGAACACTCTCGATGAAGACATCTATCAAACAAAAAAAAAACTATCAATAATAAAAACAAAATCGGTTCATCCGGTTAGGTGCTAAGATGCTACAGACAGACACACAGATAGATACACACGTTAAGCGTATATTACCTCTACTTTTTGCGTCGGGGAACGCCGTAAGGTTAAGGTGGCAGATGTTCTCCTTGGTGGTAAGCTACTTTTTGGTAGATTTAATGATCCCACTACCACTGTACGAAAACTCATGATTCATGAATGCACATAAAACTTTCATTGGTAGGTATATAGCTAGGATTAGAACCAACGACCGTCGGGTCAGAATCAGGGTAACTATCCTTTACGCCAAAGGGCCGTCCAATATCACTACGCTTATATATTATATATTATATTATAAAACAAAGTCCATCACTGCGTCTGTCTGTCTGTTCGCAATAATCTCAATAGCTACTGAACGGATTATCATGCGGTTTTCACCAATAGTCAGTGTTTATGAGGAAGGTTTAGGTGCATAATTCGTTAAGGTTTTGTGTAAATTGGTTGAAATATGACGATGATTGTTAAATATGTTCATATTTTATATTCGATGCAACAAACTGATGCAAATTTTATAGGCATATTTGTTGTACCCGTGCGAAGCCGGGGCGGGCTGCTAGTATACAATACAATGAAAGAACACACACTTTTTCTCGTTCCCGCCAAAACTCCGCGCAGCTAGTTACAGTAACGTCAAACGCTCGCTGCCCGTGCTGCCATAAATCAACAGTGTGCTAGGAACAGACGCGTGTTGCACGTCGCTTATCTTTCTACTTTTTCATATTATTAAATCATCAAATGTGTTCCGGCAGTTATCTGTGACAGCCAGTTCCTATTCTAGGCCTAGCGTGCTGCTGTCCTCGACCGCATCGTCACATACTTACCAACAGGTGAGATAGTGGTCAAATGCTAGTTTGTCTGTATGATATTAAAAAAAATGTGCTTTGGTTTATGAAACCACGATGCAAGTGAAACTTTTTGTTTATGTGTAGCTATGGTAGCTGGCTACTATGACAGTTTCACTAGGAGATGTAATAAAAGTTTCAATAAAAAATAAAATAACGTAAACACGACAGTGGTACGTCTCTATCCCTCTCGAAAGGCCTGTTAGTGCGATAGAGCACGCAACAGGCGGCGTCCTGCTTCCACATCTTATTACCTTGCGGGCAGCGAGCGCTTATCATTACTATAATGCATATATTTTGTACTGCCTCTACACAGAATATTAAAATACATTGACCTTGAATACAATGATGATTCTCAATATTGTTTACAGCATGTCGTCGGAAGGTCAAAGCTCGGAAAGCAAGCTGAAAGCGAAGACAGCCGAGCCCAACATAGACTTCGAGCTGGATGTGAAGGTGCACATCAACAGCGGGAAGTGTGTTCTGCATACCAAAGAGCCCAGTAAGGAGGACGAAATGAAAATGTGAGCCTTACCAATACATTTATTTACAGAGTACCGACTATTGTACTCGCTACTGATTGATAGTAACTGTCTCGACCTAGGTTTTTTGCACGTCCAATGCACTTCCTCGATCTTGCTGCGTAAATTTCCGAAGAATTGCATCGTCAGTCACGAAACCTAGCTCGAGACGGTCGACAACAAACAGTAGTGAGTATAATCGTCTTTAATTTATCATCGCTATAAAAAGGTAGATGCGGTACTCACTTTTATGCCACGTAAACATAATGGAACTAGACACAACTACATGAAAACACGAATTTCTAATGTCGAGCTTGATGTGCATGAAAAACAAAGGAAGGCATTGTTGCTAATTATTTAAATGGATCTGCGATAATTGCGCATGTAATTCTGTACGTGCTACACAAACGCCAGTTTGATTGTGACAAAGGTGAAATTAAGTTCGCAAACCTAATTCATACGGTCCACATTGAGGAGCCCTTATCTCCTTTTTTTATATATACAAGGTGTGGTTTATACACTTTCAGTATTATTTCTTTTTTTTACTGTGTTAAATGGATGTGATCAGTAAAATAAAAATATTAAAAAAAATCATGCATATTCCCTATTATGTTCGTCACTATGCTCTATGCTATGTTCTGCTTAATTAATAATAGATCTAATGCTACGAATATATAATAAGTCAGACAGTCTAATTCAGAACAAATTACACACAAGTGGCCCTCCTTCAAACCAAAACGACGTAGATTCAAAATAAGAATCACTGCCGAAGTTACAAATGGATATGCTTGGTGATTGGTTTAAATTCGGTACGAATGCAGGGATTGGTTCGCGCAAGTTGCAGCAATGCCTGTTATGACAGCTGAATCAAACAAGACAAATATCTGACTAATAACGCGCTGGGCACGACTTTTAACCCCGCCTACTTGGACACGACTTTTGTTGGGTCATTTTTTAGGGTTCCGTACCCAAAGGGTGAAACGGGACCCTATTACTAAGACTCCGCAGTCCGTCTGTCTGTCTGTCTGTCTGCCTGTCTGCCTGTCTGTCTGTCTGTCTGTCTGTCTGTCTGTCCGTCTGTCACCAGGCTATAGCTCATTAACCGTGATAGTTAGACAGTTGAAATTTTCACAGATGATGTATTTCTGTTGCCGCTAGAACAACAAATACTAAAAATAAAATAAAGTTAAAAATTAAAGGGGGTCCATGGGGACCCCCTTTAATTTTTAACTTTATTTTTTGTTTTTTGTATTTTTTATTTTTATTATATATATATATATATACATTATATATATTTTTTTTTTTATTTATTTTTATTTTTGTATTTTTTGTATGGACAAAAAACGTGTTTTTAAACGCCATCTATCTAATTAGTTTCGGCAAAATGACATAGATGGCGCTAGTAAACGAGCCCCGTCTATCTAGATCGCGACCAAACCAAATATTCTTGGTAATATCAATTAATCAAATATATGAGGTTGAAACTCTGTTATGTTTCGTATTGTACGGAACCCTCCCTAAGTGTGCGATAACAGACGCGATGCTGACTCGCACTTGGCCAGTTTTATTTTACGCAGTTACATTACCTGACTTATTATTTATTCGTAGATCTAATGTAAAAAAAAATATCGGTTCATAAACAGTAGAGTCATGGTTGTACGTACATACACACGATTATAGAACTTCCCCCCTACTTTTTTTAATCGATATTATAATGACTCCAAGTCACAGGAACATAACTCTACAAAAATAAATGTATAATAACAGATTGCTCCATCATACCGTGTTCCTTTTTGAAGGAATTTTCTGTACTTTATAGAGAAATATATGTATGTAATTGTTCAAACACATGTTTGATTGTGTATACAGTAGCGGATCAAGGATGCGGGTGGGCAGGTCCACGTCAGGCGGTCTGTCCGAGCCCGCGGCGTCAGGGGGTGGGTCCCCCACCGCCCGCCGCAAGCCCCCGCCCTCAAGACACCAACCTACGCTGGACCTCACCGTCTTCAGAGTACCTGGGCTCGATCTTAAAGTCAGTGCAATTACATTATATTCTGTTGAACCCGATCTCATGTTCAGAGAATTAACGAATACATACGTAATCAATAAAATATTGGTCTAAGGGGCAGTTTCGCCAGTTACAGATAGATATCTGACAGATACTACTAACGCCATACAAAAGTTGTCAAAAATCTGTCACACAAGTTCCCTAAAGGCTTATCAGGCTTCGGTGAAACTGGCCGTTAATGTCTTAAAGATCGTAACTGGCTTGTGAGTGTAAACATCACAGTTAAAATCGTATGAAAACATACAAATTATTTATTTATTACAAACATAAAACACAATGGTTCAGATTAATATTTTCTAAAAAACCTGATAAAAAGGTTTGTCTTAGACAATAGGTTCTCGCTTAAATACTACTACTACTTAAAACTCGCTTAAATACGGCAACAATTAGAGATACTTAAATAAATTATTAACAAACAAAGATAAAATATATGTACTTAAATAGGGTAGATCCAAATCCATTTTATTCGAATATGCATAAACACGCACATCTACCCTCAACTTTCATGATGCGGTGGACAGGGTGGCAAGGCGCAGTAATAATTTTTGTAATGGTGTGTGTTTGCGCATTGCCGATATAGGGTGCTCCAGTTTAGAGTAGAAATGTATTTTTAAGAATATATTTTATTTAAATGGCAAAGGTACCAGTCGTACGGAGCTACAATATTGCCATTTTTGTATTCTTCGATTATATTTATACTAGAAGTGCTCCGCCGCTTCGACCGCGTTAAAGACTTCTTTTATTTACTTATAACTTTTATTTTGTAAAAACCTTTCTATCATAAAATGTACATCAAAGAAGTAAAAGCCAAATCGGTTCAAACTTTGAACCCCCGTTTCAACCTCTTAAAGAGTGAATCTTAAAAAATCTTTTCTTAGCGGATAGCTACGTTATAATAACTATCTGCATGCCAAATTTCAGCGCGATCCGAAACAATATTGATTTCAGACTGTGTTACCCCACATCACCCTCTTAGGGGTGGCATTTCGAAAAAGTCTAAAACAAGTATTTACTTTTTTTTTTAAAAAAGCACTTGTGTGAAGTTTCGAATAGAAAAAGCTATCTAATCTTGCTTCTCCATGCAAACTTTGAATCTCCATTTCATCCCCTTAAGGGGTGATTTTTAGAAAATCATTACTCAGAGGGAACTTACGTCGTAATAACTATCTGCATGCCAAATTTCAGCGCAATCCGAAACAATAATTATTTTCAGAATTTGATACCATTCGCCCTCTTAGGGGTGGAATTTCAAAAAAGCCTGAAACACGTATTTACTTATTTTTTTTATTGAAGCACTTGTGTGAAGTTTCGAATGGAAAATACTATCTAATCTTGTTTCTCCATACAAACTTTAAACCCCCATTTCATTCCCTAAAGGGGTGAATTTTGGAAAATCTTTTCTCAGTACACGTTTACGTACTAAGACAAATATACCCTCCAAATGTCAAGTCCCTACGACCAGCGGTTTAGGCTGTGCGTTGTCTGTCAGTCAGTCAGTCAGTATGTCAGGACAAAGATTCTTATAGTATTAGATTATTTAGGCGTTTGACCACTATCTCACCTGTTGGTAAGTGATGATGCGGTCGAAGATGGTAAGCAAGCTAGGCCAAGAATGGGAACTGGCTCTCAAGGATAGCTGCCGGAACACATTAGATTTTTGGCGACAGATTTTCTAACTTGAGGATGGTAGCTGGCCAGGCGTACACAGTGTTCTACCGTCATGCGAGCGTTGGGGGTTTCTTAACAATGTTTTCCTTCACCAGAGGGCCACTGTGAAAAGAGCACATCAATTTTCCGACAGTAAAATTAATTGGTATACCGCGGAGATTGAACTCTGCCCCTCTTTCGACAAAGCCGACCGTTCTCCCACTACACTACTGGGCCTTCGTTAAGTAAATAGGAATCACGATGTCTATGTCTGATATGAAAAAAATGCTTAGAAATACACAAACTGTAACGCATTTGCGGAAAACATCCGAGGTTTGTCCAAATGCATATTTAATGATGAAAATGCTGACACGATTACATGTAGGAATCTCATTGACCTCCAACTCCAGCATATTCGTCCCCAGGTGCACTACGAGTCCAAGACCCTCCCGGACGAGTCCCCGTGCCCCGGGCCGCCGCGCAAGGTGGCCAGCAAGAAGGCGGCGCTGTTCGCCTGGATCACGCTGCAGAGCATCCCCGAGGAGACCATCATCAGCCCCCACATACTGGAGTTCCTGGAGCAGACTCTCGAACCGATACCAACTAAGGCTTCCTTCACTACGCATACGCCTGGTAAGAGATGAGAAAAATATCATTAATAAAAACAAAAATAAAATGTGGATATTCCATCAATACGAACGAAGCGATTTAGTTCCACATTCATCATACGTACCGCCAGGGATTGGAACTCCTTACCTGAGTCTGATCTGGGGGTCTTTAAGTCGCAGGTGAATAGGTATCTTCTAGGCAAGCGTGCTTACATCGTCGATCACATCGTCACTTAACATGAGGTGAGATAGTGATCAAACGCTTGACTATAATAAATAACAAAAATCAGAAAGTACCTGTTGCAAGATCTAAAATATTTTTCACTTATTTTTTACTACACCAAGTATTGCCCTATAACAGCATCTCAATCTCTCGAACGTAGGACGAGACGATGTTACAGTTATATCTTAAGCGAAAGAGGTATGTCAGGGTCGTAGCATGTGGCAAGAGGTAATCTCTGTTTACCCCAATGAGAAAAAGGCGATTTTATGTATAGGTACAGACCCCAGGCATTCAGGTATTATCCAGGTATCCCCCAGCTTAGCATTTTGAAATGAAATTTGGTATGTACATAGCCTAGTTCCTGGAAAAACACATACTTTTTATCCCGATATTCCCACAGGAACGAAGTCTACGCAGGTATCATCGCGGGGCACAGCTAGTATATACACAATGGTAGACAAAGCAACTAGTGTATAATACTTACATACATACAATCCCGCCTTTTTCCCGTTGTGGTAGGCAGAGACTACTTCTTTCCGCATGCTACGATCCTGACATACCTCTTTCGCTTCTTCCACTTTCATGAGCGCATTCATACATGCTCGCCGGTTATAGGTACTTTTGCCCTTTTTGCCCTTTTGCACTTACTTTTGGCCTTTCTTTAAAACGTCTCCGATCTGGTCGTGATACGTTCGCCTAGGTCGGCCTCTACCGGCTGGACCATTCACACTCGTCTCATAAATCTGTTTCGTCAATCTTCTTCATCCATTCTTTCTAGATATCCGAACCATCTAAGCATCTCTATCTTTGTCACTACATCTTCTACCACACCACAACATTCCCTTATCACGCTGTTCTCCACCTCATCCATCAGAGATCAATCATATATCTCAAACTTCAATAATAGTGAATGTTGTGTAATTGGAGCAGCAGAGAGCGGGTCCCGGTCCCGTCCCGCGGAGGGCGCGTCGTACGGGCAGTACGTGTACGCGTCGTTCCCCGTGGACGTGATCGTGCACTTCCACATGCAGCCCAGCACGTTCCGGTTCAGCTGCCTGCCCGCCTCCCGCGTCGAGTGTCTGCTGCAGCTGCCCAGCCTGCAGATCGTGTTCAGCTCCAAGCGGGCGGGGGACGAGTGAGTATCACTGCAGTTACAGCTCTCATCGCTTGGAGAGCCCTCCGTCAGGTCAACCTTGGACTGGCTGAACATACATAGTGGTGTGTGACCATCTATACTTTACGGCAACGGGCCGTCGATTATGCCGTCTACTATCTAGGAATAGATTTTATTTATATCGATATAATACACGTGTTGTGTATATAGAAATACCGAAATCTTGAATGTAAATTGTTAAACACAATCCAAAATTTCATCGTACCGACGGGACTCGAATCCGCACCCCCCGGATTACACGTCCAGGTGCTCTGCCAATTAAGCCACGGTTCGGTCTATCGATACGACGAAATTAGTGGATTGCATTTGTTAACCCAATTATGCATTGGTGGCGCCATCAATGACTACTTATCACGTAAGTTAATCATTCGGAAGAAATCATTACAGTTTTCAAATCCGACGAGAGATGTTGCACTGCGTAAATCAAATATTATGTTTCTTTGAAGTGTCACACACTTTATATTTTTGTAAATTGTTAAACACAATCCAAAATTTCATCGTACCGACGGGACTCGAACCCGCACCCCCCGGATTACACGTCCAGGTGCTCTGCCAATTAAGCCACGGTTCGATCCATCGACACGACGAAATTAGTGGATTGTATTTGTTAACCCAATTATGCATTGGTGGCGCCATCTATGACTACTTATTACGTAAGTTAATCATTCGGAAGAAATCATTACAGTTTTCAAATCTGACGAGAGATGTTGCACTGCGTAAATCAAATATTATGTTTCTTTGAAGTGTCACACACTTTATATTTTGGTAAATTGTTAAACACAATCCAAAATTTCATCGTACCGACGGGACTCTAATCTGAGAGCACCTGGACGTGTAATCCGGGGAATGCGGGTTCGAGTCCCGTCGGTACGATGAAATTTTGGATTGTGTTTAACAATTTACAAAAATATAAAGTGTGTGACACTTCAAAGAAACATAATATCTTGAATGTAGATTTGACTTCGTGGTGTAGATCAAAAATGTTGCTGTCGTGTGCGCGCTTCATATGTAAAAAATATATATACGGTCGAATTGAGTAACATCCTTTTTTGGAAGTCGGTTAAAACATTCACTCTCATAATTTTTCCTAACGCGCATTAAGGTATATACTTAAATAAATTAAATGTCATGTTCTTGTTGACTATAAAAAGTATAATTCCCATGTACGCAGGGAGATGGCCGAGCCAGCCGTGGCGATGGGCGGGCTGAGCGTCACAGGGTGCCTGGCAGACTTCTCCGTGAACATGTTCCACCCGTACGGCGGCAAGAAGTCCAGCCTCAAGGAGGCGCAGTGGTCCCCACTCTCAGATACCGAGAGAAAGGTACATTTAGCTTTACATACTATACAACAGAGTCGCTGCCGCTGTCTGTACGCTGACGTCTTTTAAACTATGTAACGTGGATTAAAAGAGGTTTAATATAGGTTTAGTTAAAAAATTAATAGTGCCATCTGTTGACAGTGTAATCAACTAATTAGTTGTATTTTGCGACCGTCTCGCGGGGTGTCAGACGGTGGCGGGGACGAGGTACCCTAGATGTCAGCGGGTAGCGGGTGGTGCAGCGGGGAAGGGAAGCGTGTGCAGCCGTGTCACAGATTATATAATAGTTACTGCCGCTACCTCGTCCCCGCCACCGTCTGTCACTCCGCAGGAAGGTCGTGCACGAGATTGCCGGACATAGTAATAACGGATATAGTAATAAATGTATAACAGTAGTATATGTTTCGGTTGAAGGACTCGCTGAGCATCAACGTGGAGTTCGTCAAGTTCCACCTGTCCCGCTCGAGGAAGCTGGACTTCCAGACCGACCAGGACCAGTCCAAGGCTACCGTCAGGTTCTCCAGTAAGCCCACATTGCATACCTCGTTCTTATATTTAAATGTGTCACTTTGTTTGCGATAAAACGATGGGCTAAATTGGAACGCCAATAGGGAATATGCATGATTTCTTTTGATATGTTTATTTCACTGAATACATCCATTTAACACAGTAAAAAAATGAAATAATACTGAAAGTGTTCAAATTTAGATACAAATATAGTTTTAGCATTGAAAAAATATGAGGTATCTAAAACGCTGCCAAATTTACGCGCGCCTTTGTGACGTCACAGTGCACCACACGGTCTCCACAGATAAAATGTTTATAGAATGTATATAGAAATACTACGTATTCGTACTACAGTGCATACTATTTCTATGAAAAAGATTTAATCTGTGGAGACCGTGTGGTGCACTGTGACGTCACTTTCTAATTGACAAGTTGTGATGTGTTTAGCATATTTAAATTTCCCACGATTTTTTGCATTTTTCATATAATATACACATGTAAGAGTATTTTATTTATAAAAAAATGTTTACCATACACCAGAACAATGATGATTCGAAAATAAATGATTTCAAGTAAATTTATGCCACATGTATATTCCCTATTGGTAAAACGCTGTGACTACCGACCACAACTTTTCTCATATTAGCCTGATGCCATTGTCACTGGTTAACTGACTGAATAACTTTAACGGTCTTTTTTGTTTGCAGCTATCGTAGATGTAGGCAGCGCGTCGTTCAAATACGACATGCGTCGTCTGGGAGAGATCCTCGCGTTCCCGCGCGCCTGGTACCGCCGCACCATCGTGCGCAGGATGTTCCTCGGAGACCTCAGTCTGCAGCACGACACCACACAACGGTAACTGTATTGTACACTGACTAGAGAGATCCTGACGTTGTTGTACTCCTGGTACCGAAGCGTCAAACTTGTCATCTGAACTCTGATTTTGATCCCATAAAATACCTTACACATTTTGTTCAATCACTTTTCTCAATAAAACCGCAACGACGCTTAAACATAAATTTATTTATTTAGGTTCAAAATAAAAACTAGACATACGGATTTGACATAAGAGTATAGGAGTAAGACCACTGTGCGAAGTTTTAATTGTTTTTAAAAAAATACGCGTAAAATGTTTTCGTTTATTTTTGACTGCAAGCTAAGCAACGTTCAAACGTTCGATGTGAGCTGTAGCTTCAAAGGCTGGAGACAATCGTTATTCTAAATGATAATAAACCCTGAATGTATGTTTGCAGAAACCCAACAACAAACACGGTGCCGGTGTCACCGGTCCTGCCTCAGAGAGAGAAAACAAAGACTGTTGATGTACAACAAAAACCAAAAGGTAAATCTAAGCTTTAGTTCAGTTAAAACTTAACCGATCACAGCTCAGACTGGCAGGTCAATAACAACTGAAATAACTAAAAATTAAATAAAAAAACTAGGAATGGACGTGGAAATTACTGCACTATTATTATATTATTACCAGCGTCGCAAAAAGATGAAACAAAAAAAGAAAAAAATAATGGGTACATCCGTTTGCATCGAGCCGAAGCCAAAGCGGTGTTTTACTCAAACTCTATGAAGATTTAAGAAAATACCCTGAAAAAATGTTGAATTATCTGAGGATGTCACTTACATAATTTGATGAATTATTGAGTTTATGTATGACTAGCAGCCCGCCCCGGCTTCGCACGGGTAGAACATATATGCCTACAAAATTTGAATCAGTTTGTTGCATCGAATATAAAATATTAACATCTTTAACAATCATCGTCATATTTCATCCAATTTACACAAAACATTAACAAATTATGCACCTAAACCTTCCTCATAAACACTGACTATTGGTGAAAATCGCATGATAATCCGTTCAGTAGCTATTGAGATTATTGCGAACAGACAGACGCAGTGATGGACTTTGTTTTATAATACTTACGTAGTGATATTGGACGGCCCTTTGGCGTAAAGGATAGTTACCCTGATTCTGACCCGACGGTCGTTGGTTCTAACCCTAGCTATATACTTCCCAATGAAAGTTTTATGTGCATTCATGAATCATGAGTTTTCGTACAGTGGTAGTGGGATCATTAAATTTACCAATAAGTAGCTTACCACGAAGGAGAACATCTGCCACCGTAACCTTACGCGTTCCCCGACGCAAAATGTAGGGGTAATATACGTTTAACGTGTGTATCTTTGTGTCTGTCTGTAGCATCTTAGCACCTAACCGGATGAACCGATTTTTTTTTATTATGGATAGTTTTTTTTTGTTTGATAGATGTCTTCATCGAGAGTTTTCTTAGCTTTGATTCATGAAAATTCGTTCAATTGTTATAAAACTATGAGCTTTTTTCTAGTTAATTGCGCTATGAAATCAACTTTCATAGGTCTGATCAATTCGAAAATCTTCTTCTTCAACGATATTGTAAGAACATGGAAGCATTGACCTGATGCTGGGACATCTCCTGGCCTCTACAGAATACTCAAATCCTCACCAAGTTACAGCTCAGATTTTAAATGTCGTGTTTAGAGTTATTGGAATGCTTTTAATGAAAAGATTATACATAGATCAGTCGGGGTGGTTTAAAATATTATATTATTATATATATAGATGAATGTTATTTTATACAATAGATCATATTATCATACTATATTGACTTCAAATCGATTGTGATCGGTGGGGATCTACAGCATAGCTAAGCTTATAATAATATTTTCGTAGTAACTATGACCTAATCTGTGGTTTCACTGCAAATATTTTATTAATTTTGCGATGCGTGTATGTGAAATTCGTGATATCTTCTAGAGTTTTCATTTGAATTATATACTGTAAAGGACAATTTTAATCTATAATATGTGGCCAAGCTAATTAACGTAATTATTTGGATAAGGATTAATACTATATACTTGAAAATAGCCTTGGAAGTTATGTAATATTTTTTAACAAAAATTTTAAGATTAAAATGGTTACTGTGAGTCAACCTTAAGAGATAGACATATGCTGTCGCGGACTTTTTTGTAGGTCTTATTATGTTGTACAACTCTTGCAAAGAAAATATTCTTCTATCTATTTTCATTAAGCAGCGTTCGTAAGAAACGTGTTTTTTCGACCGTTTTTTTGCCGACTTAGGTTGCAAATTAGGTCTCCAAGAATGTACCTTTGATTTAAACGGGATAATATATAGCCTATTTTCATTCCGAAAGTCCATTCTATGTATTAGTGAAATAATTTTTTAAATCGGTTCAGTAGTTTTTGAGCCAAATCATTACAAACATACAAAAATACAAATGTTCTCTCTTTATAATATTATATTTATTTATAATATTAGTATAGATTTATGTCGGTAGCCAGCGTAGCAAGTCGCCGCATGCGGAGCGCTCGACTCTGGCTACGCTGGCTACTTGGCAACGTCGCCAGTCGGTCGCCAAGTGAGTTAGCCGTCATTCATCTCAATAAGAACTAGTTGGCGACGTCGCTGGCTACGTCGCCATGGCATCTCGGTGAGGTATGGCCCTAAAACATTATGAATTGTTTACCACACGGTCCATATACGCTCGCTTCGATCTTACTGATCCTCTAAACCCATCCCTTATTAGTTTAGTAGTGAGGCGGCGTTGACAAGTTCTCACAAGATGTCGATGATAGCTACCGTGATGTGTGTTTACAGATATAAAAGAAGACAGTCCGGTGATAGCGGCGGCGTGGGAGACACTGGTGCTGTTTGCCGTTAACTTCACCAAGCTGAATGTCCACATGAACATGGGCAACGTTATGGGCAATGTCAGGTTAGTATCTTAGCTCATAAACCCTACTAAGTACTGTAGTAAAAAAAATGGAATTTCATTATACTGTTTATTCACAGTGCAGCAATCTAATCTCGTGTATCTTTCACCTATCAAATCTTCAATATATCTTTCGCTCTTTTTCTTAAGCCCGAGCGTTTGTAAGATCTGGCCCCCTAGACAAATTCCAATTTCTATTTACATTCACGCTTACGCAACTTCAAAATATGTGGAAATGACTGCTTTGTTGCGGAAAAATTAATGTCATTCCCATACATTTTGAATTTGCGTTAGCGTGAATGGAAACATACATTGGATTATGTTTAGCGGAACAGGTTGTGCTATATATACTAAACGTGGTTATATTTAGCTGGCAGAGTCGCGACTTCAACTGCACGGGTCGGCTCAGCATCGGCAGCACGGGACACCGCAACATGCTGGTGGGGGTCGCGCTGGCGGGCTCCGAGCTGGACGCGCGCGGGGGCATCGTGGGGGGAGCCATCTCTCTGTCCGAGATAGACACGTACGGTACGTACACTGCACGCTCCGAGCTGGACGCGCGCGGGGGCATCGTGGGGGGAGCCATCTCTCTGTCCGAGATAGACACGTATGGTACGAACACTGCACGCTCCAGCTGGACGCGCGCGGGGGAATCGTGGGGGGAGCCATCTCTCTGTCCGAGATAGACACGTACGGTACGTACACTGCACGCTCCGAGCTGGACGCGCGCGGCGGCATCGTGGGGGTAGCCATCTCTCTGTCCGAGATAGACACGTACGGTACGTACACTGCACGCTCCGAGCTGGACGCGCGCGGTGGCATCGTGGGGGGAGCCATCTCTCTGTCCGAGATAGACACGTACGGTACGTACACTGCACGCTCCGAGCTGGACGCGCGCGGCGGCATCGTGGGGGGAGCCATCTCTCTGTCCGAGATAGACACGTACGGTACGTACACTGCACGCTCCGAGCTGGACGCGCGCGGCGGCATCGTGGGGGGAGCCATCTCTCTGTCCGAGATAGACACGTACGGTACGTACACTGCACGCTCCGAGCTGGACGCGCGCGGCGGCATCGTGGGGGTAGCCATCTCTCTGTCCGAGATAGACACGTACGGTACGTACACTGCACGCTCCGAGCTGGACGCGCGCGGCGGCATCGTGGGGGGAGCCATCTCTCTGTCCGAGATAGACACGTACGGTACGTACACTACACGCTCCGAGCTGGACGCGCGCGGCGGCATCGTGGGGGTAGCCATCTCTCTGTCCGAGATAGACACGTACGGTACGTACACTGCACGCTCCGAGCTGGACGCGCGCGGCGGCATCGTGGGGGTAGCCATCTCTCTGTCCGAGATAGACACGTACGGTACGTACACTGCACGCTCCGAGCTGGACGCGCGCGGCGGCATCGTGGGGGGAGCCATCTCTCTGTCCGAGATAGACACGTACGGTACGTACACTGCACGCTCCGAGCTGGACGCGCGCGGCGGCATCGTGGGGGGAGCCATCTCTCTGTCCGAGATAGACACGTACGGTACGTACACTGCACGCTCCGAGCTGGACGCGCGCGGCGGCATCGTGGGGGGAGCCATCTCTCTGTCCGAGATAGACACGTACGGTACGTACACTGCACGCTCCGAGCTGGACGCGCGCGGGGGCATCGTGGGGGAGATAGCACGGGGCACCGCATTGTATTGACATTCTACATGGATATACATGTGCTGTTGACGGTCAGCCAGTGTTGCTGCAACGTGTTACTCCCTATGTACTACGATGGTAATTAAAGAAGCGAGAGCGCGAGCGCTGCATCTGAGTTCCGTTGAAACTGGTCGATGCACCGGGTGCTTGTGTGTGCGTGGAGTCACAGTAGGATACACAGATACATAGGTGCTAACTCTTATATTTCGGCGCTGCGCGCTGTAGCGAGCGCCATGGTCAAGGGTAAACTGTAGGTTGTTGGTGTAGAAAGTATCACGAGTAAACGAATTAATCCACCCCCTTCGTACTTCGTTTGGTCGTTCGGTGCTCCTACCTTTTTTTTATCCGATGGTTCGCGACACACAAAACTCACAATATATTATCTAGCTAGCTATTTGTTAGATGTATTAATGTAATATAAATGTTGCAGTGCACATCGAGGAGGAGCCGGGCTGCAACCCGGGCCACGTGTGCGGCGTGCGGCTGGCTGCGCTGGAGCTGCGGCTCGAGTACATGGGCACGCCGGTGCTGCTGTCCCGCGTGTCGCAGCTGAAGGCCGCGCTGCGGGACGAGTGGCTCGCGCGCAGCCGCACCACGCCCGCGCAGCTGCACCGCCCCACCGCCAGGTTACTGTCTCTCTCACATAGCTGTAGTACGTGGCACCCGGTGCTGCTGACCCGCGTGTCGCAGCTGAAGGCCGCGCTGCGGGACGAGTGGCTCGCGCGCAGCCGCACCACGCCCGCGCAGCTGCACCGCCCCACCGCCAGGTTACTGTCTCTCTCACATAGCTGCAGTACGTGGCACCCGGTGCTGCTGTCCCGCGTGTCGCAGCTGAAGGCCGCGCTGCGGGACGAGTGGCTCGCGCGCAGCCGCACCACGCCCGCGCAGCTGCACCGCCCCACCGCCAGGTTACTGTCTCTCTCACATAGCTGCAGTACGTGGCACCCGGTGCTGCTGTATTTCTTTTCCTTGTTTGTAGTTATGCCACCAGTGGTTATGAACATGTGTATCGTCCCCAGGCCGGCAATAATCCTGACGCACGGCAAGCTGTCCTGGCACCAGCTGCAGATCCTGATGTCGCGCAGCACCACGCCCGACCTGCTGAAGATGCAGCTGAAGCTGGAGGAGTTCTTCACGCAGCAGTTCAAGTCCAGCAAGCGCGTGTTCAGCTCGCTGCATCCTAACTATACTAACAGGAGGGATCGGAGGGAACGTGAGTATCTTATAATGTTATGTGTTTTTCTACCGACTTCCAAAAATAAGAAGGATCTCAATTCGTCTGTATATTTTTTTAATTATATTTTTTGTATGTATTTTACGCGATTACTCCATCAATTGCGAACCGATTCGAATGATTATTTTTTTAATTGGTGGTAAGGGTCATTTACAAGGTGGTGGTGGTGGTCCACTGTAATTTTATCCAGGTTTGATTAGTATCTCCAGAGATATGACGATAAACGTTTCGAACTTGCTACTGAAACTGACTTGCGTGGCTTGGAAGTCGGTTGTTTTAGTTTTTTAACTATCTTAATTATAAAACTTTTATACTGACCGACATTAACTCGCGTTAATTATTCGGATATGCTACAATCGGTTTTGACTGAATTTCTGGAATATAACCCAAAATCGGCTAGAAAAGCTGCAACTCGCGTCTCATCAAGTAACCGGTTTTAGCATATCCGAAAAATAAACAAGATTAAATGACGGTCAGTGTAATAATCGAATATGTTTATAGCACAGTGTGACATAAACCCGCACTTTAGGTACGCGTTTCCGTGACTTAAATAGTCGATTATTGCACGACGTGAAGTTGACACCCGAGGGCAGCGAGGGTGCTAAACCTCGTGCAATAATTGACGGAAAAGCGTAGCAAGCGTAAAGTGCGGGTTTATGTCATACTGACAGCTATAAAATAATATAGCGATACTCGTGACTTCACGCCGTGCAATAATAGACTACTTAAGTCACGTATCGTAATATACTATTTTGACATAATATAATATTGCATTTGTATGTATATGTGACGCCGGCAAACACTCAAGTTTTTTTTAGAAAATATTGTGACTTAATTTATAGGGTTTTCTTCAGGGAGCAGCAACAAGCTTCTCGAAGAAATGACAATTGTTACTTCTCTAAAAAAGCAAGAGAACAAGACAGTATTACGGTTTATGTTAAACGACGTGCAAAATGGTGGAAAATGAGAGTATGTAAATGAAGATCTTTAATACTTCATTTAATTTCCCGCTCTTAAACTATGTATTTTGGTATTCTGTATTTGAGTACTGTATAATCCCGTCTGTGGGACTAGACATTCTGGATTTACTCTGTGGCACGATGATTTTGTGCAATGTTACTTCGAATTACTGAAACAAAACACATTAATTTAAACTAATAAGGAATATGTGAAGCAATAGCTTTAAATGTTGTTTATCTTTATTACAGGTATGTAATAATTAATGTGTAGCTAGTAAGTTTGTTACGTGGAGTTATTTTTATAGTTTAACTTTGTAAAATAAAAACTCTTTATTACAGAGCAACGATTCGGCTTTTTGCTTCAATAAAAATTTACATTACCATTACCTAACCATACAACACATTACAAGTATTACGAGAAGACAATAATTAATTACCATCTGGCGCCTGAATGGATAAACATGTTGGTTCCACAGAAGCATCATCATCGGCCGACAGCGCGCCGCCGCAGCCGGAGCTACGTCACCACCGCCACTGGCAGCGCGTGCTGCACCTCATATCCGGTATGCAGCTCAACACGCTGCCCCTCCCTCTTCCCGCCGTCGGTATGCTTCTCTCTCTCTGTTATTGGTTTGCTTTCTCTTTCACGATTGTTTGGTTACGTACCTCTGTGCTACTTTATCCTGTGTTATTCTTTTATCGCACGGTTTTTAGGGTACTCGCACGTCGGCAGTCGCAAGTAAACGCACTGAGGTATTTCAGATATAAATATTGTAACGGCTGAAGAGGATACATATACTTTCGAATATTTCGATATGTCGTACATATCCAAAAATGTTAACCGTCAGTTTACACTATAATATGCAACATTTTTTCTACACTTGCCGTTGAGTTTACCGCTAAGTTATTCCATTTTGGTTTTGATTTCACGGTGGCTGAAAATTTGCGCCTTTAAGCGTATTCTATACGGATGGAATCAAGCGTCCCAACAGAGGTTACCTTTTTGCAATCTGCGGATTCTACACGGATGTCATCCACGCGCCAACACGCTAGCGGATGGGAACTCTCGCCCGTACTCCAAGGACGTTAAAGGTCAAATCAAAATTGGATCACATCTGCAGTCTAGATGGATGGCAACAATCAAGGTCACCTCTGTTGGGACACTGGATTACATTCGTCTGGAACACGCTTTAATTATGATTAAGAGCTATAATAGGATTGGTTCAAACCCTCATCAAATGTTTGGGTCTTAATCAGGAAAAATTTAAACTAACAATGCGTCTTCTGAGACAGTAAAAAAATTAAGTCTAAAATGATTTTATTTTAAGCTTACTCTGACGGAGAAAGCAGCGATTGGAGGCCAGTTGTTTTACGGCTTCTCGAGCCAATTCAAAGTTCCAACTTAGATTACCAGAACTCATCATCGGTCTATAATAGTCCACTGGCCTCTCCAATTGTAGGCCACTGAGCACTGATAAACATGTATTCAGAGCACAGGGTAGATGAACGAAGTATAAGCTTATATCTTAGCTGTAGTTGAACATTACTGTGTATAATATAAATAAAATAAAATAAAACACATTTATTGCCAAAAATAATACACAAAACACACAAATTAACAAATCACAGTAATATTTTGGCAACTGGGATAGACAACACTGTTCCGCGTGGGAACAGACTGGGTGTACGCAAGGCTGAGTTCCAGTGTACCCGATATAATGAATGTACGTTGTGCTGGTGCAGGCACCGTGCTGGGTGGCACTATGGAGCTGCACGGCACCAACATCTCGCTGGCGTGCTTCCACGGGAACAGCTTCAAGGCCAAGTCCTGGGCGCTCTTCAGCCTCAAGGAGCCCTGCATCAGCTTCGCGACGGAGGCGCAGCAGGTCGCCAACGATGCCGGTCAGTCCATATCTTGCACATCTTTATATTTATGCTACTGACAGGAGTTTAATAGACGTCTATGCAAACGTTTGGCTGCAATCTCACGTGACGTTAAGTGAAGATGCAATTAAAGATGTAGGATCGCTTGCTCAGTTAATCCCTATTTACTCTCGGTTAGATTTGAATACCCTCTACTTATATTTCGGAAGAATAAAGATAAAGTTAGAGAACTACATTTATTGATTTGCAGTAGTAAACGAATAAGTAATGATATAGAAGTGAAGACACTACCAATTACACTACCTAGACTTTTACCAATTAAACTGATCAGAGTGAGAGTGTGTATTAATATTTGAGATCCGCAATGCCTGAGTTAATTTTGTGGAGCTAGAGGCGTCGACTCAAAGTCACCTTTAAGTTAATTCAAGTAATTTTATTTCAGGCACGTTCATTGCAAAGATTTCTTAGATTTAAAATAAGAATCTTACAGAGTTTTGCTAAGGAAATTCATGGAGGGATGTGAATATGTTTTTGTGAATTTGCGATATAATTGTTAGGGTCTATTGGAACATACATTTTTGACAAATATTTTGAAGTAACGATGCGATCTCAGATTAAATCCGGTGCTGGTCTGGAAGAAGAAGACTGCAGTGACACGATGCGCTGGAAAACTGACAGTCCAATCGACATAGTGCCACTACTCAGACAAAGCATGCCGCAACTCGGTGTTTCTAAATAAATCAATGTTTGTGTGTCCGGTGGAAAATCCCAGCAGCAAATGTATGTATGTCCTGTAGGAGCGGTGTGCGTGCACGTGGTGCAGTCGCTGACGGCGTCGCTGGGCGCGGGCAGCGCGGCCGGCCACCAGTCCATGGCCACGGTGTGCCGCATGACGCGCGCGCTCATCTTCCCGCCGCAGTTCAAGACGCTGCGGGAGTGGTTTCACTACGCCTTCGCTAACAGCGAGATTGACGGTAACTCTCCCCGCCCCCTCCTACACGGCCACTTCAACCGTGGTATATTGGCCTGATCAATGCGCCACGCCACTTCAGTGCATCGTGGCGTGGGTATCCGCAAAATTTGGATGCTTCTCCCAAAATTTAACATTTCCAACTTTTCTCTAACATCTGATATAAACATAGTAGCGAGTAAACAATCCATGCATCTAACCCTCGCATCAACCGCGACTGAAATCTTTTCGACAGGTTTTTTATCTAATACTATAAGAATCTTTGTCCTGACATACTGACTGGCTGACTGACAGACAACGAACAGCCTAAACCGCTGGTCGTAGAGACTTGACATTTGGACATATACCCTATATTTGTCTTAGTACGTAAAGATGTACTAAGAAAGTATTTTCCAAAATTCACCCCTTTAGTGGATGAAATGGGGGTTCAAAGTTTGTATGGAGAAACAAGATAAGATAGTCTTTTCTATTCGAAACTTCGCACAAGTACTTCAGTAAATAAATAAGTTAAATACGTGTTTCAGACTATTTCGAAATGCCACTCCTAAAAGGTTGAAGTGAGGTACCAAAGTCTGAAATCAATATTGTTTCGGATTGCACTGAAATTTGGCATGCAGATAGTTATTATGACGTTAGTTTCCTCTGAGAAATGATTTTCTAAGATTCACCCCTTAAGGGGATGAAATGGGGGTTCAAAGTTTGTATGGAAAAACAAGATTAGATAGTCTTTTCTATTCGAAACTTCACACAAGTGCTTCCGTAAATAAATAAGTAATTACGTGTTTCAGGCTTATTCGAAATTCTTCCCCTAAGAAGGTGAAATGGGGTAACAAAGTCTGAAAATTAATATGGTTTTTCGGACTTTATAAATATGAATTCCTATTTCCCTTTGTCACGCGATATGAAATGCGCATGAAATCGGGTATACAGATTTGGCTAATTCTGTTTTGATGTCTTTTATGATAAAAAGGTTTTACAAAAATAAAGTTTTAAATCCATAAAAGAAGTTTTTAACGCGGGCGAAGCCGCGGGGCACTTCTAGTAGAGACATAATAAGTAAGATCATAATTTTCTTTGACTCCTTACTCTTTCGACAATCCATCTTTTATTTTGTTTCTTTTTTCACTTCCATATATCCACACTAATATTCAGAACTCATTTAGTAACATGCATTTCGAGTATTGTTACAATACTATCTAAATAAAACGTATAACCATATTTTCAGCGATCGAACTGTTCCCCTCTCTGGAACGTGAGACCCCGGGCGCCGGCAACACGAACAGCACCGAGCGCGACCGCGAGCGCGAGCGCGAACGTAAGGGCGCCGCAGATAAACATGTTCGCGAGGTTATATTCGCGCTGCCGAGCTTACAACTACACCTCAGGACGCAGCAGCTACAGGCTGCACAACCTCCCACTGAGAACGGTGAGTCACTGAGATGGGTGTCGTCTTTATGGGATAGAGTGAGAAGGAAAACGGGAACTGAAAATTTGACAGAGCCACTTCTGCCTATTTTAACCAACTTTAATAAGGTTGTCAATTGGACTGTATTTACTTCGTCATTTATTAACAGATTTATTTTAATGATTGAGATAGTTGTACTTTGGCTACCGTTTGGTCCCATTAGTGGAACCATTTGATTGGTTAACTAGGCGCGATTATAACCAAACTATTTATATTGATTATAAAACTGTGCACTAACAGCCTGAAAGAGACCGACTCTTGCACGGAGTTTGTCCCTTTCTTTTGTAGAGAAGGACCACATAATATGTATGATATATACTTGTAGTATAGTAATAGTACACAGATATCACTGGCAGGTTGTTAGACAAGGATACACCTATATTGGATAGTTCCTTTCGTTTGGGCCGTTTTGATGTACATAGCAACTACAACCTTATGTTTAAAGCAAATCTGCGTGCTCGATGCTTAGTTAAAATAGTAGATCCATGGTTAAACGTAGTGTAACAATTGCAGATGAGAAGCCCGTGGTGGAGTGCAGCTTCATCACAGAGTTCGAGGACCACATCTTCGTGTCGGTGGACGCGGAGGCGTTCCTCTTCCTGCACGACCTCATCTCCTCCTACATCAAGGAGAAGGACCGGGTGGTACGTATGCTAGCACTGCACTACAGGTGTTCCACAGCTCGTAGGGCTATATCCATGTTCCGCCTGACTTGCTACCAAACAGTAGCTTACTACGATCAAGGAGAAAATCTGCCACCATAAGCTTAGGGTGTTCCGGCGGTGGAGCGGGCGGTGTGCTCCCTTAAAAGTCAATATTTACATACCTCGGAGATCTTGAACCTAGCAAAATGATTATGGAGTGTTCTAGGCCTAACCTTCTGCGACCACATCATCGCAAAAGGCGAGAAAGTCGTCAAATACTAGCTTATAAGATATTTAAAAAATAACCACTTGTTACTAAAGATTCAAGACTGGATGCCACCAAAGCGTAATGAAGAGATGTAGCTAAAGAACCAATAGGATAATATTTTTTTATAATATAGTGTGCGAGATTCGAACTCGGTCCATCATCCACGTATAGTCGTGGATTTATAAACTTATACACTAAACTAAGAACGTACAAGGGTCTAGAGGCTCTAGCTACTTTTACCCTACATGAGACTGCCCACCTCCGACCCGGCCGGGTAAATAAGATACACTCACCCAATCCTCTAGTCGAAGATGATGATATGAAAATGCCGACGCGTATTGAAAAATGACCGATCCTCGTCGTCTCTGCGTACACCCGGTGACGCGACCGTACTCGATGGTGATTTTTAGCAAATTAGCTTAGCACTGACTGGCGAGAGACTGGCTCTCTCGCCCCGCGAGACTTCAGCGCCTGCGCATTCCAGTTTTATACTAAACATATAAGAGTACCGAACAAGCTGGCGGTTCAGGCGGGTGGTCATCGTCGTGTATCGACGTATTCAAAATCTGAATGTTTACTGATGTGTCGTTTGTGCTCAATTTGTCGTTGTGTGTAAATAAATAATCCGTATTGGTTGCGCAGATCCCGGGCGGGCGCTGGGCGGAGGCGGGCGCGCGGCCCGCCCCGCAGCCGGCGCAGGACTACCGCGACTACCGCTGCATCACCTGGCACCTGGAGCCCACCGTCAGGTGACACCCGCCCCTACTTACACCTCCATACAAACCCGCCGGGAGAAGTCGTTACCACTCTCGCTATTATTAAACTAGTTAAACCACACCCACCTTTACTTTTTTTATTGCAAACTGTTCGCCGTTATCTCACTTCATGGTAGATAAGTGACGACGCGATCGAGGATGGAACACGCTTTCTCAGTAAAAACATATTCACTAGTACTATTACTATTAGGGGGGCTATTACTGCTCGCGTCCGTTGGGGGGCTATTACTGCTCGCGTCCGTTGGGGGGCTATTACTGCTCGCGTCCGTTGGGGGGCTATTACTGCTCGCGTCCGTTGGGGGGCTATTACTGCTCGCGTCCGTTGGGGGGCTATTACTGCTCGCGTCCGTTGGGGGGCTATTACTGCTCGCGTCCGTTGGGGGGCTATTACTGCTCGCGTCCGTTGGGGGGCTATTACTGCTCGCGTCCGTAGGATTTAGCCCTCGATGTCCTACACGTGTCCCCTGGGTGGCGCCAAAAGAGCAGTACGTTTCAGGTAGTAGGCTTAGGCCGCGGCGTGTTACCACCCACCAGACAAAGCCATGCCGCCAAGCGGTCGCTTTACGGTATGAATGTTTGGTGAAGCCATTATGGGGAACGGGTCGGAAACAGTTGCGTTGATTACTATAGCTGGTCGTGATACATTGAAGGACAATTTACCTGGCAGCCAATCTTGGAGAGCAGCGGGATCCGAGGCACGGTTCTCCACTGGCCGACCGCAGATAGTTGGGGGCCCAAGTAGTGAGCCAGCCACTCATGAAAGGCTGCCCCGCCATCTCGCGAAAAATCCCGGAGGTGCGCCATCGTGCCGGTTGGCGACCGGACGAGAGGACCCGATGGACACCTCTGGGGGGGCTCGGGCGTCCCCGCGGTCTCCAGGATTGGTTCCCAATAGGTGAAAAGACCTAATATGTATCGCGGGTTGGTAATTAGCGCCTCGTTTCCACTTCCGTTTCCCTTACCTAACTTCACTCCCCACAAAATGAAAGGCAGAAACAGAATAGAGGTTAAACAACGGAAGCACGTCCTCTCCCTTCAAGTGCACCTCTCAAACATTCGAGGCTTGCACTCCAATATCCTCTCGGTCCACCACCATCTTGAGACCGAAAAACCGCATATTCTGTTCCTCACGGAGACGCAGATCAAATGTCCAGCTGACGCGGCGTACCTTGCCTACCCAGGCTATGTTCTAGAACATAACTTTAGGCCGAGGGCGGGAGTTTGTATGTATGCCCGCGATGATTTTGGTGGACACTGGCATGGAGAAAATTCTTTATGCTAGTGTCTACCGTTCGCACAGCGGAGATGAAGAGACAAACAGGCTCACAAACCACCTCAGTGAGGCGGCTGATGTGGCCCAACAGAGGTATCCTTCTGCTCAATTAGTGCTTCTGGGGGATTTCAACGCCCATCATCAAGACTGGCTATACCCATACCAGAGCACTGACCACGCTGGTCGAGAGATGCGAAAGCTTGCTTTAACGCTAGACCTCACTCAGTT
Source organism: Cabera pusaria (assembly GCA_954871355.1). Classification (NCBI taxonomy): domain Eukaryota; kingdom Metazoa; phylum Arthropoda; class Insecta; order Lepidoptera; family Geometridae; genus Cabera; species Cabera pusaria. The sequence goes on from OX940887.1 coordinate 29,018,477, forward strand.
GGTCCAGGGAGCAACAAGGATACCGGACGTTGATGGCCATACAGCCAATTGTTGGACCTTCTGCTGACAACAGAACCAGACCGCTACTCGGTGTCGGTTTCATTATCCTTAGGTAGCTCCGACCACTGTCTGGTGAAGTCCGTCTACTCCCCGCCCGATCCCAGCCAAAAAGGCACCCGGCGGGTGTGGCGATACAGGTCAGCAGATTGGCATGAGATGCGTTGTTTTTTCGCGTCTTATCCTTGGCGGCAGGTATGTTTTTCTTCGAGCGATCCCTCAGCTTGCGCGGATGCTGTGACAGAAGTGTTACATCAGCAAACGTGCAACCTGTGCCCAAAAAGGGTAGTCGCGCAGACCCTGCCAATTACAGGCCTATCTCAGTCACTTCCATACTCTGTAAGGCTATGGAACGTGTACTGAACCACAGGCTCCTGGCATACCTAGAAGTGAACGATCTCCTCAGTGACCGACAATACGGGTTTCGCCGAAACCGGTCTACTGGGGATCTTCTAGCGTATGCCACTCACATCTGGAGCGAGGCCATCGAGAACCACGGCGAGGCGCTGGCCGTCTCTTTTGACATCTCGAAGGCTTTCGACAGGGTCTGGCACGATAGCCTTATTAGCAAGCTTCCTTCATATGGCCTTCCCACTGGTTTATGTATTTGTATAGCAGATTTCTTGAGGGATCGGTCGATTCGAGTGGTCATCGATGGCTGTTCTTCCGACCAATTGGCCATAAATGCCGGAGTCCCTCAAGGATCAGTACTCTCTCTGCAACACTTATTCTGCTGCATATTATTGACCTGCTTAAACCCGGTATCTTTGGGTACGCAGATGACAGCACTGTTGTAGAGAGCTATGCATCCAACGCACGAACCAGTGCATTACAAATCCAATCTCATAGAGAAGCGATGGTCGAGCGCTTGAACTATTCTTTGAAGGCAGTCTCCGATTGGGACGATGCCAATCTGGTCAAGTTCAATGCTGCTAAAACCCAGGCGTGTCTTTTCTCCGCTAAACGGAGCCCATTTCTACTGGCTACTCTACTACTTCTACTTTCCGGGATGTGTCCGTTCCGATAAGTAACAATCTCGAGCTTCTTGGCATCTCTTTGACACCAACTCTCAATTTCGGCTCTTATATTGAGTCTAGAGCCCAGCTAGCCTCAAAAAAGCTTGGCATTTTGGCTAAGGTGAGACGGTACTTCACACCGGGACAGTTGCTTAATCTTTACCAAGCACAAGTCCGGTCGTGTATGGAGTACTGTTCTCACCTTTGGGATGGCCCTGCCAAATACCAGCTGGAGACACTGGAAGCTATTGAGAGAAGAGCAAAGAAACTCATAAGCAACGACCTACTAGTAAGCAAGAGACTCCAGAGTCTCGCGCATCGCCGCGAAGTCGCTTGCTTATCGGTTTTCTATCGAATACATTTCGGAGAGTGTGCAATGGAACTGCATGATTTGATTCCACCATCCCCATTTTATGATCGTACATCCAGAGACACTAAAAGGCGCCACCGATTTATGGTGGATATACCATTTACCCGAACGAAGCGATTTGCTTCTTCGTACATCATACGAACCGCCAAAGAATGGAATACTCTGCCTGAGTCTGTGTTTCCGGTTAAGTACAATATGGGGGTCTTCAAATCGCGAGTGAATAGGTATCTTCTGGGTAAGCACGCTCCATCATCGATCGCATCATCACTTAACATCAGGTGATCAAGTGCTACCCAGTTCGGTATAAAAAATAAAAAAACTCTAGACTAGACCCTTTGGGTACGGAACACTAAAAAGCAAGTATTATTTGTATGCAATTTCTCGTCCCTTACTCCGACACGATTTTAGTAGAGGTTCGGCGAGAACTGATTGTAGCGGCAGGGGCGAACCTGTCCTGACGACTATTCCCCACCTAAAGACTCGATGAATGTTCCATCAGCGACCAAAACCCCTTAGCAAGGGTTTAGTAGGATCTTGAGCGCTTGATTGTCATAAACTTGTGACTTCACCAACACCAATATTAGAAATACGAAAGTCGATTCGTTTGTTTGTTTGTTTGGGACTTCTTCACGGTCAAACGGCTGGCCCGATTTAGTGGAAAGTTTCTACAGGAATAGCAAGTGCTATGGATTACTTTTAACGTGGGTGAAGTCGCGGGACAAAGCTTGTCGATATTTAAATAAAACCAATTAGCAAGCGAGTCATTATACCTCATTTTTAACCGACTTCAAAATAAGGAAATTGGACCGTATATATATTTTTGTGTGTTCGCGGATAACTTCGTCGTTTATTAACCGATTTTGATGAATACTTTTTTCTTAGAAAGAAGTTATTTCAAGGGTGGTTCCATAGTAATTTCATCTAGGTCTGATAAATATATCAAGAGATATGGAGATAAACATCTAAAACTTGGTACTGAAAATAAATAGCGCGGCATTTGAAGTCGGTTCTTGTAGTTTTTAACCGACTTCAAAAAAAGGAGGACGTTTCTCAATTCGACCATATATGTTTTTTTTTGTTTGTTCGCGGATAACTTCGTCGTTTATGAACCGATTTTAATGATTTGTTTTTGTTGGAAAGGAGATATCCCAAGTGTGGTGCTATAGTAATTTCATCGAGATCTGATAAATATCTGAAGATATATGGAGATAAACACCTCAAACTTGGTACTGAAAATTAATAGCGCGGCATTTGAAGTCGGTTCTTGTAGTTTTTTAAATGATGTTATACGTGTCAGGTTACTGTCGTGGGCGGGCAAGTCCATCGAGCCGTACGGCGTGGACTACATCCTGCAGAAGCTGGGGTTCAGCCACGCGCGCACCACCATACCCAAGTGGCTGCAGCGCGGGACCCTCGACCCCCTGGACAAGCTGCTGTCCCTGGCGCTGCTCCGGCTGGTCGGCATCGTGCCGCACAAGTGATCACATCTACACTCGACACTGGACTTATTACATTCATTTTGATTGCATTTCTAACTGAAATCTAAACTATCTAGATTAATATTATAAAGAGGAAATATTTGATTTGCTTGTTTGTTACGATTTAACTCAAAAACTGCTGGACCGATTTCAAAAATTGTTACTAATGGAAAGCTAAATTATCAGCGAACAACATAAGCTATATTTTATCCCCGCATTATCATGGGAAAGGGAACTACGCGGGTGAAACCGCGTGGTGCTGCTAGTAATAGATATTGCAAACGTACATTGACTTTAGTACTCTCTTTAAGACTCATTTTCGAATGAATTCTAATGATTGTGATGCGAAAAAGAACTGCCGTAAATTTCACTTTATATTGTCTCGAAATAGTATTAGAAAAATCGATCACTTGTTTAGACGTTTTCGAGGCTTGTTGAGGTTATAAAAGTGAACTTTAAGTACTGTGCCACTAAGTTCTGTTGTACTCTATCAAATAGAACAGACTTGCCAAATACGACTAGGGTAAAATGATCAAATATTGGCACTGGTCTAGTAATTAGCGGCCGAATTTCACATCAAAACTGTAAGTTATTGTGCATGATTTTTGGATTTCCAAGTACATATACTATACGCATTTTTAATTCCTGCTTATATTGTAAAACTTGGAAATGTCAAATTTACATACCGGACCAGTGCTAAAATTTGGCTCTTTTACCCTACCTATATGAGAAACATTTAGTTGTGTGAGCGAACGTTACATTGAACTTTAAATAAGATATAGCAACCATTAGATGTATAATCTTATACAACTTAAGACTAATTCTTCAAGTTTTTTTTAGAAATTATACTCGTAGATTCACAAGAAATTCGATCATATTGATTGTACATTTAGGTCACCATTTGATTGACGAGTTAAACGTATGACGTCGGAAGGAAACGAATTACGAATATACGAAACGAAATTATTTAGCGAATATATGCAGAAACATTCCTCAGTATTGATATAGTGTCAGCAAGACTAGATATAATATGTAATCAGAAATAACAATTAAAAAACACTTTGTTGTATTCACCAACATACAGATAAAATAACCAATATAAAGATAAAATGTTAGGTACATACAACATAATTACTATTACTATCTGTAAAAATACTAAGGTAATACAACAGGCTGTCTTATCGTTAACAGCGATCTCTTCCAGACAACCTTGGAATAGACGTAATTGCAGGAAGCAGTAAATATCTCACAATAAAAAAAAATGAAAATTTGTACACGCTTATTTGTACGGGGCGTCTTATCTTATTGGCATAAAATATTCCTGTTTAAAAGTTTCTGTAAATACTGTTCAGATTCCCGTACAGGAGAAAGTTATAAAACCGCCTGAAATATAATAATTAATAATTTATAATCACCAAATTAATTAAATTAATTTTAAATAAACGAATTGTAAAGAACGTTGACTTCGGCTCCATCGATGCCTTCCAAAATATGGGGCATATTAAACTACGATCAGCGAGAATTTATTGAATAAAATATGAAACAATAACTCGCGCTCAGTTACCCACCGAAAACATTGGTAGGAACGCTTCACTCTACTTGACGTGGTTGTGTATCATCGTGTCTTAGTTATATTACTTAGGATTCCTAAAGTAGCGAACTACCATCAATGAGAAAATCTGCCGCCATAACCTTAGTGTTCCAGCAGCACACAGCCCTCGAGAGTCTGAGTATTCTAGGCCTAGCGTATTCACCATCCTCAGCCACATCATCACTTAACACCAGGCGAGATAGTAGACAAACGTTAAGGTATCAGATTAAAAAAGAAGTATAAAGTTCTGTCAATACAAACACGCCATGTAGAGTGCCGCCATCACTGAAACATGAATCCGTATAAAGACTGGACTTCACCAAAGCTAAGCTAATCGGAGTAGTATATCCATAATCCATATCTATGCAATAATTTGTGCACGCTCATAATCAAATCACGCAGCGCGATGACATTGTATTGGTTGTTAGCACACACCTTCTGTACGCTTGGTAGACTTCCGGGATAAATTATCAATTTCTAAAATATCAGTAAATAATAATCAATTTTATATTATATTGAACATTATAATAATACACAATAATTTTATGATGTCATCTTATGAGACAATTTTCATACTTTAAATTGCCAGTAAATTATTTAAAATTTAATAATTTATTAGTAGCATTTTGTAAATACGAATTCTAGATGCGATTTGTATGTAACTTTGTAGCTAGAAAATGTTAGTTGGCAAGGGAGCAAACTTACACATGTTATATAGATTGATACTCAGTTTTAAACAAATTTAAAATTATTACATTATGAATGAATTGTAAAATATAGTTTTATAGTACATTATAAACCGTGTTAGTGTTTACATAAAAAGAAATGGCCTATATTTGTTACTTTTATGGTTTTAAATTTAAGTTATTGTATTGGAGATATATTATGTTATTTTTATTTAAAAGTACTGTAGTATACCAATTATGCCATGCTCATAAACCAATAAATTTTGTACGATTTTGTCTGTTGAAGCGTGACGGTGCAATTTAAGAGATTTATTTTGATAAACACGTGGATGTTTCTCAACAGTTAAACAACAAAATTAACTGCAGCATTTAACTTTCTATAGACGGGTGCAATCTTTATGGCGGCTGTGAAGTTAGGTGCGAGGCGCTGCGCAAAAATACAAAGCGGGCTTAGAAGAGATAATAAGAGGTCTTACTTCTCTAACTCTCGCTTGCCGACTCGAACAGAGCGGAGAACAGATTATGTGTTAGCAACGTATATGATTGTATCACACTGCGCCATGAAATCATATTGCTAGTTAACAAACATCTTATTGGTGGAGACCGGGCCTTACATTTCACTTCATAGCCGTCATTAAAATTGCATGGCATTGTTGTAAAACATTTTGACACTAGACTGTTGTAAAAATACCATAATTTAATTCTGTAGTCTATTATACATTTAGAATAAAGTGCTGAATTGTTTTGAATGTACTGCAAGTTATCCTGAGTAGCAAGTGTTGTATAAATTGTATAGAGATAGGAGGTAGTGCAAAGCTTTACGTGTACTGATTTATATTTTTATTATCAATGGTGATTTGTACATAGTATTATCATGTGATATGTATCATTAAATTATTATATGGATATGAGAACAGGTCTTTTATTATGTCGTGTGACCCTCGTCAAGAAAGCGCCAGGGAATGCCGCCTGAGTCTGTGTTTCCGGTTTTCTTCAAATCGCGAGTGAATAGGTATCTTCTGGGTAAGCACGCTCCATCATTGATGGCATCATCTTCAGGTTAGAAAATTTAGAAGATCTGTCGACAAACATCTAATGTAATCCGGTAACTATCCTTGAGAGCCAGTCCCCATTCTAGGCCTAGCGTGCTTGCCATCTTCGACCGCATCGTCACTTACCAACGGGTGAGATAGTGGTCAAACGCTAGCCTGTAAGATATATTTAAAAAAAGTTGAGATAGTGGTGAAGGTGGTTTCTACCCGGTTCGGTGTAAAAAAAACGTAGTATTTATATTTTCTTTGATTAGGGCAAACGCACATGCTATTTAAATCGTAATAAAGTCCTCCTCAAGACGAATCAATCGAGCCCAAATTTGGTTGGGTTATGTTGTTTTATCTCACAGAGATGCCGTGACCACCTTCCGTTTCCATCATTAGACCAGCTCCATCATGGTACCATATTGTTGTATTGTCACTGAAGATACATAAGTTCACAAAATTTTAGTCAAATCGGACATCGGGAAGTGGGCTTATTTAGCTTCCAAGATTCTATACCTACATTATAATTTAGTAATTCCCCCCCCCCCCCCCTTCCTTAAGTTAACTTCACTTTCACATTTTGTATTGACTCCGAAAATGTTACATCAGGATAGCTCTAATATGTTGTCTCTTGTCGCAAACTTATAAAACATTTACCTTATAAACCTTAAATATTTCTATACAAACTTTCATCCCCTATACCCTTGGAGGTAAAACTTACACAAACTTTGAATGTCATATTTATATCGGATCACAAGCCTAAATAATAAGTTTCAAGCTTCTAGCTCTAAAAATGACGATACTTCCGTACAACTTTTCATCCCCGCTTTCAACCCTTTTTTCGCATTAAAAATTAGCCTGTGTCCATTCTCAGACTCTTGTCTATCTGTGAACTAAATTTCATTTAAATCGGTTTCTGTAGAACATTCATATAAACCTTACATATTTCCATAAAAAATTTCATCCCCTATTGTTATTTTACACCCTAACAGCGTTTGTCCACAGCAACGGCACCGGGACGTCAACGGGAACAAAATGCCGGCGCCGAAGTAGTGGTATATATGAGCTGCCATACTATAGGCAGCTTGTCCACAGCATGACCGGCACCGGGCGACGTCATCCCGGCCGCCGATATTTCGACGGCGCGACTGCTAGAAATCAGCCAGAGATTTTGACGGGGCGATGTGCCGGCATTGGCTCGCAATACAAAACACGTTTCATCTTGTCCACACACTGCCGGCGCCCGGCGCCGTTCGATCGGTTATTGTTTTTTGCCTGAGCTTGTTTGTTTTATTACTATGGAAACGCATTTGCCACGCATGACAGCTAGAAGAAATAGAACCACAGGAATTGGTGGCGGTGGACAAACGATCGCCGGCACGTCATTTTCAAACCGGCCCGAAAAAATCTAGTTTCCGGTGACGTCCCGGTGCCGGCGCTGTGGACAAACGCTGTAAAGGTGCGTACAGACTATTTTTATTTTATTTTTTTATTTGTAAAGATTAAACTATGTAACATACCATGTTATAACATTGTTATTTCAATTTCAATTTGTTTATTGTTTCATTTGGGTACATTGTACACTTACGAACCTCATTTCTTTACAATAATTAAAAAAAATCCACTATCACTTGTTATATTGTCATGTTTTATAACATTCCGCGTCCACATTATCTGAAACATGTTAAATAACAATGTTATAACATGTTAAGTTAATCAAATCATAGGGCAGCGCAGAGCATCTTTTTCTTTCAGTCTTTTGCCTAGCCCAGCTCTATTCTTCTACTGGCTTCTTTCTCGAATTTTTTTTTTTATTATACGAAGAACTGACAACTGTTGGGGTAAACGAGTTTTTGAGTGGAGACAGTAGATCGGCAAATGTAGCGTATGACGCCCTCGGACTAGGTGGAGTGATCTTCGCAAGCTGGAAAGACCTGGATGTGAGTAGCCGAAGATCGTGCACCGTGACGTGCAATGAGAATGGCCTATATCTAGCAGTGGCCTGCCATATGCTGATGATAATAAGTCTCCTAGTGCTAGAGCATCGAAGCAACTACCGGAGAAATTGATTGATGGTGGCCCTTGTAGGTATATAAACTTATCTCCGGAAAAGTATATAAACTTACCTCCGGTTAGGTATATAAACATACCTCTGGGTAGTGGTAACCGGGGTTGCCGGTGGAGGGACACATCGGTCGCCACATAAGTCTGACCACTTCTAAGAGAACACATCCACCAAAGCTAAGCTGAGCAGAAGTATGTCGACAAATAGCATTTCGTCTGCTTGATTGCACAGGGAGATGAAATCTTAAATTCCCAACCATATTAGACCCTGTACAGTTGTGGCGTTTTTAAAACCGCGCGTTTGTTAGATACTAAAGATCCATACAATTGTTTCATATGTAAAAAGGCGCATTCTGATGTCCGCACGTATATCGAAACGTCGGGTGGCCCCAACAAATCAAACGCATCACTAAATTCTCATGAAAAACGCTTCATCTGTATCTTCATATGTATTCATTTCTGAGGCCAAAGTATATCTGTATCCGGCGTCTACAATGACAACTCGTGGGCCTGACTGATTTCCCGCCACGTAAAGGCATTTAAAATGAAGTCTTGCCTGAGTTTTGCGTCAGTTAACATCAGGGAAATTATTGTCAAAGCTAGCCAGTTTTGTAGTGGTAGGACTTCTGCTAGTCCTAGCCTGGGGCGGTACCACCACTTAGCCAATTAAGTTTCAGTTGTGAAATAGGAATGTCTTTAGGTTGAAATGGCAAGGTGTCTAGTGAAATTACAGGGCATGTGAGACTCAACATCTTTATGTCCCAAGGTAACTCTGGACTGCCAGAATTTTGCATGCCGCTGTATTTGTAATAGGTAGACGTCATCGCATACCATCAGGTGAGCGTCGTACTTGTCCACCTTTTACCATAAAAAAAAAAATAGCCGTTGCGTTGTTGTAATACAGATCACAGTTCTCATCGGTGAACAGACTTAGCGTGGTCGTACTGCTTGAAGTAGTCCTATCAGACCGCTTTAAGCCGCGACTGTTTGTCTATCCTACATCAGTAAAAAATCCTCATACTTAACAACAGTTTTTTTAGATTACCTATATTTCTTTCTTATTTGCAGAGACAGGGAAGATGGAATAAAATTAGTTTTACAGCAAAATAACATTTATTTCAAAAAATCTTAATTCAAACAATAATTTATGCACGATTACAAATAACACATACAGAGTATTGCCAAATTTTGTTTCAACGACACATGAAACCGTATAAAATTCTATGCAAAATAAATGAGTGCACATAATTTGCTTTGCTATGTGCACATATATCTACAATATCTATAATTTGCATATACCTATCTAAACGCGGAAACATGTTGACATTTACATAATACGGCGTATAGGAATGTACCCAACAAAATTGTACTGGACAGAGTTACACCTTTTATAAAGACTATTTTAAACGAAAAAAGAGTTCCTAGAAAGATGCTGGCGGGATATTGGTTAGATAATATTTGTGAGAGCACATCGACACCACCTATTGATATAACGATAAAACTAGCATCAGTCGATTGCAACCACTCTGTGAAGCGTCACGAGGGAGACGACAAAATAAGAGTCTCGAAATCACCTTTTTTTTGACAACACATTCTAGGCCTAGTGTGTTTAACCCCCCTCGATCACATCATCACTTACCACCAGGCGAGATAGTGGTCAAACGCTAGCCTATCTGATTAAAAAATAAATAGGCTAAGCTCGTGATGTTTGCTTACAATATTCTTATAGCCAGAGTCAAAGCACATGTCTGAAAAATTACATTTAGTAGTCTATGAGAAAAAGTAGAATGATAGTGTCGTTTATGGGAAAACTGTGTATGGAATGTTATAAAGAAATAAACATTTGTAGGTAACGGTTTATTCAGAAGAGACTATGACTTAAAAGGTCCTCCCCGATAATTTAAGCGATATCCTCGGCTGCCCGCGTCTGGAACTATTATCTGTATAACTTTTGTACAGTTGTGCATGCGACTATAATCTTATATAACAACTAGCAGTGACTCGCGGTTTCACCCGCGTAGTCCCCATTCCCGTAAGAATACAGGGATAAAATATAGCTTATGTTACCCGCTGATAATATAGCTTTCCATTAGTGAAAGAATTTTTGAAAGTGGTCCAGTAGTTTTTGAGTTAAATCATAATAAATAAACAAACAAAAAATCTAATTTTTCCTCTTTATAATATTAGTTTAAAAAAATGTGTATATAGCTGAGTATATAAACACGACCACTTGTCTAGCACCGATCTACTCAAAATTATACATTACTTCACCAATGAACTATTTATACATTTCCAAATTGTTAGGGCTAGTTCAACCCTGTTTTAGAATTGCATATTGTACATATACATTTCTAACTATTACAATATAAGTAAGAATACATTTTAGGTATATTGTAATACTTTGAAATACAAAAACCATGCACGATAACAAATAGTTTTGATTTAAAACTCGGGGGCTAATAACTGAACCAGTGTCAATATTTGGTTCTTTTACCCTAGGTAAGTAGGCAAGCGAATAATGTGGAAGTGGTAATAAATATTCTTTCGCCGACGGCAAAATAAACAGCATATTTAGACTTCCTGCAGAATGTTTCACTATTTAGTAGTGAGTCGGCATTTTCATCTGTATTAAAAAATCAGGTGTCAAATACGACGACCGCACCACTCCGACAGAGCCTTATTTAGGATGTATTATAAAATATACCGCTACCCTCATCGCGTACTAAACTATCAACTAGGTACAACGTTTAAAGCTGCGATAAAATATGTTATTTGCCATGATTTAAGCGTAACATTAATATAGTGTTGTTTAGAATCGATGGAAATTTAATTTTATTGCTGATTTTTTATAAAACTTGCAACAATGTATAGTCCGTTGTAATAATGGAAGCTGCAACGTTTCAAAGAGAGCAATCGATGTTTGAATCCTAACCGAGCATTTATTTTAGCGTTAGTGATATAATTATAAACCTTATCCAATGAGTTCCAATTTACACAAAATAAATAACAATTGCGATCGCTAAATATATATTATTATTTCTTACATACAATTTGCAATACAACTGAATTGGATAATACTTATATTAAAGGTACGCGCAAACCAATGCGATCACCTTGCGATGCGACCAACTTGCGTGCAAACGTCATTAACACCAACGCGAGATCGCGGACACTAGTCCGCGATCTATGCGAACTCGCAAACGTCATATTCGCGTTGCTGAATGAATATTTACAGAATATTTACACATACAACTATTGTAACTTATCACCGCTAGGTGATCGCCCGCTGGTCGACGCGTACCTCGTAACTAACGTGAAATAATTGCCTGAACATGTTTTCGCCAGGTTTAATGGAATCTTCTAGTTTTCAGTGAGACTACAAGGCAACTTATATGACTTCCCTCGATTCTAAACAACACTCAGGTTTGGGGCAAGATATTCCGACCGCTGGTGGATACTTCGATAAGCTAACTTGTGATTATACACAAACGACGGAAACTGACTGGCCTGCAATAAAAGTCGACCGGCGACGGGATCATGGTATATGGCTCTTTGGTCTATACAGTCTAATGATCCTTGATTGGTGTTGTCCTGAAGCGAGCGTCAATATTAAATCGCTCTGGATTTCACGCACCTTAATAATAAATGTACTTAAATGAAAAAATAGAACTTAATAGCAGAAGTAATATCAATATGCAAGTTGTAAAATACCCGCGTCGATCGAATATAGAAACCGACTATTGCTTTACATTGACACAGTTTGCCAACAAGTGTGACAAAAGCTATCAAGCGCATTCAGCTGTTACAATGCTAACTAAACAAAGGGCGGATGTCTTTCAAACATAATTCTACTGTTATTTTGAGTTAGCATATCTACAGACCAATTCAAGAACAATTTCTAGTTATACCTTGAAGTATCAAGGTAGTAGTACTTTAGTAAAAGAGAATCACATAAATGACAAAGGTTGTTTTTTTCTGATTCTGATCTCTTTACTGATTCTCTTCACTATTTGTATATATACTCTAAATATATATAAACTCCAACTATATACTCTAAAAAACGTCCGGTGAAATTGGATTGAATTTGAAATTAGGATAGCTCAACTAGGCCTCTCTCACTCGCCCATAGCTACAGCGCTTTATACCTAAACTTTCGACCAGCGCCGGCGAGGGTATCCGCCAGTCGGTTGTCAGTGCTCACGCGCGCGCAAAGTATATAAGTAATTATATAATCTGTGGTAAAAAAGTATATTATATAATCTGTGGCTCAACCCTGAATTAGCAATAAGATCATTTTTTTCCTTAAAACCCCCCGGTAGCACTGCAGCAGGACAAACACACACGGTAATATTAAAGGCGTTAGGGTCCTTTAGTCCCCTTGTTGCACCTCGGGTGGTAACTTGTAACATTAGGGTGCTCTTACATGGGCAACTATAATTGCCAAATCCCGGCCAGTATTCTTCAACTATGACGTCAAGACTACATCAAGCAATTTCGGGCGATTGCAACATATAACAACCTGTTGCTGAGATACGTTCACTTCACACAATACCATGCTATGGGGAGCAACATAAAACAACACAAAACCCCCCGCCTCCGCCGCCGGACTGTTCCTCTCGCAAAAACAAGATGTAGTTATACGTACAAACGAGATAGATATAAAATTGACTAAAATTTTCCAAACCGATTGGATATTCGGCAACAGATATGGCGACATTGAGCAATGTGGAATATATGGAGCGATTTGAAAAAATATTCCCGACACAATTGGTAATTGCTCCAGATTGCTCCACATATTTGTTCCAGATTGATCCATTACAGTTGCCAAGCAATTATTTCTGATAAAATTGCCCGTGTAAGAGCACCTTTAGAAGCGACCTTACGAGCACGGAGCCTTCCGGTCCGTCGCCGGGAGCTGCATATATCTGGTGGAGTCAGCTGCAGCCGGCTAGTTCATGGAGAAGTTCTGCGTGAAGTCGTACTCGATGGTCGGTATGACTGTCTGCACGAACTTGAGGAACACTATGAGGTAGGAGTGGACGCCCATCTCACCGCCGCTCTCTGTCACCGTCTCTATTATCTTCTTCATTACTTCCGCGTGTCTGGAAGTAGAGTTGTCATGTAGTTATCTTATCACGTGCATTTTTAACACCAGATTATTTAGTCTTTTATTTATTGACAAAGCAGATTTATAAGCCGAGTGTGAATGGGCCAGCCGGTAGAGGCCGACCTAGGCGAACGTATCACGACATCAGATCGGAGACGTTTTAAACAAAGGCCAAGTCAAAAGTAGCGAAGAAGCGAAAGAGGTATGTCAGGATCGTAGCATTTGGAAAAAAAGTCACATCACCGCTTACCACCAGGCGAGACAGTGGTCAAACGCTAGCCTATACGACATATATAAAAAAATCCTATTCTGAAATTATTAAAGGAATTAATTAGAAAGAAGAAAGAATTAATGACATATGACACTTCGAGGACCTCGTAATCCACTAGCGCCCCTAACCGCCGCAAATTGACACGCGATAGACCACATTTGGATAGCGTTATATGAAACGGACTAAGATTAGTTCAGCTTGTAGCCACTAGTATCCCCCACTCTACGCACTTCTATGGCAAAATCGTAGACAAAAACTAGTCCATACAATACATAGGTACTCTATAAACTGCGTGTATAATCAATGCCTACCCCAGCGGGAAAAGGCGTGATTGTATGTATGTATGTATGTATAATCAATGTTCTCCTCACACCAATAATATCCAAACGAAATTGCAGGCATCCTGATAAACCGTGTGATTACGTACTATTTTTAGATTGTATATCATGCTTAACTGACGGTCCTACACACGAACATTTCTTTTTATATCATATAGGATAGCGCTTCACCACTATCTCACCTGTTTGTAAGTGATGATGCGGTCGAGGATGGCAGCACGCAGGCCCAGAATGGGAACTGGCTCTCAATGCTAGCAGCCGAAACCACAGACCTGCTACATATTAAACGATCGCGTACACCGGCCCCCATGAGACCCACCTTGAACGGAGTTTGTTCCTTTATTTTGTATGGACAACCTATATATATATATCCCATACGTATGCCATACATATTGTATAGAACATATATGGGACTATCAGGTTGTTAGAAAAGGACACACTCCCACGCTGGTGTCTCTCTCTCAATTGGGCCGTTTTGTACTAAAAAGCAATTACAACCTTATTGGTTTACCAATAAGGTTGTAATTGCTTTTTAGTACAACGATTTGTTAACATACGAATTAAATTGAATTTGTTAAAACATCTGCAATGCCCCATCCATTTTATTACGTCTATGGCCGGAACACATTCGATGTTTGGCGACAGATTTTCATTCAGGATGTTCAGGCATCGCAACGCCGCGACCCCAGCGACGAACTAGCGTCTTTTGTTTTCGGTACCCGTTTGCACTGACCGTACTTACGAAACCAACTACATCAACATAGAAAATCATGTTGAATAAATAATATTAGTATATTACGATACGTGCATGGCGTAGCTAACTTCACGCCGTGCAATAATAGCCTACTTAAGTCACGAGTATCGTATATTAGTTTTTATAGCTGTCAGTGTGACATAAGCCCGCACTTTACGCTTGCTACGCTTTTCCGTCAAATAGAAGATACTTTATTGCACGGCGTGAAGTGGGCACCCTACACGTCAAAACGTGGGCGCTAAACGTCGTGCAATAATAGACTATTTAAGTAACGGAAAAGCGTGCGTAAAGTGCAGGTTTAGGTCACACTGTGCTATAAACTTAAATTATGCAACAATTTTATGCAATCAATTTTATTATTTTATTTAATTTTGACGATAACAATTTTTATGACATTATAAAATTGACATTGTAAAATTTTAATGGAATGTAATTGAATATGTTTATGCTACCAGCTACGTTACTTGAATTGAAATGTGTTTTAAATTGTGTTTATAGGTGTACAGAACCTAAGATAAATTAATTTTGATTTGATAATTCGTGGAGAGATTTAAGATCTTTGCCCAGCTGTGGGACACTATATATAGCTTAATAAAATTAATTTGCTTCCTCTTTCATCATACGTACTGCCAAGGAATAGAATTCCCTGCCTGGGTCGGTTTTTCCGATTTGATACAACATAGGGGTCTTCAAGTCGAAGTGAGGTATCTTTTGCGTAAGCGCGCTACATCATCGACCGCATAATCACTTAACATCAGGTAAGATAGGATAGGAATAAAGCGCTACCCATTTTCGCATAAAAAAAATAGTGTCTCACCGACAAGGATGCACGGAAGCCATGCTGGGTCCTGACAAATGTGGATGTGACTCCATGGTGACGGTCTTCTTCGCGTGGTCTTGTGACACATCCTCGTACATCTTCTCCACGGAGAGCAGGGTGCGGCCCTGAGGATATTACAACTATGTTACGTACGTGCTCGTCTGGTAGCTTGCTAGGAATACAAAAACATGTTTTAGATTCTCAGAGAAGGGAAAAGTATTGCCGTGAGAAAATGTATAGCGCGGCATTTGAAGTCGGTTTTTTTTAAATAATAATTATTGATATGATCTATTTAATGTTAATTGACGTGTGTAAGTGCAGATTTTTAATTCTACACTTCATAAAGAACACACCCTCAAAATCGCATGTGTCTAGGGACCAGCGGTTTGGGCTGTGTGTTGATATCTCAGTCAGTCAGTCAATCAGCAGGATTTTGGATATATAGATAAATGCTTTGACTTTTGAGTTTTATCTCGCTTGTTATGTTTATCTCACCTCATCGTATCCAATGAGCCAGAGTCGCGGCGTCTGGTAGTACTTGTCATACGTGATGTGCAGGTCGTAGGTACGCGTGCGCACGATCTCGTCCCCCTCTCCCGACCCTGACGACTTCTTCTCCGACTTTGTCTTCGGCTCCTTGCTCGGTGCTAGCGCTGTTGACTGGGACGTTCATGTTGAAGGAGATTACTTCGATGTTAGCTTGTTTTTATATATCTTATAGGCTAGAATTCGACCACTATCTCAGCTAGTGGTAAGCGATGATATGGTCGAACAACCATCTTCGACTAGAACACGCTTGTAAGCCCTTTTTTTAACCCCTCCAACTAAGCTTATGCTTCTGTTTGGAGTGGGTTCATGTCAATAGTGCAATGGGTGGGGATCGAACTCACGACCTCTCGATGGCCAGGCCGATACCTTACCCATTGCGCTATTGCCGTATTAAGTTAAGGCGACAGATTTTCTCCTTGATGGCGGTAAGCTACTTTTTGGTAGCAAGTCAGGCGGAACATCTTGTGTGATGTGCTTCTACCGCTTGTGAAAATAGCTTGAGTCCTATTATTAGCATGATATATTTATCGCTAAAAGAAGCCGATTACATTATAAATTATATTTAATGCAGCAATGTCTTGTATCAGTGTAATACAATCGTAGAATATATATAAAACTAGTTGACCCGGCGAACTTCGTACCGCGAATATAAATAAACTGTCCAAGTGCGAGTCAGACCAACACACGTAGGGTTCCCATTGAACAATATGAAATGTTCACGAGTGATATTCATATTTAGTTTTTTACTGACCGGCATTCACTCACATTTATTATAAGTTGAAACCGATCGGAGCATAATCCGAAAAATAAATGCCGCTTAGTAAAAAACTAAATATAAACAAATTTAGTCATCAAATTATATTTTCAATGTTCACGCCGTTATCAGGTAGTTTTCTCTAAATATCTGTTATTACGGCACAGTGACATAGATACATGTACTAATATTATATATGCAGTGGGTGGTTGCCCGATGGTGACCTAGAATCTAGTTTGGCATGTTATATCTAACACAGTATTCTTTGTATAACATACAGAGTGAGTTATTAGTGAATGATATAATTACGTATACAGGTTTATTAGTAATTCGACGTATTCCCGGCGGGAGCAGATAGGAGGGCTAAAATGCGACATATTTAGACCCCCAAATATAAAACATACTTGTATTTTTGGATAGTTTATTAATTCTAAAGCTTTATCACTGTATTATATTACTTTACTATATTAAATGGAAAATTAGTAAATTTCCCTACGAATAAAAAAAATATTGAATAACATTTAATTAGCCGTTTGTTGTTATTTTGGTACAAACTTCCAAATTTAGGTATTTTTTCAATAATTGCTAATTTCCAAATATCTCGTAAACTATTAACTTTCGGCCATACATTGGGGTTGAGGGGCTTAAATATGTCGCATTTTAGCACCCCTATTTGCTCCTACCGGGAATACGTCCAATTACCCGTAGCCCTGTATGAGTTACAAATGTAGTAACAAAAATGTTATACTTCATTTATTTATCTAACAAGATCTTCCAACAAAGGCCCAGCGTTTTAGTATCCGATTTTTTAGATATGATTTCTTTCATATATAATTTTGATAATTAATTCATCATCAGATCAATGAATTAAGGCAATTCTCTACTTTTGTATGTGTCTGTCTTTTTCCCGTAATATAACTTGAGGGTGCAAAAAAGAGGACTTACTAATCAAGCATGCTATAACATCTTCGGATGCATCAGGTAGAAGTAAGAATTGCATTTTTAAACTTCATCATCATCATTATACAGCCAATTTCCGCCCACTGCTGGACATAGGCCTATCCTATTTTGAAACTAAAATAAATCATAATGTATCGGTGGGATGTTGTAACCTAATTATACTACCTATAATTATCAAGTCAATATAATAAATAACACTCTCAAGGTGTACTCCAACAATACATCAATGTTGATAAGTGTGTGTTTACAAACAAGAGATTACAGATCACTCTGTTGAAGCCTGACTACAATGAAGACAAAGGCACATTGTAGCACCAATAGCATTGTTCCAGCTAGGATGTTGTATGCATGCCGACAATACAACTGTGAGCATTTTACATAGAAGCAAAATATATGTTTGTATATAGTAATCTAGTGCCACAATAATAGATCATCTTGAGATATAACACAAGATAATCTTAAATATCAGGCAGAGACCAATGATTGAAATACTCTGCTCTGAGGCAGTCTAAGCGTTATCGAACACTTATACGGCACGGCACCGTAATGGATCAGCAGCGCCGGCAAATCGCCGCAGTTACAGCTGGCCAACATCGAGCAACTGGCAGGGTAACGCCTTGCGTCCCGCAAAATATAATCCATCCGAGTTGACCACGCGCCTTTTGAGGTTCGTGCTTATTTTTTTTATATTCTTATAGGCTAGCGTTTGACCACTATCTCACCTGTTGGTAAGTGATGATGCGGTCGAAGATGGCAAGCACGGTAGGCCTAGAATGGATACTGGCTCTCAAGGATAGCAGCCGGAACACATTAGATGTTTTTTGGCGACAGATTTTCTAACTTGAGGGTGGTAGCTGGCCCGGCGGCATGCAGACATTAGATAGTGTCCTACCATCATGCGGGGGTTTTTGGTATCTTAACGATGCTTTATCTTAATCTCTTTTCCTTTGCAGGAGGGCTACTGTGAAAAACGCACAAACATTTTTAGCTTATCCCGAAGCGAGACGATTACGTTACGTGTATATGTGCGTTATCCCTCAGGCCAATACTCAAGCATCAATCTATTCTTAGGATATAATGAAGCTGTTGGATTGTTTAACCAGATGAAATTTAATCAACCAAATGTCAAGTGGATCAATGGTTGAGTAGCAGTGTACGATACTAGGTAAGTGGCCTAAATGATGATGATATATTTGTGTTATGGTTTCCAAAGAACAATAATCTTACCGGATCAACTTCATCCAGCAATCCTGACTCCTGGAACTGCTCCATATCCTCAGCCTCTCCATCTTCGTCTTCATCGTCATCATCTTTATCTGCTGCCCCTTCATCATCACTGTCGCCGGTTTCTGCTGCCTCCAGGGTCATTTCACATACCTGGTAGATCAAACAAACATTATTGTAGTATTTTTCTGGTTGTAGGGGTACAGGGACGACCAACAAGATGGAAAGATGACATCTGTTTAACATTGGGGCCACACTGAACCAGGGTTGCAGATGATAGACTGATCGGAAATTATTTCTAAATTGCTAATTTAAGACATAAAGCATAACATAAAGCAGGGGCGGCTTTGTGGCGAGCCAACGGTGAGTGGCGACACCGCGTTCCCCTATCCCGTGAGGGCTAAATGAGACCCTCTGACCCCCGGCTTGCCTTTACCGGCCGGCCGGTGGTGGGAATCGCAAGAGCTAAGACCTAACCTCCAGGGTGGAAGTGTTAAAGGCATAAAGCCGCAGCACACCTCTCAACACCCTTAGCTATCCACGCCAATGTTGCCCCTCGGCGCCGATATAACCGATATAAAATAAGTCCGCCTTTATGGGGGGCCCATTCAGTGTTTAGCAAGTAACCACCCGCCTTAATATTTTGTAAAGAGGCATAATTGGCGGGTGCCGTACCTCATCCCATAGTCCAGACCACTGACCATTAAGAATTCACAATAATAGCCTATATGTTGTACCATCTTTCCATAGTTTATCATATCCTCCCCTCCATATACAATAATTTATAATTCATATAATACATTGTAAAGGGCCTCTTGACGTTGGCTTCGTCTCCGTCAATGCCTCCCAAAGGTCCGGGCGTCTTACGACCCGAGAGATTTCATCGAATAAAAATAATAACCTAGACATACTATTTCAAATTGTTTTTCCTACTTTTTACTGATTTTTAGGGTTCCGTACCCAAAGGGTAAAACGGGACCCTATTA
Source organism: Cabera pusaria (assembly GCA_954871355.1). Lineage (NCBI taxonomy): Eukaryota > Metazoa > Arthropoda > Insecta > Lepidoptera > Geometridae > Cabera > Cabera pusaria. The sequence continues at coordinate 29,038,539 of OX940887.1, forward strand.
CTAAGACTCCGCTGTCCGTCTGTCTGTCTGTCTGTCAGTCTGTCTGTCTGTCCGTCTGTCACCAGGCTATATCTCATGAACCGTGATAGTTAGACAGTTGAAATTTTCACAGATGATGTATTTCTGTTGCCGCTATAACAACAAATACTAAAAACAGATTAAAGTTAACAATAATAGAGGGTCCCCCATACAAGAATCGTGTTTTTTAGGCATTGCAATGTAACGCCATCTATGAACGCTTAGTTAGGTAAAGGTCGCATAGATGGCGTTATATTGAAATTTAGATCCCTAATACCTTTGTTAGACGTTAGATGGCATTATAAGAAATAAAATGTTTATTAAATATGTATTATGTTTTGCTGGCGAAAAATTTTGCTTCATATTTTAAAATACTGTAGTGTGGTACGGAACCCTACGAGTGCGAGTCCGACTTGCACTTGGCCAGTTTATTTTAACTGTTTTTTGTCTATTTTGTAATGTATTAATGATTCGGTATTTTGCATGTATCACAATGTACCTATGTCAGTTGAAATAGATAACTTTGTCATTTACAATTACTATTTGTACGCCATTACTGGTAAAACATTTACATGTTTTCATTGAACTTCTTACCATATTGCATGCATTCTCAAATTGTATGCATACTCATGTTTTATGCAAATAAATGATCTTTATCTTTATGAAATAGTCTAACTGAGATGTAATTCACATATGAGTTATTGCTATATTTTATCTTGCCAAAATTATAGCGGGAAATACAGACAACAGTTATAATAAAACTGGCAAGTGCGAGTCAGACTTTTGTCTCGCACAGAGAGGGTTCCGAACCGCAGTATAATAATATATAAGTATAATATTATATTATATTAGGGTTCCGTTGGTACCCTTTGGGTTCGGAACCCTAAAAATGGGAATTATAGTACGATATATATATGAAATGCATATTGATATGTCTCTATATTTTGTAATCTTCTTTGAAGTCTGTAAATGCGGGGAAAAAGAAGGAAATGTTCAATTTCATCATAATTCATCTGTAGAAACAGATACCTAAATATAATTCAGTGTGTAGGGTACCTTTTCTTCCACAGTAGGAGATCCAGAGTTGTCGTAGTGATGTGTGTCCACCCAGCCTCCATCTTCATCTTGTTCATCTTCTATCACCTTCTCTTTGTCTTCACAGTATTCAATCTACAAATAAAAATAACATTCTATCATGTAGATAATGGAAGAATCTTCATTAATTTCACATTACAGTAGTTCATATTGTATGAGAAGTTTAATTTTTATATTATTAAAAAAATTTGTCCATACCTCTCATCAACACCAATATTATATATGTGAAATTCAGTTTGTTTATTTGTTTGTTTGGGACTTCTTTACAATCAAAAGGCTGAACCGATTTAGCTGAAATTATGCACAGAGATATCCAGAATTATGGATTAGGCTATAGAATACTTTATAGCAGCGAAAGGGGTGAAGCCGTGGGACACAGCCAGTTTATTATACAATCTTTCAGTTTTAAGCATTCAATTCAGACTTGCGTCCACACACGTGTAATAAAAAATTTGTGTTATAAAAAATATAAACGTTACTAGTTGTAACATGAAGGTTATAGAGTATAAAAAGCTAAAAACTAATGTTAGGTAGACAGTATTTATGAATATCGAGCGCCCTTGTTCTACCAAGATCTAAAACTTACCAGGATAAATCAGCGGTGTCATTGAGACTTTTAATCTCGGACCGGGGGACTGGCAAATGATAACACGGTTTTGGGATTGTATGACAAATTTTAATACTTCGAAACGTCCCTTACCTCCAGAATGAGATACACATTATTTAGTTAAAGCCGGAATACTATGTCTAAACATTTGACTATAAATACCATTCGGTTTTCGTTACTTTTTAGGTTAATTTATTTTACATTTTACTACTGAAATTTGGTTATTGTCTTTCTTGCATCTTGCTAATATGAAATTAAAGTTTTAAGGGTAATAAAAAGAGTTATAATGAAATTGGCTTAGCTGCAGCGTCCGGGGGCGTCTGAGCACTCCACTCTAAACAGACGTCATTCATCGTCGCACCAACAGCTCAAAACTACGACGACATCCAAACGGTGTGCGTCGCACAAACACCTCAAACTAACGACGTCTTCCAGCGTCGAACAAACAGTTGACGACACCCATCGTCGCACAAACAGTAGACGACAGTCGTCCAAACAAACAGCGCCAAAGGCTGTAACCAAAAATCCGATTGTAAATATATTTGTCGCCATGAAAGATGACGCGAAACATTTTAGGTTATCAAAAATTGACTCACCGCAAAATCACGTCGCTATTGCATACTAGGACACTATATGTACGCCAATTAGCGTCGCATTCGTTATTTAAAAGAAGGATTCATCTGGTTGAATCAGATTTAAATAATTTACCAAAAATGAGCCCTTTGTATGCCTAGGGGCAAGAAAGAAAAGTGACGTCTCCGATCGAGAAGTGACAGATGTCAAAGTCATTTTTTTTTTGAAAGGTTGTCTATAGGATATTGAATGATCCACAGACCAAGTAATAACTCGATTATTTAAAATCGACTAAAAATGGCTAAATACGAAAATGTTCTAAATTATTTAAAACCAAAAGGTAATTTTGTCAGTCTTAGAAGCTGAAATGTGCTTCCAAACGAAAAATATGTAACGAGTCGAAATACCTCGTTACAGTACATACCTTCCCAAAAAAAATAAAAGAATGAAACTTCTTTTATTTTTGAGAAGAACTCCCAAAAAATTCCTAACAAAAACTTATTCAAAAAAATTAATAAACAGAAAATATTCCGCCACCAAAATATGAAATTTATTCAAACTAAAAGAAGACACTAATAAAGCATAACGTTAAATCAGTTAAGCTTCTAGCCACTGACTAAGTTGCTCTAGAAAAACAAGTTATAAAAACTTTCTAACCAAGTGAAAAACAATGTAAAGGTTTACCAAAACTAATCCATCAATATGACTCAATCCTAAAATCCATCACAAATTAATTATACTCAAGAGTGGATAAGCACCATAGCCTCCATCTACCTATCTGTATTACAAACCAAATAAATATTTCTGAAATATTTAACAAAAGTGTAGATAAGCACCATCGCCTCTATCTTTTATAATCTCAGAACGATTCTAACTAAATTAAAAGGTAATAACAAAGGTTATCCATATTGTAGTACGGTTAAGCATTAGCTGCCGACTATAGATAATTATTCACTGCAAAAGATTCAGTGAACAAGTTTTCAATGAAAAAGTTGAACAACAAAAGTTCAAATTATTCTCATAAAAATAGAGAACCAAAAATAATAAGTAGTGACCGGCTCAACTCTACCGACTTTCCGAACACTAACAAATTAATAAAAGGGTTTGTCAAAAAGACCAAAAATTGTATATTGTGACCGGCTCAACACCACCGACATTCCGTGCACAATAACAAGTTAACAAAAGTTTGTTGGGAAAACAACAAAGTTGTATTGTGACCGGCTCAACACCACCGACTTTCCGTTCACAATATCTAAAGTTTCCAACGCTTGAACCAAAAATGTCAAAGCGAGGAAAAAAATGAAGAGTAAAAAACTTACCCAAAAAGGTTAACTGAGACAAAAGCTCAAAAGAGTCAAATACGAGAGGCAAATCCGGGTAAAAATTATATAGAGCGCTAAGTGTCAAATCCAGGTCTTAGGTCTACAACAAACACAAACTAAATAATCTAAATAATATATAACATGCTTCACAAAGACTGAAACACATTTATATTAAAAATGTATTTACACTATGTGCAGGCTATTTGAAAAGTGGAAAGCTTTTCATAGCAATCTAAAACAATATTTATACTAGAAAAGTGGAAAACTTCTCAAAGTATCTAAAAGAAAGTTGAGTACTTGAAAAGTGAAAAGCTTTTCAAAGTAACCAAAATAATAAAATATACAAAAATATACATAAGATCTTTTGATGCCAAGAAAATTTCTAAAAGAAAATATAATCGTTAGATGTAGTTTTTAAAGTTGGGTAAAAGTTCAAAAGTAGGATAAAAGTTCCAAAAATAAGATGAAGGTATCAAAAATAGACCTAAGTTAGGTTTAGTATATTTAAAGTTGTATTTCAATAAAGTGTTGGTTTCCTTTCAGATAATCATCTTTCATCCTGCGCATCCTCTTCCATACATCAAACCTCATTCTTCCACATTCAACGCGCTTCCCAAAAAATATCAAAACAAATTTAAATAAAAGTTAAATCCAAAAATGAAAATTTTAATATTTAATTATATCTTTAACATGATAACGTCCAGTACTTGTTTTATTAAATTCCTTTAGTACATAAACGTTAGGAGAAATTCTCTCTACAATTTCACATTTAATAAACTTAGGTGCTAATTTAGCCGAAAAATATGCAGGTGCATTTGACTGTACAAAACTTCTACGCCAAACTACATCACCGACATCAAAAGAAATGACTTTTCTTCCCCTATTATAATAAAGAGCATTACGCTTATAAGCTTTCAAAAGATAAGCTTGAACTTTAACAAAAACTTCACTAAGTGAATTTAAAGAGTGAGCATAAGTATCTCTAGTACTAAGCTCAAGTTGATCTAAGTTATCAAAAGAGTTACTAAAACGGTGCAAAGATGCATCAAAAATAAGTTCTCTACCGAACATCAAAAAGTTAGGAGTGTACTCTGTAGCAAGATTTACACTACTATTTAAAGCTAATTGGACATGAGGCAAAAACCTTGACCAAGTTCGATGATCATTTTTAACAAAACAAGAAATACATGTTTCTATTGTCTTATTATATCTTTCTACTGGATTATTCTGTGGAGTGTATAGTGCATTATAAAATATTTTAGTTATGTTGAAATTTTTTAAGAAATCTACAAAATGTTTAGATATAAATTGGGGTCCGTTGTCGGCCACTAACATTTTAGGTACACCAAATTTAAGAAATATTTCTTTTTCAAAGATTTTACAAATTACTTTAGAAGTAGCATTTATCATAGAAAATATCCAACAATATTTAGTAAAAACATCTACAATTGAAAGAATGAATCTATGTCCAGAATAAGATTTAGGTAAAATCCCAATAATATCAACGGATAACATTACCATGGGTTGATCAACTTTCTTAGGGTTAACCATCTTACCAGCAGGAGCAGAAGTTGAATGTTTATAAGCTTTACAAATGTCGCAAGAAGAAATATATTTTTGAACGTCTCCGAACATTCCTTTCCAATAATAATGTTGTTTTATTTTATTAAGAGTTTTATGTATTCCAAAGTGTCCAGAATTAATATCATCATGATTAGAACGAATAGTATCTAAAACATGTTCTTTAGGTATAACAATTTTCCAATTTAAACGACTATTAGGGTCAAATTTATTTTTACAGTAACGATACAAAGTATTATCTTCTACTCGAAGGTTTTTCATTCTAGAAGGATATTTTTGACAATTTATAAAGACTTTTCTATACCAAGGGTCTTCTATATCTTCATCTGGTGAGACAATATTTATAGCGGAAACTAATATTGAAGTTATATTGATTCTAGATAAAGCGTCAGGAACTTGATATAAAGATCCTTTTTTATGAACAATATCAAAAGTAAATTGAGAAATACGTGCAGCCCATCGAGCTAAGCATCCACTAGGGTTATTAAGTTTTAAAAGCCACTTAAGACTAGCATGATCTGTCACGACTGTGAATTTCATTCCTTCGACATAAGGTCTAAAATGTTCAATTGAATCTAAAACTGCCAAAAGTTCACGTTCAGTGGTACTATAATTTCTTTCACATTTATTTAAAGATCTTGAATAATAAGCAATTGGATGTTGTTCATTATTTTCGTCTTCTTGACTCAGAACACTACCAATTCCTACAGAACTAGCATCGCAATGTAAAAAGAAAGGTTTCAAAATCAGGACACTGTAAAACAGGTGTAGTTATTAAGGCATTTTTTAAATTAATGAAGGCTTCTTCAGCTTCTTCATTCCAAACAAAAGTATGTTTTATCTTTTTACTTCCGGAAGTTAATTTAGTTAAAGGGGAGGCAATATCAGCGAATTTACAAATGAAACGTCGATAATATGAACATAATCCTAAAAAGCTTCTAAGTTGTTTTACGGACTCTGGTCGTGGAAAGTTCTGGTTCCACCATCTTTTTTATCGACGGCTAATACAGGGGAACACCAAGGAGATTTTGAAGGTTCTATAATTCCTTCCTTTAATAAAACTTCCACTTCATCATAAAGTTCTTTTTGTTTAGCAGGACTCAACGGCCAATATCTACTTTTAAAAGGGTCGCCAGTAACGTTAATTTTATGTTCCACAAGGGTGGTAATTGAACCTGTTTGTCAGTCATGATGAATAATCAAAAATATTAAAGAAACAAAGACAAACAACCAACTAAAAATTCAAAGAATAGTTAAAACTCATCAAAGTTTATAAGATTTTTAGTTAAAACCGATTTAAGTTATTATGTTTTAAAGTTTATGTTAATATTTAATAATGTTCAAAAGTATTTAAAGAAATTTGAATGTACAAAGAAACATTCAAATTGTGAAGTATGTAAGATGCAAAAAAGATTCACAATTTATCTTAATTTTCAAGATTATTAACAACGGCTAAGGTTATATCTATTTGTGAAAAGTAAAATCAATAAACTAGTTAATAATTATGTTAAAAAGCTAGTATTTTCTAATATGAATGTAGCTTAATGCTTCTCAACAGTAAACAAACGTTATAACTTTATATAAGACAAAGATTATATCAATTCAAACAAAAACTTAGCACTTTTAATGTGGTCAAGGTCAGTTCCTTACAAAATGTAAACAACGCATATCTCAAATGTTATTATATAGTAAGTACACACTTAGATTAGTCTATCCAGTATATAAGACATATAAAGAACATTGTATGTTAATTAGTTTTGTTAAAATACAAAAAAAGTTGTAAACAAAGTTACAATTCTGTTTTCAAAGTACAAAAACTGTAAAAATGCTAAAAAATAACACAAAAATTGTGACAAGAAAAACAAAAATAAGATGCAAGAAAGATTATGTATGTGGAGGTAAATCCGGTCCCTGTTCGGGCGCCAATTGTAATAAAAAATTTGTGTTATAAAAAATATAAACGTTACTAGTTGTAACATGAAGGTTATAGAGTATAAAAAGCTAAAAACTAATGTTAGGTAGACAGTATTTATGAATATCGAGCGCCCTTGTTCTACCAAGATCTAAAACTTACCAGGATAAATCAGCGGTGTCATTGAGACTTTTAATCTCGGACCGGGGGACTGGCAAATGATAACACGGTTTTGGGATTGTATGACAAATTTTAATACTTCGAAACGTCCCTTACCTCCAGAATGAGATACACATTATTTAGTTAAAGCCGGAATACTATGTCTAAACATTTGACTATAAATACCATTCGGTTTTCGTTACTTTTTAGGTTAATTTATTTTACATGTTACTACTGAAATTTGGTTATTGTCTTTCTTGCATCTTGCTAATATGAAATTAAAGTTTTAAGGGTAATAAAAAGAGTTATAATGAAATTGGCTTAGCTGCAGCGTCCGGGGGCGTCTGAGCACTCCACTCTAAACAGACGTCATTCATCGTCGCACCAACAGCTCAAAACTACGACGACATCCAAACGGTGTGCGTCGCACAAACACCTCAAACTAACGACGTCTTCCAGCGTCGAACAAACAGTTGACGACACCCATCGTCGCACAAACAGTAGACGACAGTCGTCCAAACAAACAGCGCCAAAGGCTGTAACCAAAAATCCGATTGTAAATATATTTGTCGCCATGAAAGATGACGCGAAACATTTTAGGTTATCAAAAATTGACTCACCGCAAAATCACGTCGCTATTGCATACTAGGACACTATATGTACGCCAATTAGCGTCGCATTCGTTATTTAAAAGAAGGATTCATCTGGTTGAATCAGATTTAAATAATTTACCAAAAATGAGCCCTTTGTATGCCTAGGGGCAAGAAAGAAAAGTGACGTCTCCGATCGAGAAGTGACAGATGTCAAAGTCATTTTTTTTTTGAAAGGTTGTCTATAGGATATTGAATGATCCACAGACCAAGTAATAACTCGATTATTTAAAATCGACTAAAAATGGCTAAATACGAAAATGTTCTAAATTATTTAAAACCAAAAGGTAATTTTGTCAGTCTTAGAAGCTGAAATGTGCTTCCAAACGAAAAATATGTAACGAGTCGAAATACCTCGTTACACACGGAGGGTCCCGAAGCGCAGTCATAGAAAAGATAATAATACTATGTACTGCAGTATAATACCACAGTAATATTATATTATACTAGAAATGCACCGCGGCTTCGCCCGCGTTTAAAACTCCTTTTATTAACTCAAAACTTTTCTTTTGTTAAAACCTTTCTATCATAAAAGACATCAAATAAGAATTAGACAAAGCGGTTCACCCGTTTTCATGTTATCACGTGACTAAGGCAAATCGGGATTAATATTTATAAATTTTATAAAACCCGAAAAACCCAAATTATCAGACTTTGTTAACTACTTCATTTCGAAAAATCCTGCAACACGTACTTACTTATTTATTTACAGAAGTACCTGTGTAAAATTTCAAATAGAACAGACTATCTCATCTTGTACGTCACAATAACTATCGTATGCAAAATTTCAGCACAATCCAAGACAATATTGATGTCAGACTTTGTTATCATTTATCATTTATTTCTTAATAACATTTGTTATAGGTCAATTTTACAGTATAATAAATTTGATTTACATTAAGTAAACATCATTATAGAATTCATAATTGAGTAGAATAGAATTAAATTCATTAAACAACATAAAATATTGTGTTTGTGAAACAATTGTTACATCAGCCTTATTTTTTCATCCAGAAATTCATTTAATGTGTAATAAGCTTTTTTTGTTACCCCACTTCACCCTTTTAGGGGTGGAATTTCGAAAAAGCCTGAAACACGTATTTACTTATTTATTTACTGAAGCACTTGTGTGAAGTTTCGAATATTAAAGACAATCTAATCTTGTTTCTCCTTACAAACTCTGTACCCACCCGTGTTTCATCCCCTTAAGGGGTGAAGTTTAGAAAATCATTTCTCTGAGGGACCAATGTTGTAATAAATATATGCATGCCAAATTTCAGCGCAATCTAAAATAATATTGATTTTCAGACTTTGTTAGCCCATTTCACCCTCTTAGGGGTGGAATTTTGAAAAAGCTTGAAACACATATTTACTTATTTATTTACTGAAGCACTTGTGTTAAGATTCGAATAGAAAATACTATCTAATCTTGTTTCTCCATACAAACTTCGAACCCCCATTTCATTCCCTAAAGGGTGAATTTTTAAAAATCCTTTTTCAGTACACCCTTACGTACTAAGACTCTCCTAATACCCTCCAAATTTCAAGTCTCTACGACTAGCGGTTTAGGCTGTGCATTGTCTGTCAGTCAGTATGTCAGGACAAAGATTCTTATAGTATTAGATTACCGTATTAATACTAAACAAGCTTATTTACTACAACGCCATCTAACGAACTTCTGATACCAACTAAGTGAACGTTAACACAAAGGTGTAGTAGGGTGGTAATAAATATTATTAATAAGGTAAACAGTCGTTCATAGATGGGGCTATAGTAAAAAACACGTTTTTTTTGTATGGGGACTCCCTTGAATTTTTAACTTTGTTCTGTTTTTAGTATTTGCTGTTATAGGAGCAACAGAAATACATCATCTGTGAAAATTTCAACTGTCGAACTATTACAGTTCATGAGATACAGCCTGAAGACAGACGGACAGACAGACAGACAGACAGCAGAGTCTCAGTAATAGGGTTCTGTTGGTACCCTTTGGGTTCGGAACCCTAAAAATGGACTACAACTGTATACATAAGTTATGTACCTATATAATTTTGCCAGTTACTTAATTAGGCCTCTAGTCTATCAACCATGGACAATGTGACTGTTGGCAAGAAGGTAAGGGAAATAACCATAGATATTACTTTGTTAAAGTAAGTCAGACAAGTATTTACATTAATATTGGCATAATGCTATGCTGAAAACAAATTTCTCATATTCAATTAATTTGGTGAACTCTGTTGTGAAATACTATTTTAATTTCAGAGCATACTACATAAAGTGGACAGGTAAAAAATTTACAAATCAACCAATGTGCATAACTTTTAAGGCTAAACTTTTAAGCCTAAGCTATCAACTCAACCCAGCGGTTTCATGTCTCATTCATGTTGGAACATTTTTCATGTCATGAGTTGCAGGCATGCCGCTCAAATGTTGCCGTGATAAGCTGGGTAGCACTTGTAGGTGCATGTCACTGACATGACTTTTGTGAAACTTTGTCACCACCTTTTGACGGCTTTGGTGTGCAGTCTCTTAGTTACACTAGCAACAGTGCTGGTGCTGTTGCTGGTGTGACTAAGAGACTATTATACCACCAGCACCAGCAGTTGTCACATCATACTAGCCTATGCTAACTCATTTAATCATTTAATATGTATTTGTATGCAATAGGAAGAGATAAGAAGGAGAGGAAGAGATTTAGAAAAATCTAAACTATTCTATTACCTGTTTACATCTCCTATAGCATGGAACATTCCGAGTTATGAGGAACTGCTTGTCAGCAGGCAGGTATGGTCGTATCTTGGCCTCCTCGCCCTTGGCCCACTGCCAGGTGGGGCAGTGGTGCACCAGGTGATCCCCTGCTGCCACAAACTCTTCCGGAGTCAAGACTCCTGTCTCTTGGAACTTTGACTCCTAAGCAATACAAAAGAAAAATATTACTTTTGAAAAGCCTTTGTATAGTAGCACTAAAAAGATATTAATGTACAGGTAAACTATTGAAATATTAACCAACATTTTGATTGTCATTATGTTACACACAAGGACCTATAATTGTAATTCTAGAAAAATTTAGTTTAAAGAGTTGTGGCTATCTACATTTCCACACAAGATTCTTGACAAATTTTGATATATTAATATTAATCAGCACGTAAGACAAAATTGTTCTATCCGCGATAAAATCCACGTAAGAATGTGTGGCTGTGTCCTGTCTAAATGCAGTGTTATCAGAGTGAGAACCTACCTTGAGAACCGGCGTCAAATATCCCGCTACACCGAGGGCGGTGCCCTTTACAGTGTTGATCATACTCTGCATAATGAAGCACTTTTACTTATGAATAATGATAATATTGACGTTCCTGAAAAGGGCCAGAATTCACAAGTCTTTTGCCTGGTGGAGTTTATCTTCGCTGCGGCAAACCACACAACAAAGCAAGCAAAGATTATGACTGACGGTAAAAAAAAATGAAAATATGAACAATACAGAGAAGACCATGAACCACAGCCATGAACTGAAGATATATTATATATTCAATGTACTCTGTGGATTGGATATATTATGTTACTCTTTGAACTGAAGACAAGACGACGACAACAACATCATCTGACAATGACAACTGACAAGTCAACTGACAATAGTAACAAGTGTCAAGAAGTAGCATAGACGTAATAAAAAATATGGTGCACAGCCGTAAACAGAGAAAAGAATATACCGCGGGTAGGCATGTCTCTTTCCCACATGAAATTGGATATACTATGGAGTTATTCCATGTAACTAACGGATAAGGACAAAGCTATAATATTTACCTCTCTCAGTGCGTGCCGGTTTTTACAGGGTCAGTGACAAAGTTAGCCGTTTTTAGCTTAACGAACTGTGAACTTTATTGCTATGTACGTGTCCTCGGAACAATGAATTGTTCCGCGGTACGTGTCACTGGGTTCTAAATACATATATGGTTATATCACAGATTATACAGTAGTTACTACGTGTTATGTTACAATCTTCTATCTCATGTGGCCACGTTACCCAAATTTCTGTAGTTCCTTACTTTATGTGCACTGCAGACATTTTGACAAATTCAATGCAACAATGAACAATGACTGAATGACAATTCCGTTTGCTTTAACTATAATATCTATGTTAGTCTGTAAGGCATATGTTTCAATATGGGCCTATGTAACATCTATATTAGTTGCCTGAAATAAATGTATTTATTATTATTATTATTATATTATAACCACACACTTACCCATGAAACTTTTAACACTCAAGTTATTAGTCACTATTTTAAACCGATTTGCAAAAAGAAGGAGGTTCTAAATTCGTCTGTATGTTTTTTTTGTATGTACGTTACGCGAATACTCCGTCAGTTCTAAACCGATTCCAATGGTTCTTTTTTTAATCGGTAGGGTACATTTTCAAAATAGTCTCATTGTAATTTCATCGATATCTGATAAGTATCTCCAGAGATAATCAATCAATCAAATATTTTATTTTCTAGAATACAGTACAAAATGATCTTATTTATTAACGTGTAGGTCAGTGTATCCAGCCTGCAGGCAGGCGTGCAAATATTTACGGTAAGATGTCAATAATAATAAATTAAATATGAATTAAATGAAATATTTAAAATTAGATTTACATTCATTAAAGCATTTACTGTTAATTTTCTTAGTTATCAAAAACTCAGATAGTCCTTAATTTTCCAACAACCATTGATGCAAATGAATTTTAAATTTATTATTCTGTAACAATTGAATGCTGTCAGGTAACTTATTATAAATAATTATACACATATTATACGCATTTTTTTTATAAATCTCTCTATGACATGATGGTTGAAACAGAAGATTTCGAATTTTTTCTCTTTTTTGTCTTAAAATAATTTCGTTACGTTTCCTAAAGTATGATGAATGTAGATTTGACTATAAACGTCTAAAACTTGTTACTGAAATTGACTCGTGGGACATGGAAGTCGGTTGTTTTAGTTTTTAAGCTATCTTAATTATGTAAACTATCGTTTTGCGTATCTACAGAAACACGTACAATCACAACACTACAACTCAATTACGCAGGACGCAGGAATATCCAACACACCACCGAGTAGGTAATTAATGACATTTCACTCCATCATACAATTATAAAAATAATCTATTATATCTTATATATTTATAAATCATATCCATAATATAAAGCACGAGCGTATTATTCTGTGTTCACATTTTACTTAATAATTACGATTTACGATTACAATAATAATTAATGTTCTGGTTTCATAAGCAATGATCCCAACATAAATGTATGAAGTTGATGTTCTTCTCCCCGTGAGTAGTATTGTTCTGTAGTCGCCCGTGTGGCGTCCTTGCTCACGCTAGCTCCTCGACAGCTCCACAATCGGTGGCGAGGTGAGGTAGCCCAGATTGGTGGGGGGAACAGAGTGTCCGTTCTATACGTAGTATTATTATCTGTTCTGTGCCCGTGCGAAGCCGGGACGGGCTGCTAGTAATAATATTATAAAGAGAGAACATTTGTATTTTTCTATAGATGTTTGTAATGATTTGGCTCAAAAACTACTGGACCGATCTAAAAGATTCTTTCACTAATATACAGAATAAACTTTCATAATAATATCGTTTAAAAACTAAAAAAGAACCGACTTCAATGCCGCACTATTCATTTTCAGTACCAATTTTGAGATGTTTATCTCAATATCTCTGGAGATACTTATCAGACCTAGATAAAATTACCATGGTTCTACACTTGGTATATCTCCTTTCGAACAAAAAGAGAATAATCAAAATCGGTTCATAAACGACGACGTTATCCGCAAACAAACATAAAATATATATATATATATATATATATATATATATACGGTCGAATTGAGAAACCTCCTCCTTTTTTTGAATTCGGTTAAAAATAGATTATATATTATCCGGTTTAAATCATACATTAGTAGAGACCTATTTTGCAACCTAAGTCGACAATAAAACGTTCAAGAAAACACGTTTTTACGCGGCGCTGCTTAAACAGAAATAGATATGAGAAAAGTGTTAATGGAATATTTATAGAACATAGTTAGATCTATTAATAAAACTGGCCAAGTGCGAGTCAGCATCGCGCCTCTTATCGTACACTTAGGGAGGGTTCCGTACAATACGAAACATAACAGAGTATACCTCATATATTTCATTAATTGATATTACCAAGAATATTTGGTTTGTTCGCGATCTAGAAAGACGGGGCTCATTTTGTCTTAACTAATTAGATTATAGATGGCGTTTAAAAACACGTTTATTGTATGAGGACCCCCTTTAATTTTTAACTTTATTTTGTTTTTAGTATTTGTTGTTCTAGCGGCAACAGAAATAAACCATCTGTGAAAATTTCAACTGTCTAACTATCACGGTTAATGAGCTATAGCCTGGTGACAGACGGACAGACAGACAGACAGACAGACAGACGGACAGCTGAGTCTTAGTAATAGGGTCCCGTTTTACCCTTTGGGTACGGAACCCTAAAAAGTCTGCAATAGCATATGTCTATCTTAAGGTTGACTCACAGTAACCGTTATAATCTTTAATTTTTAAGTGAAAAACATTACCTAACTTCCAAGGCTATTTTCTACAATACAGTATTAATTCTTATCCAAATAATTACGTTAATTACCTTGGTCACATATTATAGATTAAAATTGTCTTTTACAATATATAATGTAAATGAAAACTTTAGAAGATATCATAGATTCAAAGTTACTCGCCACGAAAAATAATAAAATATTTGCAGCGAAATCACAGATTAGACAATAGTTACTATGTAAACATTATTAGCTTAGCTATTTCTGTAGATCCTAACCGATATAAATCAATTTGATGTCAATATAGTTTGATTAAACTTATAAAACTACCTGTTTCCTGCGGCTTTGCCTGCGTTAAAAAGTATCCTATGGTCTTATTCATTAATATGTAGTTACTGTCTTACTGTCCCTGTGCAAAATAAATCGAACAAACAAATATACAAACTGACTTTCGCATTTATCATCTTGGTATTGATAATTATGTGGTCGAGGATGGCGAACACGCTAACCTAGAATGGAATGACCTCCGAGAGCTGTGCTGCCTGAACACCGTAAGGTTATGGCGGCAGATTTTTTCTTTGATGGTGGTAAGCTACTTTTTGGAAGCAAGTCAGGCAGAATATCGATTTAATGATCGCACTACCTGTGTATGAACCCATGATGAGACCCATGATTCATGAATGCACATAGAATCTTGAGAAAATCAATTGGTATATAGCTAGATTTATGACCAGCGACCGTCGGGTTAGAAGTCAAGGTAACTATCCTTTACGCTAACCGACCGTCCAATATTATGTATCAATTTCACCCGTGCGAAGCCGGGGGGGGCTGCTAGTATATAATATGTACAAAGACATTCTATAATAAACTCAACTGCTTACTCCGGCCGACCTTGAACGGAGTTTGTCTCTTTCTTTTGCATGGACCACTTATATATACTATACATATAGTATAGAACACATATAGAACTAGCAGGCAGTAGCAGGTTGTTAGACAAGGACACACTCCCAACCGGGTATCTTTCGTCTGGGCCTATCTGAATCTGAATTAACCATCACTTTATATTACGTCTATGAATATGTATAACCCACGGAGAATACAAGTGTCACAAGTATAACTTGGCGGTGGTGGTTTTGGAACTAATTCTTTTAATTGAAACTGTGAGTTTGACGTTTGAGAGATTACTGCGACATTATTGTTGATAAATCTGCTACATTAAAATAGTTCAATAATGCCAAAAGTATTTAAAAGTGGTTTAAGAGAAACTGTTATCAAAGTACAAAGTAAAAGCGCAGTGGCGCACAGGCACGCCAAGTTATACTTGCCATTCTGTAGACTCTACTCTCTAATCGATTTCCTATGACATTACTATTATGTCATTGTCAGTTCTGACAGGTAGTATCAGTGTCAACTATCATGTCATTTCTACTTCTACATGGTTTGATTTGATTATGTCTATACATTTTCGTATTTTTCTTGTAATTATTTCGGTGTCGGAAAAATTGTCAATTCGTAACAACGCACGTCTGAAACCAGTTAGAAATAGTTTTTTCATTCCCCTCGATTCCCCTGATATCATCAAGCCATGGAAGACGTATTGGATGAAGTTGTATCATCGGAAGATTTGCAAGTAATGACATTTTTGTGCAATGAAAGTGCAACGTTGTGTGACTCATGTGCCGTTGTAAACTTACTTTGTTGTTTTTGTTGTGCAGAAGTTCGAAAGAGTATTCCACGAGCAGCTGCACCAGGGTAATGTGACGCACAAGGCCCAGTTTGAGTATGCCTGGTGCTTGGTCAGAAGTAAATATACTACGGACATCAGAAAGGTTTGTACGAATTCTGACGCTCAATATCGGCTGTTTGGGGTCACTAAATATTATAGTTAATGTTTGTTTATTGTGCAGAGTTCAAAGGTTAGATAAGATAATGCGTTATTTGTTAACATTTTATTTTCAATAACGTGCGAAAGTTACATCAATGATGAACCTATACACAATTTGGTAGAGAATTTAACTATTATAAATAAATTATCACAAATTATTGCACAAAATTTCAACTCTAAAGTAAGAATGTAACAAAAGGCATACTGACTACTTACTATTTGTAATTTCCAGGGTATCCTCCTCCTGAAAGAGTTGTTCAACTCACACCCTGAAGGCAAACGTGACTACCTGTTCTATCTCGCCATCGGCAATGCCAGGATCAAGGAGTACAACAAGGCCCTGCACTATGTCAAGTCATTCCTCGAGATTGAGCCAGCCAACCAGCAAGTGCTTGCTTTAGAGGTATTTTACACAATTTGTTTAGGTGGTAAATATTAACTGTTTAATACAGAAACAATAGAATAGCAGAGTGCATAGTAATATTTTATAGAATAGCAGAGCATTCCATGATAAAAAATGTTGGAGAGCTAATTGTAAACCAGTAATATTAAAAAAAAACCTTTTTAAATACAAGCTTTTACATAACCTTGGTAATGTAAAAGC
Source organism: Cabera pusaria (assembly GCA_954871355.1). Taxonomy (NCBI): domain Eukaryota; kingdom Metazoa; phylum Arthropoda; class Insecta; order Lepidoptera; family Geometridae; genus Cabera; species Cabera pusaria. Next base: position 29,055,514 of record OX940887.1, read on the forward strand.
TTGTATTTAAACTAGCGGCAGATTATCTCTTTGTTGGTGGTAAGCTACTTTTGGTAGCAATTCAGGCGGAACCTTCATATAATATGATCTAACTACCTTTAGGAAGCAATGTATTTATGTGTATAGATGCATATTTATCAGTAATATCACAAATTTTACATTGTCAAGTTATATGAGATAAAGTTATCACTACCTCTGACGTCACCTTCCTATCAAAGGGTTTTTTCATTTGGTGTTTGGTTATTTTTCCTCAAAGGTATTGGTTTGCTAATTCCATTAGCGTTAAATAGCTTATGGTAGGTAGCATATTTGGTAAACATTGCATAAAACATTCCTGAAGATGTATTTACAAATTATTCCTGAAATTACATAGCCTGCATTTGAATGTGAATTTAAGACAGGTGCTGTAAAGGAGCAGTGCTATATCATTGCACCCGTTGACACATGTTGTGTCTCAGACACATATGTACTTATATTTTTTGTCAAGATATTACCTATAGTCTACATTATATTTCCTGGTTTCATTTTCGATATAAATTAACAGGTAGTCCTTTGACCTACTAGGCAACATTTGCACGACTTTAAATAGTTAATAAATTACTAAGCTATTATCTATACGGTAAATCGACTTTTTACTTAAATATCGATTTAAAAGTATTGATTTGGTTTCGCTGCTTACCACCTGCCTAGACGGCCATTACAGCTCATTCTTTTTCCGTGCGAAGCAACGAGAGCACGTGCTCCGTCACCTCATACAAATCGTTCTTTTTTTTAAAATTAAAATAAAATAGCATCAAAAGTGATACAATGGAAAAAATAAATATAAGTGAAAATTATTTGTGAAAGTGTTCGAGGCAAAAACACTATCAACAACGATGCCATGGAGCACAGACGTGCACACTGCAGGTTAGTTGTGAACACATATCACCAATCAAGTACTGTTCTATACGAAAGTCTTGTACGGTGTATTTGCCCAAGATCTCAATTGAGACGCGGCAAGCCATAGGTTTCTAATGGAATGTGGCTAACACACTATATACAACACATAGTGTTTCTTTCAGTGTAGTACGGTGTATATATACCTATCAAGTACTGTTCGATATGAAAGTCTTGTACGGTGTATTTGCCCAAGATCTCCATTGAGACGCGGCAAGCCATAGATCTCCATCGAGACGTGGCAAACACACTACGTATAACTCATAGCATTTCTTAGTAATGTCTGTGCACACTAACGCCCTAGATTCAAAAGTGAACGTGGCCTTTTATTATACAAGAGGTTATGGATTCGTACTAATGAACCATACCTACTTTTACAAATATTAGGATTAAAATATTATACACTAATTTGCTTTTAATGATATATTACCTTTGTCTTCTAAAAGATGAGCCGCAAGTATAGGATTTCAAATCTCAACCTGGCCCTATAAGGCCGCTGCCCGGCCAGGAAAAAATCGACGTTGCCAAGGAGAATATTACACTCGCCTAGTGGGAAGCAACATGTTTAAATCCACAAGCACATTTTATGCTCGCTCAAGCATGAGCTAACACCGGCAGTGTATAGAACTTTAGATCGTTTCCATAATAATTGAAACTTCAAGTGACGGATTTTGTATTCCCTGCAATCTATGTGGCTAAGTTTTACATTAGCTGACATCGAGTTAAGGGCCAGGGTTCTTTCCACAAAAAGGTCTTATTTCACGAAGGCTTCATGTGAAGTTTTAACTTGCAGAAACTAATACTTTTTGAGAAATAAATATTTCAAAATCACAGCACTTTTCTTATAGTCTCTATTGTTAAGGTGAAGACACATTGTTATCATGTTCTTTATGCATAGCACTTACACTATATTCCACTAAGGTTCACTATACACTATCACTACACTAATTCGAACGGTTTAGTTCTTTTGAGTCTTCTCTCTATATCTGTGAGGTCGAGGAGTTGTATTGCCTCGACGTTCACGTGATGGTGAAGCCTTCGTTCGTGAGCTTCTGCACATTTTTTGATGGTGCTGGCGACAACCTCTATGTGAAGGTCCCGATGGAGGTCATCATTGCGTATATACCAGGGTGCTCCAACTATTCCTCTCAGTACTTTATTTTGGAATCTCTGTATGATGGCAATGTTGCTTTGTTTGGTGCAGCCCCAAAGCACCATAAGTCCAGACGGGCATAATGACTAGTTTGTATATAAGAATCTTGTTTTGTATTGATAGTTTGGATTGTTTTCCAAGCAACCAATACATGTTCTTATAGCGGAGGTCTAATTCATCTCTTTTTTTCTTCACATGGGCTTTCCATCGTAATTTCGTATCAAGCGTCATGCCTAGATATTTGGCTGTATTCTCATATGGTACTTTATTACCATTGAGAAAAACTTCACAATACTTTTCATATTTGTTGGTAAAGTTGATGTGGATGGATTTAGATTCATTAAGCTTGATCCTCCATTTTGTTGTCCAGTTATAAACCTTATTAATAGCTTTTTGGACTTTAGCCGCCGCTTCTTCGTGAGTGCTGCCTACGGCCATGATTGCTGTGTCATCTGCGAAGGTTGCTATTGTGTTGTCTTCTAATTTGGGAATATTGCAGGTGTACAGAAGGTACAGGACCGGACCAAGTACACTTCTTTGCGGAACTCCGGCTTTGATTTGTTTTAATTCTGAATGAGCCTCTTCTTGTCTTATCCTAAACATTCTGTCTGAAATATAAGATTCTAGGATATCCGAGTACGGCTTCGGTAAGAACTTTTTAAGCTTATGCACAAGGCCTTCGTGCCAGGCTTTGTCAAAAGCTTGTGCCACGTCAAGAAACAGTTGAGCGTACCATTTTTTCTTCGAGAGTTTTTTCTATTATGTTAGTTATTCGGTGGACTTGATCAATTGTCGAATGTTTTTCTCTAAATCCAAACTGGTACTCAGGGATGAGGTTAGAGCTTTCTTTCATTGGTTTTAGCCTTTTGAGTAACAGCTTTTCAAATAGTTTGGACATTATCGGCAAAAGAGATATTGGTCTATAGGATGATGTTAAATGTGGTGGCTTGCCTGGCTTTCCTATCATTATTACTTCTGCAACTTTCCACAAATCCGGTACATATTTCAATCTAAATGAGGCATTTATGATTGTTGATAATTTTACCAAGCTCTTTCTCGGCAAGTTTCGCAGTATTTCCCCTGATATCAGGTCATATCCAGGGGCTTTTCTTGGGCTTATACTATATTTAATTTCTCGTAGAACTTCTCTTGGCGTCACTAATTTGATGTATTTCGGTTCGTCTAAGTTGGTAGAGTTTACTTCTAAGGTTAAGGATTCGCAAGTAATCTCAGAATTGTTTGGTCTGAATATACTTTCTAGATGCTCAGCAAATCTTTTTGCTTTCTGCTCGTTATTAATAGCCCACGTTCCATTTTCTTCTTTAATAGGCGGAATTTGTACGGTTGGCTTTTTTGCGTTTTTAGTTGCTTTCCACAAAGAGTAGTCTGTGCTTTTATCACTGGTTAGTTTCTCGATGTATATGTTTGTATTATCGTCGTTATAACTCTTTATCTGTCTGCTTAGGTTAGCGGTGAGATTATTCAGCTTTCTTTTGTCTTCTGGGCATCTAGATCTATGCCATTTTTTTCTCTGTTTTCTCTTTTCTTCTATAAGATGCTTAATTCTTACCGGATATATATTGCGTTTAGCTGTTCTATTAAAATCAGGTGTGTTTTTCCATGCTGCTTGTTGAATATGTTCTATAAATCTTTGTAACTCCAAATTTAATTGATCTGGTCTTTTTAATGATACCTTAAGATCTACAGAACTATCCAGATCTTGCTTAAAATTTTCCCAATTCGTGTGCCGGTAACATAAAGATGGTACTTTTTCTCTATGTTTAATACTCTCACATATTTCGAGATATATAGCAGAGTGATCAGAGTTTAAGTCGTAGCTCTGGCGTGTTCTCATATAGTTCAAAGACAAATTTTTGACACTAAACAAAATCAAAGAGGTCAGGTATCTTTTTCGGATCTGTGGGCCAGTAGGTAGGCGTTCCAGTTGAAATTGAATCGCATTTCATGTCTTTGATTGCGCTGAATAGTTCTCTACCTTTAGTATTTGACAGTCTTGAGCCCCAATAAGTGTGCTTAGCGTTGAAGTCACCTCCAAGTACAAATCTGTTACCCAAACTTGTCAAAAAGCTCACATACTGTTATCATATACCGCGGCGGGCAGTAGATAGATGATACCGTTACAGGATATTTCTTTGTTTTAAGACAGATAGCTACAGCTTGGATATCTTTTTCTTCGTAAGTTAAATTTTTATGATGATCAGTATTGTCTCTTATTATAACGGCACTACCACCTCTTGCTGTATTATCAGGATGAAGTGCGTGATAAATTTTGTAGCCCTTAAACTTAATGAAACATTGTTTTGTAAAGTGGGTTTCTGAAACCAAACATACGTCAATTTTTTCCATATCTAGGATTACTTGCAATTCATTTTGATGTTTTAGTAATCCATTGCAGTTCCAGGCCATAATTCTCAGTTGTTTGTTCATTATGTAGCTCTAGATTTTGCTCATTTGGTGCTATTTTACTTGCCTTGTGCACTTGTATACAGTGCAGACCATATTTAAAACATTTTAATTAGAGATAACAGATTGTTGAAAAGTCGTGATCTCTTATTTGCTTATAACATCTGGAGCTGTATGACATCAGCCAGTTCCATTTTAACCATTTTCCTGGAAAATACATTTGCAACGAAGGATTTATAAATAAATAAAATATAATAAAATCCGTTTATTTCAGGCAATGCCCATATTATCAAATGCTACAATTTAAAGCAAATCAATATTTTGTTAAAACAAATTTCAAACTCTTACAGTAAATAATAATTTATTACCTTTGAACGTAGACTTATCTTACCTTCACACCTATAAGTGATATGTGCTCTTAACTACTGTGAAACGAAACAGCACAGAGTATAAGCAAGTGAATCAAGCAAACGTTGTGCGCATGCGGCGTTGACATGCCAGCGGTGTACAATTAATTTACACAGTGCGTCACGCAGCGCCGCGCCGCTGGTGTTCACTTAGATGTGATCCGCGATACAGCCGGCTAGACTGTGTCTTCGCAGACCATTGTTGTCAAATTCTATAATAGACCCATTAGAAAGGAATCAAACATGTAAAACCTGGTAGTTGCTCATACCCTTTATATCACAACCTTTCAGGTCTAAGATCATACCAATAATAATTTATTTGATTCCTGTAAGCAATAGTAAGCATTATGCTACGACCAATATTTCGAATAGTTTTGTTTCTGATAACGTAGTTATAACTTAACGAATTTATGATATATATATATATACGTATATATACCTAATTGAAACATAATAATAATAATAATATCTCTTGTGTTTCATTTACAGTGAATTTATCTAACATAAGATACACAGCAAATATGGAAAACTTGATCTCTGAACATCTACCTGTTAATTTATATCGAAAATGAAACCACGAAATATTATATATGATCAAACGAACTTCTGGAAGTGAAGTTCGATCGATATAATATGAGTGGTTTCATTTGAATATATAAACACCCAACCCACCCAAAACCCAGTTTTGCAGAAACACGAGATACTCAGTAGTGACTTTAAAAATAATGAGCTGTAATGGCCGCCTAGGCAGGTGGTAGGAAGCGAAACCAAATCAATACTTTTAAATCGATATTTAAGTAAAAGTCGATTTACCGTATAGATAATAGCTTAGTAATTTATTAACTATTTAAACCAAATACTTGGCAAGGAAATTTTTCTAAATTTTTTTTAACTTTGCAGTTAAATTATGTTTTTAGGATCACTAAGGACAGGTGAAAAAATAATAAAAAAGTTTAACGTATCTTCCAGTGTACAATGCCAATTTTATAATATATAAAAAATAATAAAAATAATGGATTGACCTATTAATTTACATTATATCATGAACAGTTGTCAGGGAGTTCTATAATTTATGATAGCTAGGTTCTTGTTGCGAGTCCTTAGATCTGTATAATTTGATGTACATATTTTTTTAAATAAAACTTACTAACAATGACGGTTGCACATTACTAGTAGTCTTGTTAAGAGGGAACGCGGGGAGATATGACCCTTCAAAAATCTCAGGCAGATTAAAAGGCTTATATTTCTTTTTGCAATTGGTTGGTTAAAAAAAGCAAATGATAGGGGCGTAGCTACAGCAGACATTGATTTTTTGTAGAAACAAATTTTGCGCTAGAATCATTTTCCAGGGAGGAAACGGGGGAATACATTTGTATGGAAAAGTGCACCCCGCGTTCGCTCTTAACCCCTCCAACCAAGCTAAATATGCTTGTGTCTGGAGAGGGTTCACGTCAATAGTGCAATGGGTGGGGATCGAACTCACGACCTCTCGTTCGCCAGGCCGACGCCTTAGCCATTGGGCTATTGCTGCTTATATTTATATGATACACTTATATTATTTATTAGCTGACCCGGCGAACTTCGTGCCGCGAATATAAATAAACTGTCCAAGTGCGAGTCGGACCCGTGCGGGTCCGACTCGCACTTGGACAGTTTCGACGAGACGCAGGGTTCCGATTTAACAAAATACACTTATATTATTTATTAGCTGACCCGGCGAACTTCGTGTCGCGAATATAAATAAACTGTCCAAGTGCGAGTCGGACCCGCACACGCAGGGTTCCGATTTAACAAAATTTGCCTAAAAATATGTTTCTTGTATGAAAACACCCTTTCATTTATAATTTAATTTAGTTTTTACCCTTTAATTTTTTATTTAATTTAGTTTTTAGGGTTCCGGAGTCCTGACAAGGAACCCTTATAGTTTCGTCATGTCCATCTGTCTGTATGTCTGCGTCTGTCTGTCTGTCCGAGGTTTTGCTAAGAGACCTATAATACTAGAACGCTGTAATTTTGTAGGGATGTGTATATAAATTACGCCGACAAAGTGGTGAAATATATTTTTTTTAAATATTTTTTTTAGGGTAGCTAAATATTAAACTTTAAAGTGCAAATTTTTGTTCCAGTAGGGGTTCCCCCCCCCTAAGGTTTAGGTTATAAACCCCCTAGGTTTATAAACACACGAAGTTATCCGCGAACAAACATTAATTAATGTTTTACAGGAAAGTAGGTAGAACAGTTTATATGGGAAAATGAAAATTTTGTTTTTGCAGTTTTTACAAATTTTCTCACCGTTTAAACCTTCCCTGGACTACGACAAACATTTCAAAACCAAAATCAGCTAAATCGGCCCAGCCGTTCTCGAGTTTTAGCAAGACTAACGAACAGCAATGGATTTTTATTTATAAGATTTACACATGAAAACAATAAATGATTGAGTATTGAATAACGCCTGCAATGATATCTATATTGTTGTGATTCCAGCGTCAGATCAACAAGCGCATGGAGAAGGAAGGTCTGATCGGGATGGCGGTGGCTGGCGGCGCCGTCCTCGCCATCGGCGGCATCGTGGGCCTGGGGATCGCGCTCGCCTCCAAGAAATAGCACATGGGCTTCCTGTGAGTACTCACCTATTACATGGAATACTATATTAGGTACATATAAGGCAATGGATATGAAAGTGGACGGCTATAGTGGAAGAGGAAGACCGAAGAAAGTGTGTGGACTGTGTGATAGCAGATATGGATGTAAAAAGAGTGGATATGAAAATGACTGCGGATACACCCAAATGGAAGATAATGACATGTTGCACCTACCCCACATAAGTGCGATAAGGGTACATTGGGTACATGACAAGCAAAGTTGGCATAGTGCAGCTAGCCTTTTATAAACCGGATAAAGATCAGTTGGCGCACCAAAAAAATGTAGTCAGAACTTTAGGTGGTAGGTATTATATATATGTTCCGCCTGACTTGCTACCCCACAGGTGGAAGGAGCATATTATATCGATGTTCTGTCTGACTTAGTACCAAAAAGTGTTAGTTTTTAAACTATCTTATTTATAGCATCAAATATTGCGGGTTCTTGTTAAAAGCGCACTGAGTCAATTATTTAATTAATTACTATACTTTAAATAAATTAAATCTTTTTCATAAATACTTTTAAGTGTGAATTATCATTAGGACTAATTTAACAAATCCACATTGTGATAGGAACTGTATCTATTGTTCCAGAATGAGCGCTCTAATGGGTGTTCATTATCTTCTCACGAAGAAACAAATAAAAAAGGATTAAGGGGGAGTCTCCACATCACGCTTCCTAACCTTTCCACTAAATGATGTCGTTTTCACTGAAGCTTTAGATGTATAATTTTGATACAAAATGCCCAAATATATTTAATACTTCTTTCACGCTTCTAGTTAAAAATATGATTTTTCTATATCCTTAATGTAGAATATAATTATAAGAGTACCACTAGTAGTATAGTTAGAGTATGTGTGATAAATATGTGTAATTAATATATTTATTATTTTACCTTTAGACATAGGCACTATTTATTGTAAGATATAATATTATGTAACGAGAGGCTGTTGTGATTCCATAGAATAAATTATTTTGTTTATCTGTCATACTTTGTTTACGTATTATTTGAAATTTCATTTATTCGCTTTTAGTTTTATCGTATGAACGTTTGAATTTATTTATGTTTAGAATAATGATTAATTTCTGTTAATTACCATTGGTTGTGTAGATAGTTTATAGATCTCGTGAGTTTGAATCGTGATTATAAACTACCGACAATAGGGAATATTCATGATATTTTTAACCGACTTCAAAAAAAGGATGAGGTTTCTCAATTCGACCGTATATATATATTTTTTTTTTTATGTTTGTTCGCGGATAACTTCGTCATTTATGAACCGATTTTGATTATTCTTTTTTTGTTCGAAAGGAGATATCCCAAGTGTGGTACCATGGTAATTTTATCTAGGTCTGATAAGTATCTCCAGAGATATTGAGATAAACATCTCAAAATTGGTACTGAAAATTAATAGCGCGGCATTGAAGTCGGTTCTTTTTTAGTTTTTAAACGATATTATTATTTCACTGATGGAATGGATGTACATTTAAAATAAGGTAAAAAAATTTAATAATACTGAAAGTGTTCAAATTAAGCTACACAAAATAGTTGCAAAAAAAATTTTTTATTATGAGGTGTTTCAACGCCGCCAAATTTTCGCGCCTTTGTGACGTCACAACATACCACAGCTGTCACCACAGATTCAAGCTTTGTAATAAAAATAGTACGTATTCGTACAACAGTGCGTACTATTTTCTATGACAAAGATTTAATCTGTGGTGACAGCCGCGATATGTTATCACTTCACTTTATAATTGACAAGTGGTGATGTGTTTTTCAAATTAAAATTTCCCAAGCATGTTTTGCATTTTTAACCGACTTCAAAAAAAGAGACTTCTCAATTTGACCGTTTATGTTTTTTTTTGTTTGTTCGCGGATAACTTCGTCGTTTATGAACCGATTTTGATTATTCTTTTTTTCGTTGGAAAGGATATATCTCAAGTGTGGTACCATAGTAATTTTATCAAGATCTGATAAGTCTCTCCAGAGATATAGAGATAAATACCTCAAAATTGGTACTGAAAATTAATAGCGCGGGATTGAAGTCGGTTCTCTTTAGTTTAGTTTAAACGTCTTATTCATAAAATATTTTAACCAATTTAAGAGTATTTTATTTATAAAACATTTTAAGATATAATTTACCAGAACAATAATGATTCGAAAACAAATGATTTCAAGTACATTCAAACCACATGCATATGTCCTATTATACCCACTAGTGTTACTACACAGAAAATGCATCGGACATGCACGACACCTAGGTCGAGACAGTCGACATCAAACAGTGGTGAGTATAATAGTCGGTAGTTTATAATTATAATCATAGTTATAGAAATAATGTATTTAATATCTAACGACAATTATGGTCTATGATGAAAAAAAACACTGAAATGTGTCACCTCAGTATATCGCACTGAAAGGGGTTACCTGTTGCAAAATATAATTAAATCAAATAAAACGAGTAAAGTTTCAAAACAATTATTTTATTATTGTTGTATATAATAGTAATGTAGTGAAGCGGCGCAGAACTAGTGCCCTACCGAATGGCGCAGGGTTTGACACGTCACCAAATAAATAATAAATAAACCTAATACGGCGTTTGATCCTTTTTAATGAGTTCGTTTAATTGACCACTAACGCAAGTCATGTCCAACAAAATATAACTATAGACATACACGCCCCCCTAACATCCGATTTCTGTTTCCATTTACGCTAACGCAAGTTCAAAATGTATGGGAATGACATTTATTTTTCCGCAACAAAGTTGTCGTTCCCATAAATTTTGAACTTGCGTTAGCGTGAATGGAAACAGAAATTGGATTTTGTCTAGGGGGGCTCAGTTCAGTTCAGGTACTACAAGTACTGACATTCTCTGCAATGTCAGTTCTATACATTTTTGACATTACGAAGCTAGCGTCTGAAATACGAAAAGACTGAATCATCAGCCAGTAGCTTCATGCAGTCAACAATGTATACTTGTATTTTGACTTATCAGGGACCGAAATCTGGATCAAAATTCGACGTTAAGTCGATTTCCAATATTTAAAAAAAACATACGTTGATTATTCAGTAATTTAAGTCTGTCAATGTGGCGTTGGTGGTTAATTATACTAAGTTTACAATGAGTGGGCTCTTTATGAATATTGATGGCAACTCTAGTGGCAGTCGTATACAGTGGCGCCACCACATTAAATCGGGTAAACGGTTATAACTTTCAACTCTACAGTTACATATTAGATGATCAGAGTTGTTACAGAGATAAAATTGTGCTTACACTTACGTCGAGACACAATCTCATCTTTATAACAAGTCAAGGTGGCAAAGACATAAATATTCGAAATTCTTAAATCAACGATTCATAAATTAAATTTATCATTTATTTGTGCTTTCTATTAAACGCATTCTATTATGCAATTTGTTTGTATAGCACGAAAAATATTTTGGCTCTCCAAAAATATGTAGGATTTCATATCTTACAACGGTATTTAGTGACGCAATACAGCTGCCGATGGAAGCATACGATTCAGTTTCTGCAAGTTTCTGGGATTCGGAAACAAATCAACATTACAGACACGCACAGATAAAATAAAAGTTTTACATGAAACGTCATGCTAATGAGGTAAAGTTGTTGATTACAAACATAAAGAAAAAAACTAATGTCGAACTTCGAAAGTTCACAAGGTAACTAAACGTAAGTACTATACAATAGAGAGCATAATCGTCGACTTAAAGTCCTAGTTATTATGTTTTCTTCACTGGTATACATATACATATATATTATCTGTGTATAATCGAGTGTATAGTGCGTCAAGTGAACTCGAGTAGACTCATTATCTCGATAACAAACAGTAACAACGGCGAAACCTTCCTCTAATACAATATGTGGCATGTTTGAAAAAATATATAATTATATGTATAATATTCTCTTAACAATATTCTGGTAACTGTCTATTGTAATGTTATGTAGTGTGCGATATCTATATCTAACAAACTATGAGTAGAAATACGTAGTGATAGAATAATCTAAATAAAACGTTCTATATTACGATAGTCGAAATTATCAATGAAGCACTCATCTCCTAAACGATTAAAACTTATTTTATATACAGTCGAAAAATAATTAAATTACTCACTATGGCAACACTGTAAACTGTCAACAAGATTATGTTTACGCAAACCAAACTGACACAACTCATGGAGTCTCTAACACGCTAACAAAACGATGCAATCAACCCGTACGAACTAACCTTACGACGAGTTTATAGCAACGCCACACTCCGCTGGCAACACCGACTACGATCTAGGCCGGTGTCGCGGTGGCAGTGTGGCAAAAACAATAAATCCATTAAAGTATATATGGTCTCTCATATAAAAGGTTAAATGCTTTCACCTAACGTTCTAGATTATCTTAGTGAACGCTAATATACTCGGAGAAGTAAATATATTTCTTGTGACTCGCTTAAAAATACGCTTACGATATACTAAATAACTATAACATTGTACTCTAAAAAATATGTATAAGTATTGAAGGCTAACATGAGAATGTAATCACAGTAATTGTTATTTAAGTAACCGGCCCACAACATGACTACAACATAACTCCGCCTGCTCTGCCCAGACAACCAAACCCTCGCTAAACAATTATTTACACATTCAAAGGCAACATCAAGGTATACTTTATTTATTGCTTTTTGTTACTATTTATTATGTACTTATATATATCACCTCGATCTACACCTATACAATGCAATATATCATAGTTTGAACTCTTCCAATTGTTGATAACTCGATTATAGTATACTTTTTGAATAATATTCTCAGTCTCAGTAAGTGTGAGATGCTACGTTCCGACTTGTCGTATCGTATCGTATCGTACGTCTGTATCGCACGCACGCGACGTCGAGTCCATCGCCGTTCACGATACGTACACGTACGCACATATCGATTTATATTTAATCAATAATAGTATGAGTTTAAGCTCTGTTTAATTTGTTCGTATACAAAGATAAGTATTTGTTAGTGCTCCGATATCAGATATATCTCGCTAGTGAGTGAACTAGAGACTAGGGAGTGCGCTCTATTCAAACCAACGTCCGACGCCTACGGGCGGCACTACCGATCTAACGAATCGCATATATTTTACCTACGATATACTCTATATAGTATATATAAATGCAATCTGCAAAATGCATAAAACAACAGTTATTTATATCTATAAATTGTATAAAATATTAAATAAAATCTATTGAAGTGAGGTAGATGGATGGAATTTCACAATTTGTGTGGATATTTTTCATTAATAACATCGCCGCATTGGCCCAAATGCTGAGGTAGATGGATGGAATTACTATGTAAGTACCCTACTACGTGACAGGGAGCTCACTCTCACGATACAAAACTACGCTAGTTCGTATACTACAAGATCTGAGGTGCGGAGTCTGCGGCTACGGTGCGCGGCTAACGTGCTGACAGGGTCACCTCTCCGCGACGTTACAGCTATCGGCGACCGATTTAATCCTAATTTAATTTACATTATAATATATCGGAAATGGCACCGGCGACATTCCACGGGTCAACAATTAAACCGTTATTACGAAACGAATCAGCTAAACGACCACAAAACATAACAGTCAAGCACCGTTCGAAAGTTCAACAAAACATCTCTCCGGGCGAGCGGAGCGATTTCATGAGGAGGTCTTGTTGTGATCGTCCTCGGAGTACTCTCCCTCGTCCTGTCCGCTGTGGTCGAGCTCCATCTCGGAGTGGTTCCGCGCGCGCTCCTCCGCGTACTCCTTGCCGTAGTACTCCTTGTCCTTCTCCCGGTCGGGGCTGTCCGCGCGCTGGCGCTCCTTGCCCAGGTCGAGGGGCTCGTCGGCGTCGCGCGTGATGTCCGGCTTCCCCATGGTGTCCGTGTACTGGCGCTGCATCTGCTTGAGGAACCGCTGGTGCGCCAGGTTGGTGGGCGGCGGCGGCAGTGACCCCATCTGCGGAGACCGCTCGTCGTACGTCTTCCGGTCCATGTGGAGCGCGTTCATCTGAGCCAGCTTCGCGTTCATGCCTGCGGGAGAAGGTTCGCGTTAGTCCTCGCCGACTCGATTCGTCTGCAAACCAACTGTCATTGTAGTAGTAAGTACCAAGCATGTTTTCACCGATATACTGCAGGTAGGTGTCCAGGAGCACGGAGCTGCCGCCGTAGCCCGCGGGGTAGTCGTCGTGCTTCAGTCCCGCCAGCCCCGGCGGTAGACCCTCCACTGTCTTGGCTGTCACCGCGCGCACCGCCGGCACCTTGGTGATCGTCGTGTTTGCTAGGTTGTTTATATCTGAAACAAACGAATCGAATATTAGAAGATAACGTTCTTTATGCGGTCAATAATGTAGGTAAACAAAGGCATCTCAATATTGAACTTAGGATATCAGAGTACGAACTCCACAATCATAATATTTTACTTCAGGCCAATTTTATTTTTACGATGGTCAAAAAAGCACTTGACAAAAACATCTGTTTTCTAGAAACTAATAAATCTGATTACGACTCAAGCTAGCTAGGCTCTCAACTAATAAAAAAATTAGGTAAGCAGATTAAATATGAAACACTACACCAGAGATCGTAAAATCGATTTACTAAAGAATATCTCTGAATACGAAGCGTATAAAGGGTAACTCACGAGGCGGTGAGACCGGCATGGTGTCCTGGTACCGCGACTGGCTGAGGTCGTCGTTGTCGTTGTCCCCACATATGGAGCTGGTCTCCGAGGCCGCAGACTTGGCGTCCAGCTTGATGTCGGAGCGACGCGGCCCGGTGGGGGAGGCGCGCGCTCGCAGCTGCTCCGGTGATACCTTCACGCCGGCTTTGGCTAGTAACCTGGAAACGATAGAAAAAAAAGCAATATAGAAATAAATATTTTGTATCAAATTAGCTAATTACATCGGTATACATACTAATTTAAACAGATGTTTAGGTGCAAAATATAACCTATCTCAGCTTAATGTTGGTCATGACTGGCATGACTAACGCTGGTCTTCTGTTGGGACCCTAAAGATATGTCACGGAGGCTCTCACCTCCGGCACACGAATAATGTTGCTGATATTTTTTATGATTTTAATTACTCCGCGGATATGGTTCTTGTAACGGTTGCAGTTGAGGAAAGTGACGATGGATTGTTAGGTAAAGACTTGAAGAATTATTCCAACACGTCTTCCATATTATAGTGGTTGGCACCGACAACATCATTCCGGAATTCAGTGAATCGATTAGCGACATGGCTTTGTCTGGTGGGTGGTTTGAGCCACGGCTGAAGCTTACCACCAGTGGTAACCATTTAGCACCACCCAGGATTCTATAGGGTAGTTAAGGGTTTATACGCGCACTACCCAGGAACTACGTGTGGGTAGATTAAGGTCTAAGCCTATATAGTACGCAGGAAGGCAACAATGGACATCCCGTGACGATGATCCCTAAAAAGTATTAGTGAATAGATCATACTCACTGGCTGGCGAGTTCTGGATCGAATCTGGTGGGCATCTGTAGAACGGGCAGGTCCTTGGTGGAGATGCCGCGGTGTTGCCGCGACATGTGCGAGTGCAGGGAGTTGCGAGATTTGGCCACGGTGCCGCACAGGACGCAACTGTTGAGATAGATTTTGTTAGGCATACATTCAGAGGACAATTTTGTCTAATAAGACTACAAAATACTCATATTACTAAAAACACGAAAAACATTTAATCCGAGATGCCTAATTACGAATCGATTGATATCTCAGGACTGTAGTGATAACATACCTAAATCACAGAAAAATAGTAGCATAAAAGGTCTACTTAAATACGAAGATACAAACATACTGGGTACATACCCAGTATGTTTGTTTGTTTAACTGAAAACATGAGACTACCAAAAACTTAACCCTTCATAATTACGAGTATATCTCAAAATCAGTCGGCCTATCTATACTAATATTATAAAGAGAGAACATTTGTATTTTTGTAATGAGTAAGCTCAAAAACTACTAAACCGATTTAAAAAATTCTTTCACTAATACATAGAATGGACTTTCGGAATGAAAATAGGCTATATATTATCCCGTTTAAATCAAAGGTACATTCGAGACCTAATTTGCAACCTAAGTCGGCAAATAAACGGTCGAAAAAACACGTTTCTTACGAACGCTGCTTAATTGAAAATAGATAGAAGAATATTTTCTATGCAAGAGTTGTACAACTTAATAAGACCTACAAAAAAGTCCGCGACAGCATATCTCTATCTCTTAAGGTTGACTCACAGTTACCATTTTAATCTTAAAATTTTTGTTAAAAAATATTACATAACTTCCAAGGCTATTTTCAACTATATAGTATTAATCCTTATCCAAATAATTACGTTAATTAGCTTGGCCATATATTATAGATTAAAATTGTCCTTTACAGTATATAATTCAAATGAAAACTCTAGAAGATATCACGAATTTCACAAACACGCATCGCAAAATTGATAAAATATTTGCAGTGAAACCACTGATTAGGTCATAGTTACTACGAAAATATTATTATAAGCTTAGCTATGCTGTAGATCCCCACCGATCACAATGAATTTGAAGTCAATATAGTATAATAATATGATCTATTGTATAAAATAATATTCATCTATATATATATAATAATATAATATAATATTTTAAACCACCCCGACTGATCTATGTATAATAGCTTTTTCCAATGACTCTAAACACGACATTTAAAATCTGAGCTGTAAGTTGGTGAGGATTTGAGTATTCTGTAGAGTCCAGGAGGCTTCCATGTTCTTACAATATCGTTGAAGAAGAAGATTTTCGAATTGATCAGACCTATGAAAGTTGATTTCATAGCGCAATTAACTAGAAAAAAGCTCATAATTTTATAACGATTGAACGAATTTTCATGAATCAAAGCTAAGAAAACTCTCGATGAAGACATCTATCAAACAAAAAAAATACTATCAATAATAAAAACAAAATCGGTTCATCCGGTTAGGTGCTAAGATGCTACAAACAGTCACACAGATACACACGTTAAACGTATATTACCCCTACATTTTGCGTCGGGGAACGCCGTAAGGTTACGGCGGCAGATGTACTCCTTGGTGGTAAGCTACTTTTTGGTAGATTTAATGATTCCACTACCACTGTACGAAAACTCATGATTCATGAATGCACATAAAACTTACATTGGTAGGTATATAGCTAGGATTAGAACCAACGACCGTCGGGTCAGAATCAGGGTAACTATCCTTTACGCCAAAGGGCCGTCCAATATCAATACGTAAGTATTATAAAACAAAGTTCATCACTGCGTCTGTCTGTCTGTTCGCAATAATTTATTTCATGCGGTTTTCACCAATAGCCAGAGTGTTTATGAGGAAGGTTTAGGTGCATAATTCGTTAAGGTTTTGTGTAAATTGGATGAAATATGACGATGGTTGTTAAATATGTTCATATTTTATATTCGATGCAACAAACTGATGCAAATTTTGTAGGCATATATGTTCTACCCGTGCGAAGCCGGGGCGGGCTGCTAGTAATATATATATAAATCTAGCTATTGAATTTAATCAATATTAGGAGAAGAGGTTGCTCTCTGCAGCTCGATGAGTTTTGATGGTTGAAGGCTACTTGTGTTATTAAAGGCGTTTTAGTACTTCGGTGAGAAATCTCATGGACAGCGACTCCATTTTCTATCTCCATAGGTGCATCAGGTGGAATTAGATGTTCTATCACCAACTTATCATCAGGTTTATAAATTCATCATAAATCATCATAATAATCAACCGGTATCAGTCCACTGTTGGACATAGGCTTCTCCCAAGATACGCCACTGAGCCCGATCTTCGGCTCTTCGTTTCCAGTCTCTGTTCACCGCTTTGCGAATGTCGTCGCTCCACTTAGTAACCGGGCGTATCTACGATTGTCGATTCGCGGTCTTATATATAAGTTACTATGATTCCTTACCGGTATCCAGGGCAGACTGTGTGCTTGTCTTCGAGATGCGTTCTCAGGGTGTGTGCTGATCTGTATATCTTGCCGCACTTGGGGCATGGTCGGGGGTCGGTCGCTCTCACGCGGAGCAGATCTTGGGTCCTTCTGCAGCCTCCTGCAAACAAATTTAAGCTTACTCATCTAAGATTTTTGGTTGAAAATGTGTTTTTTGTGATCTGCAATCCTTACCTCTTTTGTTTATTTACAATCAGTGTTATTACAGTACTCTTGTTTGTTAGATATAGGTACCTATGTACTTAAATCGTTACTCATTAACGCCAAATGAAAGAGTGTATAAAATTTCTACTTCGTAGTTTTATTATTATGTATGTATTTATATAAGCAGACACTTTCCTTCGGTTAAAAACTAAATTATTACGTATATATCGTATCACTAATACAAATTGCAACTAGAATCGTTTACTCACATTGAACATTTGGTTATTGAGATTGCTAATTTACATTTTACGCCTAAAATACTTTATTTATAATTAGTAAGTTATACCACTTGCCTCACAGGCGTCAGGAACAATTTCATCTACTCGCTAAGTTTAACCAATACTTTTATTTCCACCCGAAATCTAGGATTTTGTTTCCATCGCATATATTTTGAAGGCGTGTTTGATTTGGGATTATTTTAACAGTTCCCGTTTTTTTACATTTAAATGCTCTGTAAATACTGGTACAATGTAGGTATACTCTATATCTAAAGTGGTACGTTGGAAGACTACAACAAGCAAGTGCGGCTTTGTGGTAAATAAAAAAGTGTCCAGTCTCTATATCTTTGGGATTCTAGCTCTAATATCTCCGAAACATCCCTGTAACAGAGATTAACTAATTCTACCCGCAATTTACAAATTATATCAAAATGGCGGTTATTTTACTAAAATTAAGTCTGTTGCATCTCGTTGTTCTAAAACATCTTTATAAAAGAATATATTCTACATATTTCTATACATTTGTTGTTATCCCCTTGCTCGATAAGTATAAGAAAATATATGCGATTGGAATTATGTACAATTTAAATAAATCCTTTGTTTCAATATTACCGTACGTTTTGTCTACAATGACTAGATATGTTTTAGATGTGCACTTATGTGTAAATGGGGCAACACGAACAAACATTTCGAAAATAATGTCTCTGGATGTGAACGTATTCTTAACTATTGCGTTTTCAAAGGCATATCTGTTATTCTGTTTCGTATTGTCTTCCTTAGGTCAAACTATAAATAGTGAGTAGGTACGGAATTAAGGCTGGCACGAGAGAGGATCCTTCGAAGATAACTCAAGTATTGATAGGTACCTACCTACCAGCTTGTCCGTCATCGAACATAACAGAAAACATACATAAAGAATGCATAGATACACGCAAGATTAAACGCTACGAAATACTAGATAAGAATCTGCGGTTTATAGGTCACCATATATAGCTTAAATAGTAAAAGTAGCTAAATGGAAACACGAATATAAAATAGATTTTACTTATAAAAGCTTCTCGCTTCTAATGTTGCATAGAACCGACCTCCGCGAGTAATAGCCTCACGAAGTATTATCGGATGGTAGGGCAGAAGGAGCGGACAAACATCGATAAGTAAAACCGAGCAGTAGAAGCAACAATGGAAGTTACAGACACTCAAGAAATGTTCAGAACGTTCGACAGTCGTCGCACTTCGTATCCTATCAATGGCACCAATCATCACATGTCATATAATGCGCTTACAATTAACAACCTTAAACGATATCAGTCTATAACTACTACAAAAATAATTTTCAGTCGATTTATATCTACCGCTTTATACAACTTTACGTGAACATGATAGCGTCATACGAAAAATGCATCGTGGAGATCAAAGTATAATCGCGTTCGGGTCGCGCGCCCGTTCCGATTCACAGCCGTCTGTATTCGATCGGTGGTTCCGCTGTCTAGGTGGCCCAGCCGCAGCTCCACTTGAGCGTCTTCATCTTCTCCCACTGGCGGCGGTGCTTGATGCGCATGTGGTTGCGCACGGAGTTGGGGTGTGCGAAGTGTCGCGCGCAGGACGCCACCGGGCACAGCGGGGAGTCGCGCGGGTAGTGGCGCGCCAGGTGCGCGCGCGCCGCCGCCGGGCCCGCCAGCCGCGCGCCGCACAGCGGGCAGCGCACCGAGCCCTGTCCCGCCCACTCCCCCGCCGGGTTTGCCAGCGTCGCCGGCGCGGCATCTGCAACGCCGACACCACCATGTTACTACCGGACGGCGGCTGGCAAACCCGACCTGACCGGGGGACCTCCCCGCCCCTCTCTCGCAATAAACTCTCTAAAAATATGACGTCTCTATGTCGACAACGTTCCTTCCTTGGCACATGAGGTGGGTCGCGGTCACCACCAGGCGAGAGACGGGGGCGGGAGCCGAGGCGGGTACGCAGCCGGCGGCGCGGCTCGCTCGCCGTCTCGCCGTCTCTAAGAGTTCTGCCGCTGACGGATGCCGTGCGCTTGCAGCTGATGGTTGATGAGGTAATGCTTAGTTTTGCACTTCTTGCCGCAGTGCTGGCACGGGAACCACTGGTCGCGGTCGGTCTGCGAGTGCACATTGAGCATATGCTGGCGCAGGTTGGAGGTGGAGGAGTAGACGCGGCCGCACAGCGGACACTGCGGCCGGTAGCCGAGCGCCCCGCCCGCGAGAGCCGCCCCTGTAACACAGAGGCGGCGGTTAGACACAGTCCGCGAGTTAAGCGCTATTGTGAGTGTATTGGTCGGGCGGGGCGTCGCGCCTTCTCTGCTTGACGCCGTGTATGGAGTTCATGTGTATCTGCATGTACTGGCGCGTCTTGAACCCCTTGCCGCAGACGGGGCAGGAGTGCGCCAGGTCGCGCGCCGCGTGCACGTTCAGTATGTGCTGTTTGAGGTTGCTGTTGTTGCTGTACAGCTTGCCGCACTCGGGGCACGCGGGCTTGCCGGCCTCACCGTTGGCGAAGGCGCCGCCGGCCGCGTACGCGTAGCGCTCGTCCTTGGGCCCCGCCGGCTTGTCCCCGCCGGCGCCGCACTGCGCCCCGCTCGCCCAGGTCGCTCCTGGGGCAGACGGAGGTCTCGTTCAGTGCTCGCGAACCCGTTATCGACACGACCCGACCGTTCTACTGCTTCTACGCTTCCATTGTTGCTACTTTTCCTAACCGACTTCGTATACGTTTGGAGCCGAATTTTACATTTTATCTGACGGTATTAATGGACTAATTAGGCGCTTCGGTGTCATTCTCGTTATTGATTGCTCGTGTTATTACTTACATAGTTTGGGTACATGACTCTATAATGAACAATTAATGACGATATTGGTTTCTTTGTTCGGGCCGGTGTCACTAATGTCGTTGATTACTTATTAATACTGGTCAACGGAGAATTGACTAAATAATTCCATTACACGATTAATTATAAAGTGAGTCATATGAGGAGGTAAGGTGTTAGTGCAGGAAAGAAGATATCACTCACCATAATTGTCTGGTATTCCCGACGGTCCGGGGAGCCCGGCGAAACCTGTAATGAGAGACGATTTAATTTGGGGTTGCAAAAAGGTTACATATGCGCTTTGGACGTCTGTTAGGTTTTATACCTGGTAAGTTGAGTAATCCGAAGTTATGTGAGAGGTTTCCGTTGGCGTTAGCCATAGTGGCCGGGTCGTCGTAGTCAAGGGGCTCCTGCTTGGCTCGCGGCTCGGTCTCCGTGTCGCTCGCGCCCGCGTCTGATGAGGACTCCTCGCCCTCGCCGGACTGAACAACATTACATAAGTTAGGTACCTACGTAAATAGATTACATATACAATACTTAAAGGGATATTCTACGTGATCGCACAACTGAAATGATAGAAAGTGTGGGTACCTACCAAATTGTTAGAAACTCCCGAAAGATGTTGAGCCTGCGAGTTGTCCAGAGTCTGTCCGAACAGAGACAACTCGTGTCCGTTGGTACCTAAGCGTTCAGGGCTGGCCCCCTGCACCGCTAACAGTTGCTCCGTCCTAAACCAGGAACGTGAAACATTTATAAATCTAAAGGTCTAGAAATGTCTGTATTTAACAACAACCTTGTATTTACAATAGTACATATATGTTTATACAACTTGAAAAGAATTACATAAAAAATATATGATACCTAAATTATAAATAAAAAAATGTCTGTTATACAAAAAATTTACGTGAAAACTTTAAAGAATGTAAACGATGATAATGCCTGAGTTTTTTAAGTTGAAAATAGTCATCCAAAAAAAGCAAGCTGTATAAATATAGTAAATCTAAACATAGTATATAAAAAGAGAGTTCTCTCTATTCACCTGGATTTCATTTGTGCTTGATATAAATCGGAAGATCTAGCTCTTTTTGGTGGAGGTGTGTGAGCGGCATCATCTGGTTTTCTCGACCTTCGACCTTCACGTTGTTGGGGATCCCTTCCTTCACGCGAGCCACCGCTTCCGGTTTCCGTCCATGACGATGCAGACTGTTATAATAAAAACGTTTCAATAAACCTTTTTAGATTCACCTACGATTTTTAATGCATCCAGCGAAGATGTTCACAATTTTCATTGTGAACTCTTTCATATTCCCTGGATGCATTAATATGGATAATTTGTTTTGCTTTCAAAATTGGCGCCCAAACAGAGACTAGCAAATGTAACATCTACTTACTGGTGAAGCTTTCTGATCCAGTGTAGCCAATGGTCCCGTAGCTGGCACATCAGTCAACCCTCGAACTTGCAATAGTTGAGCTGCTTTGAGGAATTCCTTTAGCTGTTCTTGTCCGATATGCACCTCGCCTTGGTACATAAACCTATAGATCAAAGTTATGGGTTAAATTTCTCTGATGTTTGACAAAGTTAGGACTTTATACACTTGCACTTTTAATTAGATTTTGTTCATAGGTACCTTAGAAGGCTCTCCATATCCTTGTCATGTACATCCCTTAAGATTACAATGGGATGTTGGCAAGGATTCGCCTTTAGTAATCTGCGAAAGTACGGACTGCAGGCTGACAGCACCACCTTAAAACCATGAATATGTCTGTAATTTTAATGTCCATGCCATTTAATAGACTAAATTGTAATGTTTTCTTTCAGGGTGTTATTTTATTTTAAGATTATTAAGAGAGAACAAATCTATCTTTGGTTATAACAATTTCTATAAAGGCAAGGTAAATATTTTCAAATATAACAAACTTATTTATCTTCCGACCCAGCTGCAAAATGCGTCATTGTGAACGATTAAAATGAAATCAAACTATTATTGCTTGCTCTAAAGTATGTTTACTTGGTTAAATCGAATGGTTAGATTTACATAAATATGGATTTAGTATTGCCAGCCCTAAAAAATGTGTGCTTAGTATCGCTCGTATGGTTTTTGCTTTCCATTCTTAGATAAATCTTTAACTTGAGGAGCGTTTTCTAGTTACCTTATGGGCAGAGAATGTGGCGCCAGCGCAGGCGAGGGTGACGTCGACGAAGTCCTCCTCGTCGCGCAGCCGTCGGAATGAGGATACCATCGCCGAGTGGAAGTCATTCCACCGCAGCGAGTACTGCTGCTCTCCTCCGGCCGCGGCGCCGCCTGCGTACAAACCATCAGGTAAGAACATCTTTGAGGGCTCGGTTGTGTAGTGGGCGAATGGTCGGCTTCGATGATAGAGGTACCGAGTTCAATCCCCGCCGTGACCAATGGATTTTTTTATTTACAATTTATGTGCGCTTTTCACAGTGGCCCTCCGTTGAAGGAAAAATATCGTTAAGAAACCTCAGCTACCACCTCAAGTTAGAAAATCTGTCGCCCAACATCTAATGTGTTCCTGTAGCTATCCTTGAGAGCCAGTTCCCATCCTAGGTCTAGCGTGGTACCATCCTTGACCGCATCATAACTTACCAACAGGTGAGATAGTGGTCAAACGCTAGCCTATATGTCATTTAAAAATTTTCTCATTCCTCTGTCGGTCGGTCGTCGGTCATTCCTTCGTTATACATGTACAATCTGAAGTCATAATCCGCGTTTAAATAATCTTAACCGGTAAGCAGCGCAGGGCTGGAACTCCGAGTGTTGCAAGTGGTCACTTTCCATAAGTGGCGATGACCACAATGTCATTCTAATACCTAGATAGTGATAGTGATCGCCAAGAAAGTTTCTACTGTTCGGTATATACACAGAGATAATGCCATGAAGCCGTTCGTCAACTCCAGGCTCGATGTTTGGTGTAGACACTTCGTAAGAAGAAAGTCAGACAAAGACAAGAAGCCACCTTGTCCTACTTCTCTTATTGTCATCCAACATTTCAGACATCACCTTATTATAAACCGAATCATGAATTTTCGCCAGTTGAATGATCCCAGTGTGGTCAAATGCTTCTCTTTATATCAAGAAGAGCACAATTTAACACAAAGCGAATTATCTTTTATAGCAATTTCATTTTGAATATGTGTCTAGCTATCTCTTCCTATTTATGGTTTTTGTTTCGACGCATTTTCGTAAATGTTGTATTAAGTACTAAGTAGTTCTAGTAGTTTTTGATGCTTTATTGATTGATCAATAAAGCATCACTACTCCTTATTGTTCAAAAATTAATTATCATTTTTTTAAATCTGAATCGCTAATGAAATATTAATGTACCTTAATCTCGGTTGCACAATAAAATTCAAAATATCTGCATAGTAAAAAAGCCGACCGAGTTTATTCCAACTATCATTTAAAATATAAATGTTTCACTAAAAAGTAATAAAATAGTCCGTCTAAAGCCATTAAAAATTATAAGAACCCAAAGTGACACGAATGTGCTTTACCGTTTTATATCCAAGAAGACATTAACGGTATTTCACAAAAAACTTATTAGAGGTTATCTAAAACAGATGAGCAATCTCGGAAACCTGTAGGTAATAATTACAGGTAGGTTATATTTTATAAAAGTCAAAGATCTAAGATTATTAAACGAACTGTGACTGTTGGATACATGCCTACAGCGCAATATAAAATGACGAGGCAGTTTTTTTTAAAAATTAATTATAGTCATGCGTTTCACCACAATCTCACCTGATTTTAAATGATTAGTTTAATTATTAATTAATTATTTTCCTATTTGTGTCACTTGACACACTTGAACTAGTGCAGTTGTTGTTAGAATTGATTTCAACGAACCCTATAGTCACATTACATACACATTATTGGAATCTTAAAATATTATTTCCCTCAAACAGATTTTCAATTTATTTATTAAACATACGAACATTTCAATATTGTCTTTCCTTTTCAATCGACTTCCAAAAACAAAGGAGGTTCTCAATTCAAAATCAATACAAAAAAAAAAACAAAAATTCAAATCCAGATATATGACTATAAACGTCTCAAACTTGCTACTGAAATCGACTCGCGGGGCATTGAAGTCGGTTGTTTTAGTTTTAAACTATCTTAATTATTATTGATTTTGATTCACTTTTCTTACTAACTTTACGTGCAAATAATTTTTGTCACTAATACTTTTTATTTTCCGTGTTTAACCGACTTCAAAAAAAGGAGGAGGTTTCTCAATTCGACCGTATATATATATATATTTTTTTTTATGTTAGTTCGCGGATAACTTTGTCGTTTATGAACCGATTTTGATTATTACTTTTTGTTCGAAAGGAGATATCCCAAGTGTGGTACCATGGTAATTTTATCGAGGTCTGATAAGTATCTCCAGAGATATTGAGATAAACATATCAAAATTGGTACTGAAAATGAATAGCGCGGCATTGAAGTCGGTTCTTTTTTAGTTTTTAAACGATATTATCTCGGCCTGTATCAGATATTTGAATCTAAACCAGATTTTATTTTTGTTTGATTTTATGTTGCCAACCGACGACAACAAAGGGACCAAATGTTAAATCGTGAATAAAATTCATATTCATTACAAAATTTGCGCACGACCACTCTCCAAACGAAATCTGGGAAACAACGGGAATTATTTTAAAATTGAAATCATGTCTTGTACAGATCGGTAGGTATACATAATGTATTGTTGATACCATTAACGCTAAATGCTTTGCATGTGTCAATAACTTTTCGGCTCTTAACTTTAAAATATACGATCGATCCCTTGTTCGCTCTGACAGTGAAAGACTAAAATGAATTGAATTAGTAACTAAGTGCGAATGCATACCGGTACAAAATGGAATATCTGAAGAGGCAGGCACGATTGAAAAGGTTAGCAAACA
This sequence comes from Cabera pusaria, assembly GCA_954871355.1. NCBI lineage: Eukaryota > Metazoa > Arthropoda > Insecta > Lepidoptera > Geometridae > Cabera > Cabera pusaria. The sequence goes on from OX940887.1 coordinate 29,081,265, forward strand.
TACCTTTTGCAAATAGACTACTCTCTTTATCCCAAGAAAAGGTAACAGAAAAAGGAATAATGCAAGCGGTAGCGGAGCCTCAGAGGGCCTACATAATCGATTTGGAAGACAGCGCCCCTAAAATGTTTCCTTAATAGCGCCCGCTGATCGATGAAACTTACAAGCGTTTAAATTTAAAAGAAGTGTTTGCTTTAATTCAGGTCGTCCGTGATTACTGTTTTTGTCAGATTGTCGACCAAAATTGAAAATTGCTAAGTCTTAAATTTAGCGACAGCGAAGTTTAAAATTAGCTGGAAGTTTGGAACTCCGCAATGTTCCGATTGTCGCGGTTCGGCTACTAAGATTTAGGGTTCTAATTAATCTCGGGGTATTCGGTGAGCCGAATTGCGTTCGTCTTCCAATATTTATGAATATTTTTTTACTTATGAATACCGATTTTGATGATTTCAATTCCATTTGACGGTTTGACCTCTCGAGACATGTTTTATAATTACGTAAATAATATTTACGACGTAATATTGTGTCCAATTTGTGTTTTAATGTACATCAAGATTCATTTGGATTATAATCGTCTAGAATTTTTATGAGGAATACATTACCTCGTTCTAAAAAATGTGTGAATTATTGATTTATTTCGAATTCGAAATATGGACTGATTCTCTTACTTTAATAACGAGTCCACGCGAGAAGTACCTATTGCGGAGATATTAAGTTGGGAGGGTCTAAATAAATGAGTTGTTCCAAAGAGTTATTTTGAGTGTGAATGCACGTTTGATCCCCTGTCTCGGTGATTCGTCACCCTCGTCTGGAGTCGTAGGGTGAGCAGGCAGCGGCAGCGGTGTGGGATTCTCGGACGGGATAAATCATACTTATATCGTGTTGTTATTGTATCGCTGTCTACATTTGAAGTGCTTGAAATGCCTGAAGTGATCGATAATGTTCCTTGTTGGCTCAGCAACATGATCTTTAATTGTGGGATTAGACATTTTTCTAATGACAATGTATTCAGTTACTTTCCAGCTTTATTTCGTAACTAACTGTTCTCCAGGCTTCGCCAACGTTAAAAGTATCATATGTAATATTTCAGTTTTAAACGACCTTTATGAAAAAAATAATCTAAATCCATTCAGCCGTTTTTGCTTAATTGAGTATTAAACATAGAAACTCACATTCACACCAATATTAAAAATGGGAAAGTCAGTTTGTATAGGATTTATTTGTTTGGTTAGGACTTCTTCACGGTTAAACAGCTGGACCAATTTTGGCTGAAATTGTTACAGTGATAGCCAGTATAAAGGACTAGGCCATAGGATACTTTATAACGCGGGCGAAGCTGCGGGGCTTTTATAATACTAGCTGTGCCCTGCGGATTAGCCTGCGTTATAAAGTATCCTATTTCTATTCTACCCTACTATGGATATCTCTGTGTAAAATTTTATCTTAAACGGTCAAGCTGTTGTTGACACCGTAAAGAGATAACAATCAAACAAATGCATATTTATATGCACACCCGCAATTATATCTGTGTTGATTAGTAGGACGATGACAAGGTCATCTCTAAGATATTCTTGTAGAATAAAATATTGTTTTATTTGTAATTTAGATGAAACGATTGTTTTCTTCTTCTCTTTCACTCGAGTTACTTACTTCACACATAAAAACTCAATTTGATTAAGTAAAATGCATTCAACGGACAAAAATAACGAGATAAAAAAAACACTCTAATCTTGAGTAAACGACGGGAACATCATTAAACAAGAGCCGTGGCGATTCTCATCCCCCTCCCCCCATCCTGCGGGGGATGATCCTGGGGCCGGGGTGGGAGGGGGCGGCGGGGGTGAATATCAACGAACTCATGTACCTTACGTGTGACGGGTGGACCCGATACGCGTATACGTACGCTATACACTGTTAGTAAACAATTCAGTTGTTTCGCCAGAGTATTTTGGGGCCCAATTTTTTTGAAACCGCACGGTTTGTTTTAAATGGAAGGATCGAGTCGGACAGCCTCGCATGTCGTTATAATTTTATTTTTGTTTGTTCGATGGCGATGCGTGTTTAATGGTGAAAATGTACCATACAGTTGATTTTAGTAAACAACGTCCTCGAGATATGGTTTGTTTTTGTAGCATGTTTTATAATTCTAAACGAGTCGCTATTGAAAATAAAAAATCAAGCATTGTTTTTTTTTCAAAAGTAATTGAAACATAGGAATTGCAATAATATGACTTTGTGAATTAAATGTCATTGACTTAAGTTACATATAAGTTCTACTAAATTGACTTGTGCTATCTTTACATAGTATAAAACAAAGTCGCTCCCGTTGTCTGTACGCTTAGATCTTTTAAACTACGCAACGGATTTTGATGCAGTTTACAGCAATAGATAATGATTCAAGGGGAATGTATATAACAAGGATTAAACGCGGGCAAATCCGCGGGGTGCAGCTAGTTAATAATATAATGGTTACAAGAAAAATGTACATATATATGAGTTAGATCAATTAATGTAATCGAAATAAAGTAGCTCAGTTATATTCAATTAATTAAATCGTCGTAAAATCTAGTAGTAGTAAAATTTACTGACTAAAATTTCGTAGTATTACAGAAAAGCGTAGCAGTAGGGAAAACGTTACAAGCAAAGATGTGGTACTTAGTGTATAGTTTACAATGCAATGGAAATGTGGTACGTCATGCAGTTAGTTATAATTAAACTAGTAGTGTAGATGTAATGTCTAGGCTCGGTACAAGCATAGAATAGTATGTAAATAGAGTAATAAGGTAGTGTATTTACCCGTGTCGGTCGCCATGGCCGGGTGTTCGGAGGGCGGCACGTTGTCGGGGCGTGCGCGCGCGCTAAACGAATCCAATCCCGCGCATTCCAGCCGAGCGCCCACTGTCGCCGCCACTTTAACGCCTTGTCACTTCTCTTCAACGACAACTAAATACTCTTTGACCGCCGCGTGTCAACACTCTTTCTGGTTTCGCTTTCGATTGCGATCCTTTTTTACTCTTATTTTAAAAATTGGAATATAATTTAAAGCTTAATATTGTATTTTTTTACTTGAGTATTGTATACGTTTTGTTTTCTGTAAGAAAATATTGCGTTATAGTTTCTGTATGGACAAATTGTACTGGTTCGATGTTTTAACAGCGGTTCGGAGCGAGCGGTGACAAGTCGATTTTTAATTAGAATTCATGCGTTTGAATTTATGATTTGTGCACGCAGAGAAGGGTGGCGGAGCGTTGATAAATATTTATAATTTAGCGTCGAAAGAAACTTTGTTTTGTTTGCGGTGTGCTCTGACTTATATATTCTGATAATAATTATCACTTTTAGTTAAGTAACATAAAAAAGTTAAATTGTGTTATTTGACCCGGATACTAGTCAAATACTGTAGAATCTTCATATAGCTTAATATGTACAATAAAGTGCCAAAACATGAACTTTGTACGTAAGGTTATAAAATAATTAAGTAGGTAAGCAATTACAGTTTTAATTATTTTCTAGAAAATTGTCCATTATTTTATTAATTACTCACACGATTTGAGTTAATGAAGTTCTAATTGCAATTGCTCACAAACTGTCAATTTATTGCACCAATTTAAGCAACTGTCGTAGTTGCATCCTCACGTGACGTAATACGGAAAACGGAAACAGAATGTCACTAAAGTACAACACTGGCAGCACTGCAAGACGACCGTCCACGTGAACTCCGAGTGCGGTCGAAGGGCCGGTGCAGCGATCGATGGCGCGCCCTGCACCACCACAATAAGGGAGGAGCGGCCAGATAGAAATCAATACGATGTCCATCATAGCATGCACCACCCCCCGACCCCCGCTGCGCTGCACCGCCGGGAAATGCATGCACCGCGCCGACACCGACCTATACACCCTTCTCTTCGCCGTGGTAGCGCGATACGTAATTACACCCGAAAAAATAATTCGCGAGTATTTTCCGTGATGTCCGGTAAGATGCACCGCTCGATCCGTCCTCGCGGGTTAGTACCTGACGCACGCGTGCGATCCGTTGCGCGTCACGCGGGCGACTGTCGCCCCGCCAGCCGAGTCGAGAATAAACAGCGTGGGGCGCGGGGGGCGGGGCGGTGCAGCGCTTGCACGCCCACAGCGGCCGCCCACGGCGCGCGCTGCCCGCCGCGGCCGCCGCTGCCCGCGCGTGAAGCATGGCCTTTCAGGACGTCATCCGCTGCGTCGTCGCCGCGACCCGTAACGCTCAACCTATACATTTTCCAACGCTACTTTCGCTCGCCTCCAGTTTGCTTCGTGATTTCCTGTCGAAAACATGTATAGCTGTCGAACTGACCGTTATTTTTTGGACACCCCTTACATTTTTATTATACCTGATATATACCATGCTTTGATAATATACTCATACCTACATAGTTGCAATGCTCGGTGATCAATAAATGATTTTCACAAAGTTAAGCAAATACTCTGATTTTATCCTAAGCTTTGCAAATATGCATTCCATCGTTCAATAGATGTATTAATGTTGCTTTGGATCTGTTGATTGATGGTAAAAATACAATTCACGATCACAGAGAAGCAGTGTCTGCACGCAAGATCTCTATTACGGTAGATATTTGTAAAAATAAACAGCGTGAGTGCGCACCTGACGTTATGTGTATGCTTCCATCCGACATTTCTAGGGAATTAGCAATTCGACAAAAATAGTTCAAATTCTATTTCTAATGCCTGAATGAATTCAATAAGTCTAAATAAATATGCAAAAAGTTACCAACGTTGTAGTTGTAGGTTCTAGTCTGCCTGGGGCGGTACCAGTTAATTCAGCCGTGACATATGAATGTTTTTGTCAGTTTGAATAGCAGTGCCCAGTGAAATTACAGGGCATGTGAGACTTAACATCTTTATATCTCCGGATAACAGGTGCAATGTTGCGACGTGTATGTATATGTATATCTGTAGTAGATAGATGTCATCGCTTACCATCAGGCGAGCGTCATGCTTGTCCTGGTATCTTATATCATAAAAAACACAATGATGCTTTTTATAGAAAGTTGCATGTAATTATTTTCTAACTTAGAGATTGAGCAGTAATACGGTTATGCAAATTCGCAAAATATTCCGACTACCTACACCAGTATATTTTAAGATATCATCATTACTTAACTCACTTAATATTCATTCGACATGGTGCTAATTTTTCTAAGGTGTCCACTGATAACATCTTCCAATTTAATGGAGACGTTAGCATTTTTGAAATTGTTTGCTGAGAAATCTTGCTTATTGTGAAATATTATTTTAGCTAACAGCTGATGCATGACGAATATAAAACTGCGTCCAAATTTTGATTTCTTGACACAAAGCTTATTATGCAAATTTTATAAATTGAATTTTCGTCCACTCTTTTTTTTAAGTTTTAAGTAGGCACCTATATTCGACGGATGAATCCTTGTGGGGCATTTACGATTGACCGTTGCCAGAGAATATACAACAATACTTCGCTGCTACTGTGTGTGGATTGTTGTTTTAGGATAATAGTCGTTGGGTAATGTCGGACGCCTCCGAATGGTCAAAACTTTTCCAGGGTAGGTTGCATGCCCCTCAAACGATGGATCTACAATTACAATTACTCGTATCACCTGTCATTTTACGTAAGTATAGGTCATTTAGCGTATTGGTCATTTAACGTGTTGGTCATTTAGCGATTGGTCATTTTGCGTATTTACGATGGTAACCATTATATGTCATAATGCGTATTGGTCAGTGTGCGTCTAAACCGGTAGTAGTACTATGTTGCCCACTTTGAAGTCTTGAACTGATGTGGTCCATTTAATTATCTATTCGGTAATTACAGTCGCTGAGTCGCATAACTATGCCGAGATATTTGTCTTGCTATCTTCGACCTAGGTAATTGATCTGCTTCTCCAATCGATAACCCTAAGTTAGATACTTCAAGGCTCGGTCGCCCCGGCCGAATTTCGGTCACTCTGACCTAGATTTATATATAGTTGTGCAGTGTCGGACGATTAAGCATCCAATTCTGGCCGGTATCTGTGAACATTTGTCCCCGATCCGTGACATTTTCACATTAGGGCAAAGCAAAAACGGGCAAAACAAAACAATCCGTAAAGGCTTCCTGTAACAAGCGAACTGCCGGCCAATCATTCGTCAAACGAACGGCCCGGCCGGCTGTAAATCTTTGCAGGCGCTGGCGGGGCGCGGGGGAGGTGTAAAGGGAGGGCGGGGGGTTACGTAACATCCGGAAGTGCGGATTAGGAATCAATAGTGCGCCGTAATGATAGTTGTAGTGTAATCGGTGTAACTGCGCTGTGCGCCGCGCGCCATTGTTCCCGGTTAGCTGGAGAACGGGAGGTGCCATCCAGAGGGTTGCAGGTTGCATGGTCCTATGCGTTCCTATTTGCATTTTCTATTTTTAGAAATGTCAAAAACTGCATGTTTGCTTAGTTAGTTACGTAGTTTATGGCAAAATCTGTGTGACTATAAAATACAGTCATTATTAGGGCCTTGATACAACTGTACCTACCTAGGTAATTAAATAATTACATTACGTTGTGAATTCGATAATAATAACTAAAAATTATTATGGTTTTGCTAATTGAAAGGAAGATTCAAATTGCTTTGTATTATATCAGTTCTTCTTTGAACTTGAAATGTATAAAATATTTGTTGGAAATCTCATTAATTCTATCAATGATTAATTTTCTCGTAATCCACCGTTGTGTTTTTTATGTGTTGCTTGCTCGACGAGATTAACGGAGTTTTGCTAATATTGAAATAATGCTATAATAATATTGAAAATAGAATACATATCAAGTAAGAAAACTGGTTCCTCATGTAATATGCGTATAAAATATACTATAAATAGTGTTTTGATAGCTTGTAAATTAGAATGAACGTTATGTTAGGGGAATGACGAAAATAATTTGTTTGAGGCTAAGTATCTATAGATAGAAACACATAATTTCCGCTACAAAAATTTCATTTGAATTCATTAAATTTTTATTTTTATAATGTATAATTGAGGCAACACCGTATTAGATTTCTATCAATAGATTTTTCTTCCCACCGAAAATATTGAAAAGAAAACTCCAATAATTCTTATAAGTAATTACTTACGTGTTCATAGAGCGTAACAATAAATACTTAGTTCTGATTAAGTGAAACAAGTACAACGATATATTAGAATGCAGCTGAGAGCAGTAAAATGGTTACTACGTCTGCAGGGTAACTGATATTCACGTCAGGATAGTGACCACCACGCTTACTCACATAAGTAGGTACTGCAGATTGTGGGGAGGGACGAGAGAGCCCCGTCCTCCCCCGGGGAGGCCGCGTCATCGGCGTCTCATCCTTCACTGTGACTGCTGCTGTTGACAAATGTCTTCCTTTACCTACTTCATTTGGGCATATTAAAATTTGGCTATTTTGGCAGTATGAAAATCATATAGTAATATTTTTAAAAGACATTTTGTTACCTTACAATGTCAATGTTGGATAAAGTGATGAAAAGCTGCCAACGTCACAATTGAAGCTAAGTGAGGAATGTGATGGACAAATAATTTTTGATCTGGCTGTAAACTTATAACACACAAATGTAGATGCATAGAAAGACGGAACAAAAATCTTCAAAAATGTATATAATAAAATGAATGTCAATGATTTATTTCATATAAACTAATGTATGCAAATGCATTTATTAAAAACCCTTAGTTTATTTGTCGAAAGTAAGCATAACGTAAGTAACATTAAGATAACAACAATCGAACACTACAATCACCGGCTAAGTGCGTGTCGGGCCACGCGCAGTGTAGGGTTCCGTAGTAGCTCGTTATTCAATGCGTCTTTATCCGTTATAAACAAGCAACTAGGTACTTCGTCTTTGTCAATTTAAAGGATTTATTCTAAAGATTTTTTATTTGGTATAAAATTATCCAACACCCAAGTTCAACGACTTTACTGCTAAACTAATAAAGTTATCTTAACCACTATAGTTTTCCTTTAAAGTTCATAAAATGCACTATTATCACGAATTTTCCCAGATTTTTCAAGCCAGCAATTTAGCTTTTAGAGGGGGGGGAGGGGGCGCCCTATTGAAACAAAAATTTGCACTTTAAAGTTTAATATTTTGTAAATGGAGCATTCCATCGAAAAATGGTATTAGCAACCCTAAAGTCATTTTAAAAGACCTATTCAACGATACCCCACACGATGGGGTAGACGACGAAAAAAAAAATCATCCCCATTTCTCATGTAGGGGAGCTACCCTAAAAAAAAATATTTATAAAAAGTTTACATCACCACTTTGTCGGCGTAATTTATATGCACACCCCTACAAAATGACAGCTTTCTAGTACTAACGATCTCTTAGCAAAACCTTGGACAGACAGACAGACAGACGGACGGATATGACGAAACTACTTGTCAGGACTACGGAACCCTAAAAAGGACCTGCCCTACACCAAATCGTTCCATAAAGAACCGCACGATACATTCCGTCGATTATGAAGTGCACAAAGCCGTTGTTGAAAAACATCATTACTACCCTCATACGTGACTCCTCATATGGGGGGGCGGGCGGCGGGAGTTGGGAGATCTCCCCAGACGGAATGGTGAGCCGTAATGAGCCTGGCCTCTTCGCAACTGCTTTACTGTAACTTTATGTGCATTTCATACATATTTTTTTGCGCTTTGTATTGTAGACAGGTCGTTATTGTCTCAGGATTTTGCGAGGTCCCATATTGAAACACCTATTGCGGATTACGTGAACAGGGGAGTCAAATGATGGCCCTCGTTTGCAGCTTATAAATATTTGAAACGCTCCCTTTCGCTTTATTTAATCTACGTGGAAGGCATCATTAAATTTAATGCCTGCCAAAAGAGCCTCTAGTATTTTCATCAGCAATTTTTACAAATTTAGTGTGCTACCCTAACTATCGTAGGTTTCTTACGAATACGCATTCGGTACAATTTAGTTCGATAGTTCACGCGAAACACGACCGACGAAATCGTCCTCGCAATCAAACGTAAAGTTATTGCTACAAAATCAGAACCGCATCGAGCTACGGTGGACCACCTCTCATCCGAACCCTTTAATTGAATTTATTGTCACCCTCGCTACGTTTCAAAGAAAGAAATGCTAAACGCGTTCCAGATCCGCGTCCCCATTTCCACTCTATCTCTGTCCGTGCTCATCATTGTACCTACAGGGCCGGAAGTTTTCGCTTCATCAACCGTTCACAGAGCTTTTGATTTGAACCGATGTGCGCATTGAGTGGATGGGGGGGCCCTCGGCCAGTGGGTGGCGGTCCGGCCCTGTGCAAATGTTATTGATGTGCGGCGTTATGAGATACTATTGCTAATATTGAGCGTTGATTTTATGTGGTTGGTGCGAAAGGGATGGTGGCGATCCCTGTAGTTGGTGAGTACGCTGCGGTGTGGACATGGGATAGTGCGCAGATGGGGTTTTATCGGGTTTTATGAACATTTCAAACAGTTACTGCGGTTGTGAATACTATAATTTGCTTCGTTTTAGCTTGTAGCGTATTTCAGCAATAGTAAATTTCGCAGTAATCATTTGCTAAGAAAACAGTTGCAGGTAGGAGAACTCTAAAGGTTTGAATATGAGATCGATGAGTAACAATCTAACTTGCAAATAAATTGCGTAAGATTATAGATAGATACTTTGACGTCAATGCAGTAGCGCTCAAGGTGACATTAAGGTAAAGTCCGACTCCCATTACCCCACGTACGCCACGTTGGTACACGTACGTGTAGAAAGGTGTTAACTAACCGCGAGGCTCGGTGGGATGTTGACTCATTACATTTTTATCCCTCTGAATCATGTCGTGCGCAATCAACCGAAGGCTTTAATTTCAGTACTGAGAAAAAGGCTATTCATGTAGGTAAGACTTTTGGGTATTTTTGATATGCAAATTTTATTGATAAATCTTAGAAGTATGTTGGTAGTATAAAGTAACTTAAATGTACTTAGGCTTTGGTTGATACTGCCTTTTGGTTATCCAATAAGTAGTTACCACAAGTACCTATCTTGTAGGTATATTCTTTGCGCGTCAAACTTTTCAATTAGGTAGGTATCTATTGATTTTGCTGAAAAATGTTCTACGCATTTATGAAGTGGACAAATTTTTCCTCAAACTGCAAACATTTTGACTGTTTAACTTAAAAAGCTTCTATTTCCATATTTAAAACTGTGATTCGATGTAACCGTGCCTGATATGAGAGTTTCGTCACAAATCAAAAGGCTCGTGTCAATAAAGCCACGTTTTTATTTAGAGAAATGACACAAGAAACCTCACGTACATCGCCACATAAAACAAGAAGGCTGTGGGCAACTTCCGGTGCGTGAGTAGCACACACCCCGGCTATATTTAGGGCTTGCGGGCGGGGTGGTCAGACAGACTGGGTAGATATCCATTGAAATATTACCACTCCACGTATTACATTTGATTTTGGATAATTGGACGCATTTAGTGGATGAGCGCAAATTAGTTATTGGTGGTCATTTGGTTGATTGTATTTGGAGGAGGTTTTCGGTAATTGTTTGTACTTGATCTATTTCTGTGTTGTTTGTTGGTATGGTTAGGTATATGAGTGTTGGTGGTAGGATTTTCTTCATTGACTTCGTTTAGTCTAAAATTTAATAAGAACTTTCTCGTTCTTCAGTTTTTTTACTTACCTGAACTGTAATTTGCCTATTATTAACCGACTTCACAGAAAAGGAGGAGGTTCTCAATATGCAACTTTTTTGTGTTTGTTACCCTACTTGTTACCCAAGAACTCTGTAATTTATTAACCGAATTGTTTTTTTTTTTTGTGTGAGTTAATTTTTATTTTTATACCATAAAGGCTGACGTTTGACCAATATATCACTTAATTAATACGGAACTTATCGCGCTAAAAACATAATTGTATTTACCTCGACGTTTCGATCAAGTTGCATTGACCGTGGTCACGAGAAGACTGAAGTTGTGGGTATCAGCATTGTTATGATTGAGAGTAGTTTGAAACTACCCTCATTTGATCTTGATCAGAGTTGCCATTGCGACACACAATACTGACGACATCGGCAGATTTTCGTTGATTTAAACTTCGACTGGAACACTTGCTAATGACTGGGTTCCAAGTTGCGGCCGACCTAAAACCGTCCTCCCGGTTGAAATTCGGATGTTTTTTTATTTCAACCGCTTCACGTACAATACGGGAGTAATAGTAACGTTCGGTGGAGAGAATTTTAGGGTCGTGAAGTTCAATCCAGTGATTAGGACCCGAATCTAGCAAATGCTCGGCGATGGCGGACTTATTAACCTGTCGGTTTTTTACAGCTGCAATATATTCTTTGATTGTTCTCAAAGTTTTAGGTTGGCCGCAACTTGGAACCCAGTGATTAGCAAGTGTTCCAGTCTAAGTTTAAATCAACGAAAATCTGCCGATGTTGTCAGTATTGTGTGTCGCAATGGCAACTCCGATCAAGATCAAATGAGGGTAGTTTCAAACTACTTTCAATCATAACAATGCTGATACCCACAACTTCAGTCTTCTCGTGACCACGGTCAATGCAACTTGATCGAAACGTCGAGCTAAATAAGATTATGTTTTGTAGCGCGATAAGTCTCGCATTACAATATAATTATGTGTGTAAATTGCGAATGTTTGAAAGTTACTATATTAGCTGTTGGTAAGTGATGATGCGGTCGTTGTATACATTTCGTTTCCGTTACATTCCGTTTAGTCCCATTGTAATTTAATTGAGATCTGATTACTGTCTCCAGAGATAAAGAGACAGGCACCTCAAACTTAGTACTGATACTGAAAATGACTACCGCGGCATTAAAGCATTTAAGATTTTTTCCGTTTTGTAACCGATCTTAAATTATTTTGGCAATTGCTCACTTCGCTGCCAAAACTTAGGTATGTTTTGAAGTATATATTAAGATGAATCCTCGGTTATGGATGTCCTGCAATAGTAATAACAAATCGCGTTGTTTACGTGTCTTCGCCGGACACTCCAGGGGTTGAATAAACAAACAACCAACCATTCGGAAGAGTTATCTCACCTTATGCTTAGCCATTATTCTGGTAGATTACCTATCTTCATTTTTTTATCTGTTAGGCTAGCGGTTGACCACTATCTCGCCTGGTGGTAAGCGATAATGTGGTCGAAGATGGTGAACACGCTAGAACTAGAATAGGTCGTGTGCTGCCGGTATACTGTAAGGTTATGCCGGCAGTTTGTCCTTGATGCTGGTAAGCAATTTTTGGTAGCAAGTCAGGCGGAACATTGATATAATACTCCTACCACCTGTGGATTGCTGTTATATCCTTAACATTCGTGTTTAAACCTACCTGAAAATGCTAGACGGTAAATTATGGAGATTGGACTAAGTCAGTTTTCCAGCGTGTTATCTTACATTCACATGTATATACGACTCCATCTTAAGCCGAATCGTCAACTTCATGTGCTATTAGTATTTTTTTTTAATTACTTTTATGCTAGCGTTTGACCACTATCTCACCTGTTGGTAAGTGATGATGCAGTCGAAGATGGTAAGCACGCTAGGCCATACATTAGATGTTTGGTGACAGATTTTCTAACTTGAGGGTGGTAGCTGGCCAGGCGGACAGTAGATAGTGTCCTACCACCATGCGGGGGTTGTTAGTTTCTTAACGATGTTTTCCTTCACCGGAGGGCCACTGTGAGAAGCGCACATAAATTTTTCTATAGAAAAATACATTGGTGCACGGCGGTTTGAACTCGGTACCACGGCATCAAAGCCGACCGTTCTCCCGATTACGCCACCGGGCCCTCTGAGTATGTCACCTGAAGTTAGGTTACATGTACTATTAATTATTCTGTGGTTAGGTGACGATAGCTACTGCCAGTGATTGCTGCCCAGTAACATAAAAAAAATAATAATAATAATCCGACGAATTGAGAACCTCCTCCTTTTTTGTGAAATCGGTTAAAAAGGCAATGTGGTGGTAGCGTTGTCAGTTGGACCGCGACATAAGGGTCGCATGCTGTAAGGGGCCTAATTTAATTATTTATTTAATTTGCTTGAGAAAGATTTATAGACACACTAGCTGTTCCCGCGACTTCGTTCGCGTGGAATAGTGCTTTGGGTAGCATTTTTAACCGACTTCAAAAAAAGGAGGAGGTTTCTCAATTCAACCTTTTTTTTATTTTTTTTTATTATCTTTGTTCGGGGATAACTTCGTCATTTATGCACCGATTTTGATTATTCTTTTTTTGTTCGAAAGGAGATATCCCAAGTGTGGTACCATGGTAATTTTATCGAGGTCTGATAAGTATCACCAGAGATATTGAGATAAACATCTCAAAATTGGTACTGAAAATGAACATTGAAGTCGGTTCTTTTTAGTTTTTTTAAACGATATTATTAATTATTTAGACTAATTATTTTACAAATAAGACACATACGTATAAATACTTCATCGACGTCTGTCTGCCCGTTCGGGTAAGCACACCTAGGTATATTTTACCACCTACACCGCGCCGTACCGTGCGCGCCCCCCCCCCCCCCCTCTCAAGTTAATTTTAGTTTCAAATTTTGTATTGACTCCGTAAATGTTACATCAGGATAGCTCTAATATTTTGTCTCTTGTCGCAAACTTACTTTGAATGTCATAATGATTAATATCGAATCAACAGCCTAAACAATAATGATCTGGCCAAAAAATATAGGCTGTAGATCTCAATAAAAACTAACAACGAAAATTGGTTTGAACGAGATACAGTCAGCAGTTCTAGAGATATGGCGACCGCAAAAATAACTTTGTTTTTTAATCGACTTCAAAAAAATGAGGAGGTTTCTCAATTCGACCGTTTTTTTTTAATGTTTGTTTGCGGATAACTTCGTCGTTTATGAACCGATTTTGATTATTCTTTTTTTGTTGGAAAGGAGATATCCCAAGTGTGGTACCATGGTAATTTTATCGAAGTCTGATAAGTATCTCCAGAGATATTGAGATAAACACCTCAAAATTAGTACTGAAAATGAATAGCGCGGCATTGAAGTCGCTTCTTTTTTAGTTTTTAAACGATATTATCATACAAACACTATGAAAAACAAAGTTAATTTTGTAGTTACGAAAAATAATTTTATGTTAACATAGTTATGGAATACTTAACTGTGTTACAGAACCCTGCGAGTGCGAGCCCGACTTGCACTTGGCCAGTTTTTATTTCGCATTAAAAAGTAGCCTATGTCCTTTCTCAGGCTCTTGACTATCTGTGTACCAAATTTTAATTAAATCGGTTCTGTAGTTTAGGCGTGAAAGCGACACAGACAGACAGAGTTACTTTAGCATTTACTATATTATTAGGAAGGATCGAGTATGATATTAACTAAACATCGACTGACTTTTAGATAATACTGCAAGAGCGATTTGTTTTTGCCCACTAATGATTTCCATTTTACTACTTCTACATTCGATAGTATCCGATGGTACATGTACACCATTGTAACTTGTTTTTTATGACCGACTTCACAAAAAAGAGGAGGTTCTCAATTCGTCGGAAACTTTTTTTATTTTTATTTTATGTATGTTCACCGATTCCTCGAAGATGCCTGAACCGATTTGGAAAATACTTTTTTGGTTTCAAATGGTACCCTTCCCAGGTGGTCCCATTTAAATTTTAACGAAATCGTCTAAACCGTTTTTAATATATCAACATTTGTATACGGCCTTCGTAAAATTTTTCCAGTCAGTGATTTAGTTAAGACCGCTTTACCTTCTGTACTAAATATAAAAGGCAAACGTTATTGACTGACTGTCTGATCTATCAACACACAGCTCAAACCACTTCACGGATTGCGCTGAAATTTGGCATGCAGATAGATCTTATGACGTAATTATTCGCTAAGAAAGGATTTTAAAATCCACCCCTTTATGGATGAAAGTTAGGGGATGAAAGGGGGCTCAAGGTTTGTATGGAAAAACAAGATTACATAGTATTTTTATTCGAAACTTCACACAAGTACTCTGTTTCTGTAAATAAATAAGTAGATACGCGTTTCAGGATTTTACGCAATTCCACCCTTAAGAGGGTGAAATGGGGTAACAAAGTCTAAAAATCAAAATGTTTTTAAAAAACATGAATATAACGAAAAATAAAATTGAATCCCTATGTCCATGGGTCACGCCATAAATTAAAAACGGGTGGACCGAATTGGCTAATACTTTATGTTAGAAATATAATATAATTTCCTACTGGTAACATCAAATAATATAAGCTAAGTTTTTTTTGGTTGTCCTCACTGCTTCCGCCCAGTTCTGCTTGCGTTGATTGTGATGTGTGTGCAAACGGCAATCTTGTAGTCATATATATAAAAAGTATTAAATGATCGATTTGTCTTACGATATACGTCGTTTTATTAGGTTATGGGCCCAGATTATGCCCTTTAGGGAGTAATAAAGTATATAGTTAGGCGTTTTTTTTGCCGGTGCCCGGTTCAGACCGGTTGTGTTAGTTTACCGTAATGGCGACCAATTCGTTCTTGGCGAACGTTCCTAAGCTAAGAGGACGCGAAAATTATAACGAATGGGCGTTTGCAGCGGAGAATCTCCTTATCCTGGAAGGTGCAGCAAGTCTTATAAAACTTGAAAGTACGGATGAGGCAGCCGCAGATGATGCAAAAGCGAAGGCCAAGTTGATTCTAACCATTGATCCGTCACTCTACGTTCACATCAAAGATGCTTCAAGCACAAGGAATTTGTGGCATAAACTGAAGACTATGTTCGATGATTCTGGATTTTCTCGAAGAATAACATTGTTGCGGCATTTAATCTCGATTCGTCTTGACAATTGCGATTCGATGACAAATTATGTTACGCAAATCATAGAAACATCTCAGAAGTTATCAGGAACGGGTTTTTCCGTGAACGACGAGTGGATCGGATGTTTAATGCTGGCAGGATTACCTGAAAAATACTTCCCTATGTTGATGGCGATAGAGCATTCGGGAATCGCCATTACTGCTGATGTAGTGAAGACAAAGCTAATTGATTTAGCTGGCAACGATGATTCATCGGAGACAGGAAATGCATTTTTTAGCAGAGGGCAGCACAATCGTCAAAATGCTAAAGTTGGCAGCAGTGCCAAAAATGACAGATCAAACCATCATGGCGGATTGTCTGTGGCTGAATCGAACACTAAAAAATTTGACAAAACGAACATCAAGTGTTATAAATGTAAAAGACTTGGTCACTATAAATCTCAATGCAAACAAAGTGAGCAGCAACAAGTAAAAAAGACGAACGCGTTTTCGGCTGTTTTCTTGAGTGGAAATTACAGTAAACAAGATTTTTATTTGGATAGCGGCGCGAGTGTTCACATGACAGCAGATGTAAACATGATAAAAAATGCATGTTATTCACCGAATATCAAGGAGATTATGGCAGCTAATCAAAATGCCATGCCAGTATTGTGTTCGGGTGATGTGGATATTACAACAGTCACTTCAAGTTGCAAGTACGAGGTTACTTTAAAAGATGTGTTGTGCGTACCTAACCTCACAACAAATTTGATATCAGTTAGTCAACTTATCAAAAATGGCAACAGTGTGAAGTTCATGCAGAAACGCTGCTATGTTTACAACAAAGAAAACAATTTAGTGGCTGTGGCTAATCAAGTTGATGGCGTTTATAAGTTGGATATAGAACATAAACAATGCTTGTTTACATCTCCTTCTGCAGCAGCTAGCAGTGAAATATGGCATAGGAGGTTGGGCCATTTGAATATAAACGACCAGAATAAGATGAAAGACGGAGCAGTCACAGGAATATCATACACGGACAAGTCAGTGATCAACAAAAACACATGTACAATATGTTGTGAAGGAAAACAATCGCGATTGCCATTTGGTCACAAGGGTACAAGGAGCAGCGAGCCACTGGATACAGTCCATGCAGATGTCTGTGGGCCAATGGAATGCAGTTCAATTGGAGGATCAAGGTATTTCCTTATATTTGTTGACGACTATACCCGTATGGCATTCCTTTACTTTCTTAAAGCCAAAAGTGAAACTTTTAAATATTTCAAAGATTTTAAAAGTATGGTAGAAAATCAACAAGGGAGAAAAATAAAAATATTTCGGACAGACAATGGCTTAGAATTTTGTAGCAATGAGTTTGAAGGATATTTGAAAGATGCAGGTATAGTTCATCAGAAAACCAATGTTTATACACCTGAACAGAATGGCATGAGTGAACGCATCAACCGAACCATTGTAGAGAGAGCTCGCTGTTTATTGTTTGATGCAGGATTAGAGAAGAAGTTTTGGGCAGAGGCAACAAACACCGCTGTTTATCTTAGAAATAGATCTGTTGCATCAGGATTAGACAATAAAACTCCATATGAGCTTTGGACAAATAAGAAACCAGACTTGAGTTATGTCCGTATATTTGGCAGCGAAGTAATGGTCCATGTGCCAAAAGAGAAACGACTTAAGTGGGACACTAAGTCGAAGAAACACATTTTAGTTGGTTTTCCTGAAAATGTTAAAGGTTACAGAGTATATGACCCTATCAAGCGATGTGTAATAACAAGTAGAGATGTGATAATACATGAAAATACACAAAGAAACTGTACGAGTGATGCCGTTGTATCAGTTTCAGTTGGGGATACATCGCAGCAGTCAGGCAGTGATGATGTGGAGGAAATGAAGGAAAAACCTGTTTCTAGTCCTTTCAGTGCAAACGTTTCTTCCGAATCTGATTATCTTAATGCTTTGACTGACTTGGATTCTACATTACAGCAATCTGAAGAAGAGATACCAGAACCAGCGCCAGTAATATCAAAACGTTCAAGGAAGCCTCCAGAGCGTTATGGTTGCTCAAATTTATGTACCACGTCAAGTCCAGATATCACCAGCGATCCTATTAGTGTCAAAGAAGCCCTGAATAGTTCAGACCGAGAAAAATGGATTGAGGCAATGAAGGATGAGCTCCAAGCATTTGAGGAAAATGACGCGTGGGTTCCAGTGAGTGAATTACCTCCGGGCAAAAATGTAGTGCAGTGTAAATGGGTTTTCAAAAAGAAAGCGAACAATGACAATAGTGTGCGATATAGGGCGCGTCTTGTGGCTAAAGGCTTCACGCAGAGGCCTGGTATAGACTATGAAGAGACTTTTTCACCGGTCGTCAGACATTCTACATTAAAATTATTGTTTGCATTGTCTGTTCAATTAAATTTAAATGTCACACATTTAGATGTTAATACCGCTTTTTTGAATGGTTTTCTTAAAGAGGACATTTATATGTATCAGCCAGATATTAATTGTGATGTAAATAAGGAGAAGGTTATTGTTAAATTAAATAAAGCGATTTATGGTTTGAAACAATCCTCTAGAACCTGGTATGAGAGGGTTGAGCAATGTTTATGTGAATTAGGATTCAAAAAGAGTAAATTAGAGCCATGTGTATTTACAAAAATAAATGATGAGGTAAAAATTGTAATTGCCTTATATGTTGATGACTTTTTTGTGTATTCGAACAATCAACAAGAAACTGATAATATAGTCTCAGTGTTGAGTTCTAAATTTAAGATAAAAAATTTAGGACAGGTTCAGCAATGCTTAGGTATGAGAGTTAAAATAGATAAACAGTCAAATGTTATTACCTTAGATCAAGAACAGTATGTTGATCAGTTATTAGAGAAATTCAATATGTCAAACTGTAAAGTTGCTAGTACACCAATGGAATGTAAATTAGATATTAAACCGTCAGAAACATGTGACCTTGAAATTCCATACCAACAATTGGTAGGAAGTCTAATGTATTTATCAGTTCTCACAAGACCAGACATTTCATTCTCTGTCAGTTTTCTGAGTCAATTTAATAAATGTCACAAATGTACATTGGAGTTATGTAAAGCGAATACTTAGATATCTAAAGAAGACAAAGACTTATTGTCTGAAATATGTAAAGGGAAAGGCTGAACTTGTGGGCTATGTTGATGCCGATTGGGCAAGTAACACTATAGATCGTAGATCATATACTGGTTTTTGTTACATGATGTCAGGCTCAGCTATTTCCTGGGAAAGTAAAAAGCAAAGAACTGTAGCACTTTCTAGTATGGAAGCAGAATATATGGCTATTGCAGAAGCTACCAAAGAGGCTATATATTTAAGATCTTTGTTATTTGAACTGACAAATGATGTATGTGTTGTGAAATTATACAATGACAGTCAAAGTGCACAGAAGTTGGTGGCAAATAATGTATGTCATAGAAAAAGTAAACACATTGATATTAGATATCATTTTATTAAAGATGTAGTTAGCAATAAAATTATTAATTTAGAATATTTGCCAACAACTGATATGCCAGCTGATGTTCTTACTAAAGCGTTAAACCCTACAAAGCATAGTAAATGTATTAGAGGTTTGGGGGTTAGTGAAATTTATTCTTAGGGGTTAATTTAAATGAAAGATTGTTTACTTTAAAGACCTTTGTTTATTTGATGTAGTTGGGGTGTTAGAAATATAATATAATTTCCTACTGGTAACATCAAATAATATAAGCTAAGTTTTTTTTGGTTGTCCTCACTGCTTCCGCCCAGTTCTGCTTGCGTTGATTGTGATGTGTGTGCAAACGGCAATCTTGTAGTCATATATATAAAAAGTATTAAATGATCGATTTGTCTTACGATATACGTCGTTTTATTACTTTATTTATATGCTTTTATGAAAGAAAGGTTTTTACGAAAGAAAAGTTTTAAATAAGTTAAAGAAGTTTTTAACGCGGGCGAAGCCGCGGGCACTTCTAGTTACTTTACAAAGTCTTAATTTAGTTTTTTGTCGACCCAAAAATGTAAGTAATCAAATTCATACGAGAAGTAAACAACACAACAGGTATCGGAAAACTTCAAATAAGTACAGCTTATCAAGTAGTATTTTCAATAAAGCCAGACGATTGGAAGGGCCGTGTCAGTCACCCTCGCAGGCACTCGAATAGACTCCCAATAAAGTAAATTGCAGTTGTCTGAGCACTGAGTACTGTCTCTCGCATGCACTGCTCTCCCTAATTGACTTGTTAGCATGTGTTGTAGGAAATCGATTCACCTACACATTACACGAAGGCTTTATATTGAGCTTAGCTCGTCTAGTCGAGACCAGTATTTTATAAGTGGCTTGCTTATCGGTTTTTAATCGTATACATTTCGGAGTTTTTTTTAATATCTTATAGGCTAGCGTTTGACCACTATTCTCACCTGTTGGTAAGTGATGATGGTGTCGAGTATGGTTAGCACGCTAGGCCTAGAATGGGAACTGGATCTCAAGGATAGCTGTCGGAACACATAAGATGTTTTGGCGACAGATTTTCTAACTTGCGGGTGGTAGCTGGCCAGGCGGACACTAGATAGTGTCCTACCGCCATGCGGGGGTTGTTGGTTTTTAGGGTTCCGAACCCAAAGGGTACCAACGGAACCCTATTACTGAGACTCCGCTGTCCGTCTGTCTGTCTGTCTGTCCGTCTGTCAGCAGGCTGTATCTCATGAACCGTGATAGTTAGACGGTTGAAATTTTCACAGATGATGTATTTCTGTTACCGCTATAACAACAAATACTAAAAACAGAACAAAGTTAAAAATTAAAGGGGGCCCTATACAAAAAACTGTTTTTTACTATATCTATGAACGATTCTTTACCATATAATATATTTTTTTCTTTTAAAAAAGATTACTCGCAATGTGGGTTGCACATTACTAGTATTCTTGTTAACCCCTCCAACTAAGCTAAATATGCTTGTGTCTGGAGTGGGTTCACGTCAATAGTGCAATAGGTGGGGTGGAGATCGAACTCACGACCTTTCGATCGCCAGTCCGACACCTTATCTATTGGGCTATTGCCGCCTTAAAATAAATAATATTAATTACCTACCCTAACAAATTTGTGTTAACGTTCACTTAGTTGGTGTTAGAAGTTCGTTATATATTCGTGAGATGGCGTTGTTAGCTAATATGCGGAACCCTCCGTGTGCGAGACAAAAGTATGACTCGCACTTGGCCAGTTTTTTTAACGATGTTTTTCCTTCACCGAAGGGCCACTATGAAATGCGCACATACATTTTTCGATTGAAAAATCCATTGGTGCACGGCGGTTACAACTCGGTACCTCTGGCATCAAAGCCAACCGTTCCCCGGTTACGCCATCGGGCCCTCAAAAGTGTTCAATAGAACTGTATAATTTGATTCGACCATCCCCATTTTATAATCGGTTATCAAGAGATGCTAAACCGATTTATGGTGGATATTTCGCAGGCAGATAGCTTAATAAGCTGTTCAATCAACAGCCTAGCCTCTTTACTAAACAGCGCCGTGTTATAAGATTCCTGAATGATATCCAGCCGTAGCGTTTGTTATAACATTAGCTGGCTAATGCTTAGACCTTATATAATGTCATAGTCTGACACTAAGGCAAGACACTAGGAACGCTAGCCTATATAATTAAAAAAAATTGCTTCTTCGTTCATCATACGAACCGCCAGAGAATACAATACCCTACCTGAGTCTGTGTTACCGGTTAAATACATTGTGGGGGTCTTCAAATCGCGATTGATTAGGTATCGTCTGTATAAACACGCTCCATCATCGATCGTATCATCACTTAAAATCAGGTGAGGTAATGGTAAAACTTGGTATACGTAAAAATGCAAAATGAAACGTGCGTGTGTTAACGGTGTACAACGCCATCTATCGGATTTTTAATTATATTACTGTATGCCTAACTACTACCTATTATTTATTGTGTACCACTGCGAAAAAATAGATAAATTATCACTAACCTATGGTCCTATATATCCGTCTGTCTGTCTGTCCGTCTGTCCGAGGTTTTGCTAAGAGACCATTAATACTAGAAAGCTGTTATTTTGTAGGGGTGTGTATATCAATTACGCCGACAAAGTGGTGAAATAAAAATTTGAAAAATATATTTTTACGGTAGGTAGGTATTTTTTTTACTTTTAGGTAGTAAGTCTTCCCGTCACAAACAAGCAACTACATCATCTTAGTCACTTTAAAGGATTTATACTAAGGATTTTTTATTTGGTACAACATTATCCAACACCCAAGTCCAACGACTATTACTGGTACACTAACAAAGTTATCTTAACCGCTATAATTTTCCTTTGAAGTTCATGAAATGCACTATTATCACGAATTAAATTATTATTTAAACGGAAACTAAGCAGAAGAAGCAGTTTAGCTTTTACAGGGGGGGGGGGGGGGGGGGGAGGGGGGACGCCCTACTTGAACAAAAATTTGCAACTTAAAGTTTAATATTTCATAAATGGAGCATTTAATCGAAAAATGGTAAGTAATTATAAAAGACCTATTCAACGATACCCCACACGATGCGGTAGACGACGAAAAAAAAATCATCCCCACTTCACATGTGGGGGAGCTACCCTAAAAAAAATATTTTTCAAAATTTTATTCTACCACTTTGTCGGCGTAATTGATATACATACCGTTACATAATTACAGCTTTGTAGTATTCAGGACTACGAAACCCCAAAAAAAACAAAAAAGTATTTGCAGCGTTATGTTCAGAGAGTATTGTTAGCTGATATCTCTCCATTTTGCTTTTTAACCGACTTCAAAAAAAGGAGGAGGTTTCTCAATTCGACCGTACATATATAAATATATATATATTATAATAACTCACGTTCATTTTAAACTTATAGATTTGAGACGGGAATTTAACGTGACTTACGCGATGTCGATATAGCGATCGACATATGTTTCGGCCTCATCCGGAGGCCTTCTTCAGGATCTTGAGTGCGGGCCGCTCGCAGTGCGAGGCTGAACGCGTCGGCGAGCGCCCCGCACTCAAGATCCTGAAGAAGGCCTCCGGATGAGGCCGAAACATATGTCGATCGCTATATCGACATCGCGTAAGTCACGTTAAATTCCCGTCTCAAATCTATAAGTATATATATATATATTTTTTTTTTATGTTTGTTCGCGGATAACTTCGTCGTTTATGAACCGATTTTGATTATTCTTATTTTGTTGGAAAGGAGATATCTCAAGTGTGGTACCATGGTAATTTTATCGTGGTCTGATAAGTATCTCCAGAGATATTGAGATACACACCTCAAAATTGGTACTGATGAAAATGAATAGCGCGGCATTGAAGTCGGTTCTTTTTTAGTTCTTAAACGATATTATAATTGCTACTAGATATGTTTGAATATTTGTTCATCGTCACTGTATTCGACTTGAAAAGATATAAGTACTTATATTTCACAAATACTTCCAAGAAAACCATTTGGAGGTCATTGTCACCCAAATCATGTGAGATTATTACCTGTGTCAGTGTCCTTAGGCTTTGTCTTTCATCCTACACGTGATTCCTAGGTGGTGTTAAATGGGTGACCAGACCACTGGTGGTAGGCTTCCGCCATGGCTCGAAACACTTATACCTAAAGGTTAAGTGGTCTTGGTCGTCACGTTTTTTTCGCACAGTACTTAATTCTGTTTGGGTGCTACAGCCATGATCTAGTGAGAAATAAATTCCTCAGTAGACCCACACTTTAAAATCTGGATCTGATTAACGGATCTAGCGAGAAAAATACTTCTCCGTAAATCCACACTGTCAACAAATGGGTCTACAGAGAAGAAATTATCTCACTAGTTCCATGATGGATATGGACAATGGATCTACTGAGATTGAAGGAACTAAAGAAAGAAAGAAAGAAAATATATTTATTTTGCATCAAACACAGTAACATATATATTATTAACTTATGTACTAATTTAAAACAGGTGTTTTGGTGCAAAATAGGACCCATCTCAGCATAATGTTGGTCATGACTGACATGACCAACGCTGATCTTCCGTTGGGACCCTAAAGTGATGTCACGGAGGCTCTCACCTCCGGCACATGCTCGCTATTCCAAATAAATAAAATATGAATTAAAAAAATACAAAGCCATCCATGCAGCCAGACATGAAAAAAAAATGGTCACTTTCTACTCATATTTAAAATAAAAAAAATCAAATCAATAAATAAAATAGAGACGTTAACATAAAACTAACAGTAGTATACATATAATCTTATTTTTTAAATCTTTATGTGTTACGTTACAGTATATATTTTTATATTGTATTGTTCATATGCAATATCTCAAATCGCACTTGTGTCGTGCAGTCAAGTTTCCTGTTCTTTTTGATGAATACAAAGAAACAATCTTAATTTTATACGAAAACCTTGAATACATTGCAAGTTCCTCAGTGGTGGTGGGATATTATTCCAACATTTTGATGCGGCGTAGCGGAAACTACCTCTGAAAGCAGCAGTGCCATGGTGGTAAGTCAAGAGCTGCGCTGCGCACTGCCGGGTGCCTTGTGATCTGTGTCTAGATGCCCATGACAATTTCTCATAAAGATAGAGAGGTGATTTTCATTTAATCACACCTAAAAGAAGACAAGCTAAGTGTAGCTTACGCCGATGCTTCATCTTCAATATGGACTGTCTATTAAGATATGGGGTAACATGAGCTCTCAACGGAATATCGAAGCAGAAACGTGCACAGGCATTCTGCACTCGTTGAATGAGTTTTTGTGTCCTTGCTAGCAAGCGCGGACCAAAAACTGTGTCCATATAATTGAGTTTAGATAAAATTAGTGATTCCGTCAATTGAATGCGCAACCGCTCATTTAAATATGGTCCTGCTCTATACAGAACTTTCAATTTATAAAAACAATTTTTTACAGCATTAGCAATGTGTTTTTCAAACCGTAAGTCACTGTCCATATGAAGTCCATATAAAGCATGTTGCCAATCGGTGTGCCGAGTTCCGGCATGATGTTTAGTGCTAGCCAGCTTAAACGGGTTGGAATAGTTGCGCTACGAGTAGGTTGATTGAAATAGAAATTGTAATAAGGTCAGTTGCAATGCACCTCGTCTCATTGCCGTTTTCAATTTCCAGATAAGCTTGACTCCATCTTAGATCGCATCATCACTTATCGTAGAGTGAGATGGTGGTCAAGTGCTTCTCTATCTGGAATAAAATATACAATCCTATTTCTGTGACAAACTTGTACTTTCAAGTTTACCCAACATCGACTATTTTAATGAACAAGTTCACCACCCTTCACAATCACGATATCGCAAACTACCCCCATCAAAAAAATAACAAGTCCAAATTACGTTTATTCAATTTGTGTAGTAATTGCAAGCGAGTCATGCCGTAATTAGGGAGGGTAGTGCGTGCCTGCAGGTAACGAGGGAGGCCGGGTAGCAGGGCTCGCCGTGATTCGGGGGGGCTACCCTACTGGCAACCCTTTACGGCTATACTGCGATATCGATTGATAGTACGCATTAGTCTGGTCATTTGATTAAATGGCTCAGTTTTGCATCTCTGGATCGGGAAGCGATTGTAACGATACGTATACGGTTTTTGCTCTTACGAATGTTCTAACATCACAACTTTATTTTTCGTTTTGATGGGACAAATAAGAACAATTTTGTCGTATCTAAATCGGAGTCACCTACGATGAGATCACAGGATTCGATCGTGTCAAGTGCTGATTGTAAAAAAATAAAACCGTCCAAGTGCTAGTTTGATTCGCGCACCGAGGGTTCCGTACAAACTTGTCAAAGACTCGTAGGCGGCTCATAGGTCCCACATCGTCACTTCCTATCTTGGATAGAATTGTATTTGTCTGTAAATGGATGACGGCAGTAAGCCATTGGACAGAATGCCAGAATTCATAATTAAATGCTAGCCAGTCTCCAATAAACATGAGTAAGAACAAAACATCAGTAAGTAAATACAAGTACGTTACTGACGGTAAAATACTTGGTTGGCTTGCGTGACGCGCCTTCACCACGGTTACACCACGGTTCCATTCTGTAGGTAGATTACCTATACCAATTTACTGAAAACATTGCACTATGACATAAACAAGCCGTATATCATTTAATCGTAATAAGCATATCGGAAGGTATGAATGTTTCAATATTTTAAAGTCATCATCGTCCTTAGCCTATCTCTATCCATTGCTGGACATAGGCATCACCTATGGCACGCCACTGAGCTCGATCTTCAGCTCTTTGTTTCCAACCGCTGCAAGCCAGCTTGCGTATATTATCGCTTCATCTAGCTTGAGGGCGTCCTACTACGTTTGCCGAGCCGTGGTCTCCACTCAAAAACACTTTAAACACATACAGTACCTATACTGGATTTCTGGCACTAAGTATATTGATGATCGTAATTGAGTTTCAGCAGGTAGACCATCAGTTAATTACTAGGATCACCTGATGAAGATGACCAAGACCACGTGCTTGTCTGAAATTGGAAGATGGTAGTGAGATGAGGCGCAGGATAACTGCCTTCAGTCTAATCTAAACAGCGCAACTATCTCAGTTCTTATTCTAGGCCTAGCGTGCCTACCATCTTACTTACCATCTGCATCATCACTTACCAACAGGTGAGATAGTGGTCAAACGCTAGCCTATAAGATATAAAAATATATATATAATATATATCTAAACTCGTCTTCCAAAGTGAAAACTATGTAGCTTATGGAAAATTATTTATTTAAACTGGAATGTTATCAAAAATATGGAAGACAGTAGAGAGACACGTGTACTACGGATTACAGACACTAGTCCAATCCAATAGAAATGCGCTATTTCTATTGTCGAGTGTTTAGATCCTGACACACCTTCATTGGTACATTGTTGTACTCATAAGTAGATACACACATGAGTACTGCAGCCTTCACCTGATTGTGTAGGCAACGTGCGTCATGTTAGCACTGATTTATGTTATTACCAGATAAGCAGCACCGAAGTTAGCACCGTTTCTCACCCCTAGCTGGGTTCGCGTGCCGGCCGCACGCAACCGATGCCAGCGATTGTACGACATGACTTCTGCTGCTTCCGCGACTAAATTACGCGCTGTATTGCGGGAAATAGATTTAGGAGCTCGCGCCACTTACGGCCGGAACGCGAGCTTTGCCGCACTTTGTGCTGGAGTTATTGCTCCGCATGTTGAGGTGAGGTCTGCTCCGATTGTTATTTTTAGTTTGGTATCAGGTCTCCTTATTTGACAGGTGAAATGGAAAGTGATGGTAACTATGTAAAGCATAAAATATATAGATACAGCATTGAAGTTGAGTGCGGAGAGAGGAGATCCATTTGAATAAATGCTTATGACCTTTGACTTTAGATGGTTAAAGTCAAAGGTCATAGCATTTATTCAGTATATGGGCAAATTAAAAATCTGCACTTACACACGTCAAATAACAATCAATAGATCATATAAATAATATTTATTCTAAAAATAACAAAAACATAACTTATTGCTTTGAATTAAAAAACAAAAAATAAGTAATGAGCCATTCAGCTTTCATCTAGACGTCGAACGTCACACTTAAAACAAAATTTTAGTTCTCCTGATTATTGTAGGGTTGCCGGCCGTGTTATTACTTGCCTACGACCCCCAAGAATGTTTTAGTACTTCAGACAATTTTTATCTAAAAAATTGTGAAATAATGAAACAATAAATAAATAAGACGAAAAAAACGAATCGTAAACAAATCATATTCCGAATGGAACTGATTCTTCGTCTATCAGACCGCCGGACTAGAAAGCTTGATTCTATCCTTAACGCAACGGGCCCTCCGACATATAGGTAATATAAATTTTACCCCGGGCAGTTTTTAGTTTAGTTTAGGTTAGTTTTTTTAGCCAGAGGCGGCTAGTAATAAAATAAAGAGTAAAGAGTTTTTCAATATATCTAATTTCAAGACTAGATAAGGTTGGTACTTAACTACTTTATGAACTAAATGAAGATATTTATTTGAAGGTAAAAATAAATTCCTATATGAATAATATTTATGTAGGTACCTTCGTAATATACGGAACCTACAGAAATAAGGGTTTTAAAGTAAAACTACTTAAAAAAGAAATAAAACCAAGAAATGCTGATAGCTCTCCCACAAACTATGTTAATCCTACTGTAATTGGTTTAGCGCTAGAAAACTACCTTTCAATCAAACCCTCTTTACATAGGACGTGCAGTATTTTATCGAAATCAAACAGTAGAACAAACGGTTCATAATATAAACAAACAAACGCAAATCCCAGTCTCCAATTGTCACCGTCCAAAATCCCCCTAATAATCTTATTTCCATATCGGACATCCGCTGCGCCTGTATTTATATCGAAGTCACCCACACAAACATGTACAGACATCTATCTATACAGTATATAGATGGATACAGTGGGCTCCACTAGCGAGCCTCATAGATAGACAGAAAGTACATTCGCAAAGTGCGTACAATTACTGGAGGTGTCCGCGGGATGAGCCCTGATTAGTGACGGTCAGGTGGGCTCGGGGCGGTCGATAGCTCACACCCCACCCTCTCGACCCTAACTACTCCCCCACTGTTTATTGCAGGGGGGCGATCGCCTGAACTTAAGTATTGATTCGCGCGAAACGTGATTTGTACGCACTCATCTAGAGGTTAGCTTGCGGCCCGCCGAAAGTTCATTCAACTGCTATTCTGCGCGCATCGCGAACCATCGCCGTTTTTGTGGTGAATCCTCAGGCGATCGCGTTAGGCGGGCGGGGGATGGACGCGACGGCGACCGGAATGACAATAGTGGTCGGTTCCGGTCCGTGCCGCGTTCCAGGGTGGTGTTTACGCGTAAACCGCGGTCAATAGGAGCGAGCCGCACCTAGCGTTGTCTTCGCGCGGTAATGCTCCTCCGTCACGACATCTACCGACTTATTGTCGGAGCGCAGCGCTATGTTTTATTTGCTGAGTGCCGCGATACGCTTTCGGGCGGGGTAGGGGAGCTTAATTGACTGCCGAATGTCGACGGAATTATACTTTCTATCCCTAATTACTATGATTCATAGCTTAAAATAAGAAAGTAGCGTTAACCCGCGTTGTAATATGACACAAATCATAGAGTTCCAATAATGTCATGCAGATGCTCTTTGTGGGACCGGTTTCGATCGGACGATGGCAATATTGTAATGGCGATGGGCTAGGTTCGCTAGAGACGCTAGACTGCTCGCCAGACGGTATTCATTATGAATGTATTAGCTTTTGAAGAAGTATCTATGTTTCATCTGCAGCAACACCTACTTATTGATTGTTTTATGTTGGAATTAATTGAAATTTCCTAATATCGCCAATAAGAACGTTTATATATTACTAACTGTCTACCCAGGTTATATGGGATACGTCAATAACATCACTGTCTCCTTTACCTAGGTACTTTACTTGGTTACAATATTCACACTCAAGTTGGATAATCTGTCGCCAAAAACATCATTTTCCGGCGGCTGTCCTTGAGAGCCAGCAATTTCCATTCTAGGCCTAGTCACAGAATAAATATAGGTCCCATCGTACTACCATCCTCGACCGCATCATCACTTACTAATAGTGAGATAGTGGTCAAACGCTAGCCAATAAGATACAAAAACAAAATTTGAATCAGAAAAAGTATTAAATTGCAATATCTAGGATTACCAAGTGGAGGAACTATATGGAGGTTCTATAGTAACTGCCTAGTGCTTCGTGAATTGGGCTTGTTTTTACGTAAGGCTTTATTCGGCTAATCCAATTTTAATGGAGCTCACACAGACGGAATGGCGATAAACTGGACTAGTTCGAATCTATTCATTTGATATTACATAAGTTACATAAATTACGAAGAACACAAATATTTTATCTGTCGCCTTTCAAGAATGTAAATCAATATATTTTGAATAACAAAAGATATTTACTACTACAATTTGCAAACCAAAAAATAATGAAAACATAAATCATCAGCCATAAAGTGTGGAGATGGCAACTAATCAACCCTCACGACCTCATAAGATAAAAACAATATCTGTTATAAACTAACTAACTTTCTAAAATTATAATGTTCACATCAGTTTCTATATATCGTGCGGCTAATAAAAAACTCGAGGAAACTGGTACATCACTAATTATATTCATTGAACCGTTATAACGCGTTACGACAACTATCGCGCAATATTGGAGTGACTATCGTAAACCGAGCGGTCTCAGACCTCGGCGGCCTTAATAAGGCCCAACGGCTAGCTTCACCAATTAGATACTTCACATTAAAACTTGAGATATGTTTCCGGTGCGATATGATATGACATTCGGCAGTAAACTTTTATTGGAAACGTAATGGCTCCGAGCTACTTACTAATTTCTCGGATCGTTGTCTCCGCTGCATCTCGTATCGTAAACCAGATGACAAAGATCACGTCATTAGTGTATCTGTCGCCGGGGCCATCGATCATTGCACAAAATTACATCCCAAACCGTGTATTCACGAGACTTCAAGAGTCTCATTTCTAATGTCATATATCACAGCAATAAAAGTAACAGTACACCCAGACCGTCTCTCTTGAGAACATCGAACAGTTACTTTTTAACAAACAAATAGTGTTTTTGCATAATTTGGTGATTGTAGAGAAATTCAGACATTCTAATGCATCGTTGTCAAATAAAAACGACAAGTTATGCAGGATAATCCGCCGGCTATCGTTTTTTGATATCAATATTCTCGATCACAAAAGATTTTTTAATAATTCTTAATTTTAATGGAGTCGTGCCATCTGGTCCGAATAGAGAGCAAGCGAGCGAGCGAGCGAGCGACATCTGAATATGATAGTGAGACGCAGTGACGTAACTGACGAGTTCGCAAGATATGGATTGAGCACGTGGGATTCGATTACTAACACCTATGCGGTATACAATCGACTTTCACGAGTTACACTGAATCGGGAATCCGATCGATGCGTAACGTAACGTCTGATACATCACTAGCAAAGCGAAATCTCATTCAATTAGTAAAAACGTCCGTGCGAGGCCAAGAATAGCGGTGTCCGTCAGGTCGGCCCTCCCCCTCCCGCACGGGGTCGGAAGGGCCCCCAAATGAAAAATGGCACAATTAGCCCCCAGACAGTGAAAAACAAGTGCACTCGATCTGCCGACGGCGAGCGGCGGCTCATCGATAACGCGATGGCGCGGAATAGGGGCGGACTTTACACGTTTATTTATAATCTATCTAGATATAGATAATGTACGACACCCGCTGTTACACAACCCTCCATATTGTGTAACTGTACTTTATCTAGGCATTGGAGTATAGATAACAGAATGCAGCTCCACCCGCAAACTTAAATTAAAGGAATCTGTTCTCTTTTTGTTTTTAGACGCAAAGGAGATATAGATAAGATACCTTCTTAGGCAGGGCAGGTAACCGATGGCACTGGCTCTGTTACTTCAGGATTTAATGAGCGGCGGTACGACCAGATTGGAGACGTTTTAAGGAAAGGCCAACTCAAAAACCTATAACTGGCGAGCATGTATGAAGTGTAAGTGTAAGTAAGACGTGTGTCAGGATCGTAGCATGTGGAATAAAGTAGTGTCTGCCTACCCCAACGGGAAAAGGGTGTGATTTTATGTATGTATGAAGGCGCTCATGAAAGTGGAAGAACCGAAAGAGTTATGTCAGGATCGTAGCATGCGGAAAGAAGTAGTCTCTGCCTACCCCAACGGGAAAAGGGTGTGATTTTATGTATGTATGAAGGCGCTCATGAAAGTGGAAGAAGCGAAAGAGTTATGTCAGGATCGTAGCATGCGGAAAGAAGTAGTCTCTGCCTACCCCAACGGGAAAAGGGTGTGATTATATGTATGTATGAAGGCGCTCATGAAAGTGGAAGAAGCGAAAGAGTTATGTCAGGATCGTAGCATGCGGAAAGAAGTAGTCTCTGCCTACCTCAACGGAAAAAGGGTGTGATTTTATGTATGTATGAAGGCGCTCATGAAAGTGAAAGAAGCGAAAGAGTTATGTCAGGATCGTAGCATGCGGAAAGAAGTAGTGTCTGCCTACCCCAACGCGGAAAGGGTGTGATTTTATGTATGTATGAAGGCACTCATGAAAGTGGAAGAAGCGAAAGAGTTATGTCAGGATCGTAGCATGCGGAAAGAAGTAGTCTCTGCCTACCCAACGGGAAAAGGCGTGATTGTATGTATGTATGTAGGCTCTTATTATTAAAGCTGCTAGCTTGTCTGGTGCTTTAGTTACCTAATTATAAAAAAAAAACACGTCTGCTTCAGTAACAGAGTTGCAAGTAATGCAAGTATATAAAAAAAAATAACAATAACAGCTGCTTTGATTTCCTTTTCACTTCTCTCTAACAACCTTATAATTCTGTAAATAAAATAGGTAACAATCACATAACATCATCAAAAAGGTTGGTTTGATATTTGTTATCATTTAATGTAAACGGTTTCGCCACCATATCATTCCATATTTAAGATAAGTCAATCAGGTTCAATAAATTGTATAATATGGAGCTATATTCGTTCTATTTCTGAATAACATTATTTACAAAATGAGATAGGTTTAGTATTAAGAAGTTACTGTTTTGCAGACTGGCAGACTAATAACAGATAACTAATTTCGATAATATAGAAGTTACAACTAGAGTCATTGACTTCCATCGATTGCGTGTGGGTGTCGCGAAATAACTCGCTGAAATATAACACCCTAACTAGATTTACCATTATCGGATAAAGCTTACTTAACCAATCAATCTTTAATTTCTCTTGCAATAAATCAATAAATTCGCCATTAATTTCGCGCACCGCACGGTCTTGGAGGCTGCTAAATAATGGATAGCCATCAGGTCTCATTAGCGGGCACCGGGGGCGCCACCGGCGGCGGCCGGACGGGCGCCTCTGCTTCTCCGATCAATACCACCCGACGGCTACCGACCGCCGCCGACCGTACGCGAACATTCACGATCGCGCCCGGATACTCCCGAGCGCGCGCCGCACATGACAAATGTCATCGGGAGACGGCTCCGCAGTCTTCAGACCTCGCTGAAAACTGTAAAATTAAGCTAAAAGTGCAAACAACCGGGACGTAGTGCTTGACAATATTGTGCTGTGCTCGGACACGGTGGATTTTCAGTGAAAACTGTCTGTGATTCTGTGCAAAGTGTGAGTATTTTGACAGCTCATTGTTGCGGGTAATTTGCACCAAAACTGACGTTTTAGTCTTATCTATGCCTTTCTTAGGAGTCTTGGAAAAACCTGTCCTTCAAAAGCTTGCCAAATAAATGTCCTAAAAACAGTTTTCCTAGTTTTCATTGAAGAAAAATCAATGAAACATGTACAAAGCGCTTGTTATGGTTCAACAATTATGACAGACTCAAGTTAGGTCAAATAAATTTATATTTTAGCCTCTATTCATTTGATACTTTCAAACGTAAAGAAAATGTAAGAAAACACTCTTGGAAAAGATAAGAATATAATGTAATGAACAAGACTGACCACTGCGCATGCGTGGCAGATCCGCGCTGCGTCATACGTGTTTTCATTTCTTAATACGGCAACAATAGGTATGATGGCAAATTCTGAAAATGCACTTTAAAATGTTCAGAAATATAAATTTTACTAGCAACCCGCCCCGGCTCCGCACGGTAGTAATTTATATCTTAGGTCGGACGGGCGGACGGCCCGTTGGCATAAAAGATTCTTTCTATTGCACTCATGGCTGTTCGTCCACAGGTTGTAGGAGCATTATATCAATGTTCCGCCTGATTTGCTACCAAAAAGTAGCTTATGACCAACAAGGAAAAAACCTGCCCCCACAACCTTACGATGTGCCGGCAGCTTAACTTGAGTCAGATCATTTTAACCCAGCTTGCTCACCAATTTCGACCACAGCATCGTTTACCACCAGGCGAGATAGTGGTCAAACGCAACATAGTGGTCAAACCTGTCAATCTCGATGAGACAACCTGTGGGAGAATACCCATGAATGCACATCCAACTGGTGTACTGCTAAGATTTCAACCAGCGATCTCCAGATCAGTAGTCAAGATATCTGTCCTTTATGTCAAGGCTTCCGACATATGATATAAATCTTACCCGTGTGGAGCCGGGGCGGGTTGCTAGTTTCAGCAACAGGTAAGTAAGTACTAGGACTTAAAAACTTTACGTTAGTACATCTGCAATTATCCCTTGACCAAACTGTTTCTTCAGAGACTATTTAACTTGTAACTAAGTCTCTAATATTGTCTATGTCTGTTTGATCTAACATTTAAACGTACCTTATGCCAAATACCAGAAGCCGTTTTGAATACTGAACCTTCCGATCTTCATATATTAAATGATATATGCCAATGTCGACTGAAAGCTGAAAATGGTAAATTGTCCTCAATATTTTAATTAACGAATAAATAAAGCGCTGACCTTTAAGCTTCCAGACGGGCTATTTCGATCCACCTGTATCGGCCTTGACCCAATTTACATACAGCCTGCGGGAGGCGCTGCAGTGCACTAGCGACGACCAATATACCCTGACCTTTTCACACATTACGTTGTCACACTGCGAAGTGTCAACGTTACCTGGCTTTTAACGGAAGCTGTCAATGTGACTGTTAAAGCTCTCAGCGGGCGTGAAAAGGACGTTTGGAAATGAAACGGTAGTTTTGAATTTGGAATTAATGAGATTTTATGTCAACATAAGTTGATGGCTTCTGACCACTTCATGCTGCGAGTTTTATTGAGTTACACCATTCAGAAAGTAATTTTCAGCAAGCTCAGATAATTATTAATTATATAATTAAGTAAGTCTATTGAAATTGGTAGATAAAGTTTGCGCATTTGGACTTCAGATTAACTGGATGGTTAACATTATCTAGTTGTTGAAAAATAGCTATCAATTAACACATGAACTTGCCTACAGACTATACATTAACCTACCTCGATCTCGTTATCACAGATGTAATTTTTTCGTGATCAAAAGAATGTCACATGTTCGTCAATCGATGTCATGTTTATCATTCGTCTAGTGTGAGCTTAATGTTCTATGTTCGTGAAATGCTTGACCCCATAATCACAGATCACGGCGACATATAGAGATAGGTATCGTACGCGGACAAACAACTTTCAAATGGGTATACATAATCGAGAGCTAGGGTTGCATGATTTCGATATCGACTGTTTTGATGCTGCGATGACTGTGACGTTTGCTGTACGTATAGTATCGAATATCGATAGTTTTTATCGTGGTTTTTATCATCACTGTCATAGATGAATTTTAATCTGTGTCACTGTGCTTATCAATAATGTATCCCGACTTTAAAGAACTGACACATCATTTTGCATGGTTAATAATTAATAAGTACTAAGCGAGCGGTCAATGTACATATTCCAGAAAAAAATGATTTCCCCGAGGCAATATTTGAAGGAAAACAACAACTTAACAATAAAGTATTTTTGAGGTAGCTAAATTTCTACCTATTAATAATTCATTTTTATCTATACACATTTTATTTCTCAGTCAGCATCTTGATTTATTGAAATATATAACTATTTCAATGCACCTATAACTTTTGATGAATTGTATCGATACACTATCGACATAGCACGTCACTAAGCGAGCATCGCTTGACCCCTGCCCGCTAACTCTGGCCCACCAGACGCACTGCGTTTGTATCTAAATAACTCCAATGACGCCCGATAAATTTATTGCCACGCATTTTATTTATTTTTATGTTTACTTTCCTCGATTAAAGTTGGCAATGAGGTGGGAGTGGCGTGAAAGTTAAGTAAAATATTACGACCATCTCGAATTACGAGAAATAGGAATACTTTTGGAAATTAATTTCGGCCGCGTGCGGTTGAATAACTAATGCACGAGGTGGTTTATAGATTTCTATAATGATTTAATGACCCGCTTTGTAGGCTGATTAATTTGTAGAAGGACGTTTAGGCTGCTAGATGAATGCCTAGGTTACGTAAACTTGTAGAAATCGCTGGCTCGCTGAGTGCAATCTGGTGCGGTGCGTTGAACTCTTTTGTTTGGGAATAGTAGATTGTAGATATTAAAAATATACGGTCGAATTGAGAAACCTCCTCCTTTTTTTTGAAATCGGTTAAAAGGGGTGCAACATAGTGTATTTTCGATGAGGCCGCTATTTTGAATCCTGAGCTTTACTTTTCATCCCCATCTATGAGCAAAGGGGATAATAGATGAACATATACAAGTAAGGTATAAAGAAAGATAATAAGAAACTGTTCAGGACCTACAATAGCTAGATGATTCTGCAAACATCGGTCGCCGGATGAACTTGGATATAACCAAAATCATTTTCAACGAACATGTTATTCCGAATCCGCAACTTATTGCCAGTGGTACAATAATAATGACAAAAGTCTTCCTACCTGTAATGACATACGGAGTCGAGACGTGGACACTGCCGCTACGAGTGATCCACCAAAAAGGGTATTTTACTCTATATAAGAAAAAATCTAAAATTCAATTCATTATCTATAATAACACAATAATTAAATATAAATAACTCTTTTCAAGACATGTTGTACGTCCTTCTACACAGTGTGTGTCATATAATATACGCAAAAATCGTACAGCGCCATTCGTGTGCAATATAATAATGCTTTTAGGGTGGTGATGGCGTTGCCTCGGAGATGAAGCGCATCAGGGATGTTTGCAGATTGGCGCGTCGATTGCTTTTACGCCACAACACGCAAGCGATGCACATCCCTGGCGCGCGGGGTCCGGGCCAGCCCTAGCAGCATTCTAAAAGAATTCTCCAGCAGATTTGACTGCTGTATATGAATCATTGTCACAGGATACATGTACTGGATAACGACTTCTATTGTAAAATGTTTTTATATATATTTAGTTTATTTAATGTGATTATCTGTTTTGTTTGTGTGTATGATAATTTAATATTACAATTGTTAAGTGTCAAGATGATATTGAAATGAATTGTGTATACATAGGTATGACTTGAAAGATTAGTTGCGATTTGATTTCATTTTGATAAATACAAAAAAAAAGACATACAGAGGAATTGAGAACCTCATCTTTTTTGGAAGTTGGTTGTTAAGTGAGTTGATTCTACCCTTGCACCCTCAGCTAACAGGTGTGTGTTGTCACAGCGCGGCGGCGGTGCCGTGGGGGGCATGCGCCGGCGCCGCTAGAGCATGAGCGCGGCGCGCGCGCCCGAGCCCCGCGACCCCCCGCGCCAGCACCGCACGCACGCACAGGTAATTACCACACATACACCCACAGGACGTTGACAGCTCTACCACATCTACACTCCTCCACCACAAGTATAGAGTGTTTGACCACAAAAACACTCATCGACTTAACCTTACAGAAGCAAAGAGTGTTGAACTACCACTATATTTTTCGATAAGAACTGAATACACGAGCATATACATATATCAATATAAATCCTATCTGCTACAAAAGTATAGTTTTAGTAGAAAATTTATAACAAAAATCGGTAATTAAATTTATCTTTAAATATGGAGGGTACCTACAAAATAAACAACCGTTCAATATAATAATTTAAAAAACAATTTTCGTAATAAGATAAATATGCAATATTACTTAATGATACATCGCTAAGGCTAAACTACAGCTCTGAGCTTACCATAAAAAACTCAAATCAACATTTATTCTAACCAAATCTGTAATTAATGGTGCGAACGAAACACGTTAGCTCTCTACCATACTCGCTTACATTATACACTTACCATAAAACAAGTACAGCGATTTACGACCTGAGAAGCGAGCCGAAAATACCATAATTACTCAAATCGATTAAATCACATATCGATTTGATTTAAACCTCTATCGAGTTCGAATTGACGAATGATTCTGGTGAAATGCTTGGCCTATTTGATAATAAATGTTGCTTATTTTCGAAAATATGTTAGAAGTATATTTATTTCTCTTTTTTGTCGAACCAATAATAGCCCAAGCGCTTGGTATATTATGTACTTTATCATTAAGAACCTAATACATTAAAAACATTTGATTATAATATTATTTAAGTCTGAATATAAAATATGTCACTTAATTACGTTTTTTTTATTCTAGATAGGCAAGCGTTCGACCACTATCTCACCTGATGGTCGATGATGTAGATCTTTTACCTAGTAGATACCTGTTCACTCGCGATTTTCAATGAATTTTTGCATTTCATTAAATCTAGGTATGTGGGTAACTTTTGTTTCTATAAGAACAAAGTAGGACTTCAGACTGTCCAAGATAACTGGGCTCTACAGTTAGAAACGAAATAAATCTATGTTCCGTTTATCTAATGGACAAATACGGCAATTTACAATTAAAAGTTAGCCGCGTGTAATTTATTCCACTGGAGATGTAGTGGAATAGCCATTTCGCGACATGTGAGTGTCGTACATGTTAAGGCGAAGATTGTTATAAAAGTCAAAGATTGTTAACAACGTTAATACTTGCGTCTGCCGTCTGCATAAGTTTTGTTCAATGGGTACCATCTAAATTCACCTACTTCTACTCCAAAGTCTATGGATGAACTTGTAGGCAATGCTTTTCATGCTTTTAAGCTATTTATCCAATGAATACATTGAAGGTTATTTATTCTCCTTCCAATTCACGGTTTTTCTCTTACCCCTTGCGTCCAAAAGTGTTTTATTTATTTATTTATTTGCACGATTTATGGTAAAATTGATGACAAATAAGAATATTGCGTTATATATTTAGCAATATTTTTTCAAGCGGCAATAGCCCAATGGCTAAAGCGTCAGCCTGGCGATCGAGAGGTCGTGAGGTCGATCCCACCCATTACACTATTATCGTGAACCAACTCCAGACATAAGCATATTTAGCTTGGAGTTTTAGTTAGAGCGGTTAACAAGGCTACTAGTAATGTGCAACCCACATTGCTAGTACGCTTTAAAAAATACTTTGGCATACAAAAATGCTTCGTTACTTAATAGAAACATATAAAATTCAATATTAATTACTATTCTTATTACAAGAGGTTTCGATAACCTGACACCAGCTTCTCAGCCGTCTTATTACCTGTATATGAAATAATGAATAATTTTATCTATGATAATAGTTAAGTCTCAGACTAACATATTATAGTCTGAGGGTTAAGTTGGTACTCCCCTTAACAATAACGTCATTCTTCCGCTAGGAAAGCAATTAAAATAATACCTCTCAATAGTCAAATTCGCAATAACCTCCACAGATAGTCATGCGACAGGTTTGTACTGATTTCGCAGAAATAATTGTACACGTTAATGGTAATAACAGTATGTACTGTTAGCCAAACTCGATAGACGATAGTTAGAGTTGTTTTATGGCTTCCTACGCGAAATTACTCTGTAAATCAATTACCTAAACTCCTTGGGCAATAAAATACTCGGTTCAAGCGGTGATGTCGATGGAATTAAATCAAGACACTCAATTGAGTTTTGAGTTATTGTTTTGTTTTTTAAAGTGATACTTTTATCACAACACCTTCCATTTTTTCGTCCATCTCATGTCGCATGTCGTCGACATGCATGTCGCACACAGCCGGTACTTTATCTTGATTGGTGGTTATGATGTATGACATTTAGGTCTAGCTGTGATTGGTGGATGCTTTCGCAGCCATAATTTTGTTTATATTTCACTGCACCGCCATCATTTTTCTTTGTACCCCCAGGATGATTGGTAGAAAATTCTATTTTAGCATTAAGTCCTCCGTGTACAAATGTTTTGTGTGCAAAAGTATAAATAAATGATTGAATAAATATTTGTAATACCTGGTAATGTGTCATGTCTGCTATAGTAGATAGCTATATACCATAGTGATAGTACCATAGCTACACATAAACAAAAAGTTTTACTTGGATTGTGGTTTCATAAAACCACACCTTTACTTTTAGTTCTGCTAGTTTGCCTGGAGCGGCACTGGCTCTTATTAGTTATCAACTGTGAATTATATTAGGTATGCAGTGAAATTACAGCTAGCGTGGGAGACTATCTAAATGTTTCAAGGTGTCTGACGCTGTGCAATGGCACGCAAAATTCTGAAAATGAAGTGCAATCCTTCAATTAGTGTCAATTCCATACAAAAATCATTTGTTCGTTTTGGTACCTTCACTGATCATTGTAATCTTATTCCGAGTGGGTGATGGCGGAATATTTGTTGGCCAGTGCCTAGACTTTTTGCATAGGCAACCATTGCACATAAAGGACTACACCATTAACCCGTACACATTTTTCATAATATTAGCGAAGTATATACTTATGCGTTTTCAGTTGAGATCTTTCTTCACTCGACCTTTCAAAACATAACTCAATTCTGGGCAATTTGACGTTTGCCCATTAATATAGCATCAGTTCGTTTCGTATTACCCTACAAGTTAAGTTGAAAGCCATGTTTGGCCTTGTAAGCTCCATTGGCAGGTCATGAACGGGACCTATCAATTATATTTATTGTTGCTACAATACAAGTATTATTTCCTATTGGGCGTGCATTCTGATTTATTCACACGACGCCCACGGCTCACGTTCATTCATGTTCTGGATTAATAGCCGATAAGGTTTCATTGATTCGTGTGTATTTAGAATTTATTGCCATTTTCTTTTCACATCTGGGAGGTATGAGTCCTACTGACCATGGCTTACTTATTAATGTTATTACTCGAAGTTACTGAGGTTTTTCTGGACATGTAATTCAGTCTTATCTTATAAGAGACTATATTGTTTGAATATTGTTTAATGATATTTAGTTTTCGTGAATTTGAAAAATGATTATGAGATACCTACTATTGTACTCACTAAATAGTATGTTTCACGGCTATCTCGACACTCTCGACCTAGGAGTGGTCGCCTTGATCCCCATGAGTAAATTCCCTGACAAAGTGCATCGGACATGCACGATACCCAGTCACTCAACAACTTACTGTTATTCATTTTATCAACTACATATATATTAACTACTTTAGTAATCGAGAATAAATACGAGTACATCAGAAAGTGAACTTTGTAAAGTTTGTTTTTGTTGATAACATAAAATTCAACTTTCTTTGTGTAATACCGACAATTGACTAATAATTACGCATCTTAGTGATACTTAGTGATCCAATAATTACCGCATAATTCAATCACTACACTCACTAATAGCGATTAATACCGATAATTATAGCTAATAAACTTAAAGTACTTCCCCCCCCCCCTGCCCGCGTGTTAGAGGGGCGTGTCGGCTCATGCGCGAGCGCCGTTCCGTGAATCGCACAAGGCCGTCTGACCCACTGATATAATTCCTCCGCAGTCTGTCTGACCGTCTGTAATTATGTATGTAGGGCTTTTTGTGCCCGGTCACTTTTTGGGGCACGATTTAGACTTTAGATGGAGTTAGGTTGAGGTGCATTTGCGTTTTTATTGGTCTGTTTGTATACACATGTTCCTGCTTCGTAATAAGCAGTTTTATTATGTCTATTTGACCGACGTTTATGTCGGTCTTAAGGCCAAGGCTTGCCTTAATTGCTTCATGAGAAACTGATGGTTCGTTAATTTGCTTACAATAAACCATCATTGAATCCCTCATTATTTTTAATACAATTAATAGTTTTATAATCATTACCTGACCCACCTATGATATTTTAATCACAACCAATATTATCTACATCATTCCAAATTCTATTCGCAAAGAAATTCACAGAACACATACCTACCATAATCGCCGCTTTAAAATCGAGCAAAAATGTCCGTTGAAAGCTAACTAGTAACCATAACTAACACATATGTATATCCCAATTAAATGTCCCGCAACAAATCTCTGAGTTTTTGCTCGGTAGTTACGTAAGAATTGCGACCATA
This sequence comes from Cabera pusaria, assembly GCA_954871355.1. NCBI lineage: Eukaryota > Metazoa > Arthropoda > Insecta > Lepidoptera > Geometridae > Cabera > Cabera pusaria. The sequence continues at coordinate 29,122,995 of OX940887.1, forward strand.
ACTGTGTATCGGCACACGGGAACGAGTGGCCGCCGCGTGCCGTCCGATGCCGAATAATTCAGTAGGTTCTGAGAAAGATAGTCGCTCCGCAATAAATTTGGCGACGATACGTGGACGGAGCTAGGACTGGGTAAATGTCCTTGCGGTTACTCATTTGTAGCGTGCTTCTATCCGAATAATTCTTTAGTTATTTTCTTGATTACTGAGCTCTTCATAGAAACTAAGCTTTATACTGATTTGTAACAAGTTGGACATTTTATTTTAAAGAGTAACTGACTGTCAGTAGCACTATTTATTGTATTGAATGTCTTGGGACTTGATTTCTGTAGTTTTCGTTAGCTGTCCATGCCATTAACATGAATATTAGTCTTCTTCGTTGCCCCTAGAGTATGAATTTATTCAGGCAAAACCTTCATCATCATCATTAATACCGCCGGTGTCAGTCCATTACTGGACGTAGGCCTGTCCCAAGATACGCTACTGGGCCCGATCTTCGACTCTTCTTTTCCAGTCACTGCCAACCGCTTATGTTGTCGCTCCACCTGGTCACTGGACAAAGGCCAAGAAGATTATTATTATTTATCCAAGAACTTACCCTAGCATATTACCAAAGATATATTACCGTGATCAAAAGATCTTGAAAGCCTGAGTTAGCCTCTTCCGTCCTGACTACGTCCCCATCCAGGAGCTCATTATACTGTACAGCCTACATTCCTCCGCCTTACAGTTTACCAAATAAAAAAACTTAGAACTGACTATTGTTCCACTGCCGCAGGGACTCGAAGGTCGTAGAGAGGACTTGTTAATGGATATTTTTTGTAAGAGTACTCCTAATTTTGGTGTTGATGAGTTCTACGTGAATTGTGATTATCTTAACGAAGTTAGGGAAAAAGTCTCTTCGAAGTTCGAGGTAGGACACCACGAAGATTTGGTCTAAAAAAACTGTATTTAGTGGATGTTGTATATTAATTATTGTGATTTTTTACTATTAGAATTTGGAGTGTTCTCATTCAGTGAACATGTAGAAAATAATAAGTTATAAGTGGAAATTCGTTTTAGCACATTTATAAAAACTGCTAAAAGGCTTTAAGAACTAGGATGTAGCACGGCACCATATGGACCCGGCACCATATGGACCCAAGTTCAATCAGGCCTGATAATACCATCACGCAACAAGTAATATAAAATAAATAATTATAAAATAACAAACAAGTGTGGTGTGGTTTTATGAAACTACGATGCGAGTGAAACTTTTTGTTTATGTATAGCTATGGTAGCTAGCTACTATGTCAGCAGTTATACCAGGCCTGTCGCACTTTGCGCGATTGCTATGAAAATGCTAGTACCTCCGCGGCAGCCCGCGGGCTACAAGTTCAGTCACTATATAGTGTCACGCGCGCTCTCGATCGGACGCGCGTCTTTACTTTACTATTCAATCTGTTTTCTCACAACACTCAACCTTACAGTAAGAGACAGCTGACGGCCCGCGAGCTGACCGAGTGATACAGACTCTCGCCGCGCGGACTTACTGTGCATTTTACGGTGCGCAACACGCGGTTCCCAGTTACTATTAGTTTATTCTGTGACACAAATTCAAGGTTGTATCGGAACCGTATTTTAACCTATACCGACGTTGTAACTAGGTTTAATCTCGGATTTTTGCTCGCAGGGAGTGCATCTTCTGTAGTTATACTATTCATTATTGTGTTATTATACTAATATGGCTATGGAAGTATCCGCCAATCACAGCTAGACCTAAATATCATTCATTATATCCACAAATCAAGCTAAAGCACCGGCTGTGATACGACATGCGACATGCGATAGACGGACGAAAACATTTGAGGCAATGTAATAAAAGTTTTACTTTAAAAGTAAATAGGAAGGTTTTTGTCCAACAATGATAGGGCCATCGTCTCCACATCTCTTCTCTCACCGCGAACAATTCGGGGCGGAAACAAAGACCAGCGTTCACTCGACGACACTCTCACAATAAAAGGATACCGCATTATTCTGACTATTTCTACCGAACCATCGATAAGTAATGCTTAACCCTTTTGCCGAAAACAATCATCCATATTCGATTGTATCGTTGCAAAAATGTAAACGTCTAAGCATTGAATCACCGAAGTTAGAGGAAGATAGGTTTGATCTTTCTTTGCGATCCCCATCAAGGGGGCCCCATGAATTATTTTTAAATAAGGTTTTTTGGAAGTAATTTGTTTTGCTAACACACCCTGATATAACAACTACATATAATGATTTAGAAATGAGCGTTTCGCAATGTTGAAGTAACCCATATTTGTTTCAGCTTCATCCGGAAGGCATATCTTCTGAAGATCAATTTTGGACGAATATGATATTTTTCTATCACATCGCGTAATGCCTGATTTCAAATAAGTATTTGTTTTGAATATTAGTACGATTATCACTCATCACCTTCATCTTTATAGTTTTTATCTCGAGCCACTCCTACTGTTCTTCCAACATACAAATCACAGCGCAAATATCTGAACTTCCATCAACACATTTTAGCCTATTCCACTAAGTCAATTAAATGTGACCAAAAAATCCACGGTGAGTCATCATGTTACTTTTTTAGTGATTTAAATGTTTTACTGTTATTAGTTATACTATGTAGCGGGTTCGGATATTTGCTAAAAGAAAGAGTTCTATAGTTCATCGCGTTTTCGTGTGGTTTTCGTCGAATAATTCCTTTCTTTGTGTCTGAATTTATTGTAAGGTTTCACACGTGCAATTTTGATTACATATGTAATTGAAAGGATTGGGTTCCAATATTAATTCTTAAGTAGCATTTTTGTGTATAATACCTACGCAAGGTTGTGTCTCGCATACGGTGCTGATTAATTTTGTTAATTATTACATTTTAAGATGAATTGCAATCTACTTAGATACTGCTACTTTATCGATCATAATATTAATCATCATCATCCGCTGGCGTCAGTCCACTGCTGGACGTAGGTTCTCCCAAGATGCGCCACTGAGCCTGATCTTCGGCTCTTCTTTTCCAGTCAGCGCTTTGCATATGTCGTCGCTCCACCTGGTCACAGGACGTCCTACGCTACGTTTGCCGATTCGGGGTCTCCACTCTAGGACAAGTCTACCCCAACGGTTATCCGATCCAACGGTTAGAGTCCTGCGGTAGATATGACCAGCCCACTGCCACTTCAGTTTACTAATCCGTTGAGAATCACAATATTAAAGCAGTAAAAAGCGCATGAAGTGTAGATTCTTGATTATATTATCACCACTTCAGCAAATAATAAACGATTGTGATTTATTTTGTGGTAATGGTAATATAGGAGCTTATACCACAACATGTAAAGGTCACATATAATAACCCACCATATGTAGTGTAACCTTCGTCGCTATCTCGGACATAAATAACCTCACCTAGAGCACTAAACTCTATTTCGTTGAACTCTCTCAAAACGGCTGTGGAGGAATAAAAAGAGTAACACCTTGGTTGGCGATCATAAAGGTGCCCACACACTGGCTAATGAGCCGCGGCGATTTATAGCCGATAAATAATGTTACTTACATGTAATGACCAAGCTCGTGTAAGTACACCACGACGGCTGGGTAAAATGTGAACTTGAAATTTAATAGTTTTGTTTGGAATTATAGGTATTTATGTTTGTTTATGACGTCTAAAGCCAAAAGTAATTGTACTTATAATTACTGCAATATCTTTCCTGCGAATTTTTGTTAGTCACGAAATAAGTTCGCACTTTATTTGAATAACATTTTCGTTTACAAAGTCAATAATAAGTAATGTGATTTAGCTACTAAGTAAAACGCTAAAGTTGATTTACCTTGGGCATTATCAACCAAACTAGGTACAACTTTACTAACACACCGACTTCATTCACAGTTTTATAGTCGTTAGGTACAATCAGAGTTATCGTGGTCGCACTAGGCCGGTGCTAAAAGGGCTAATTGCAGCAATAGTGACTATCGCGACTTGCGCGAACTAATAAATTAAACCACGATATACCCAACCCTGCTGTTTTATTATGCAGCGAAGCAACGAAATTTAATATATCTTTGCAATAATTATAAACCTTATAACTTCAAGACAAGGTCGGAAATAGAAAAATAAATAAATAAATTAAAGATTATTCTATTACTCTAGGTATTTCGAACTTGTTTAGACATTTATACAATTGCGTGGGCAGTATCGATTCTAGAGTTGTAATAAATATCGTGTTTTTCTCTCAATCAGAGTTTTTGCTACGAGCCGACGGTAATTCAGTCGTAAAATAATTCACGCGTATGCTTTATTGTGTAGGGTTCTTTAGCTGCTTTATGAAGATGGGTGAAAATATTTTTTTTAAGTTGAAAAGCAAGCGTTTGGCCACTATCTCACCTGATGTTAAGTGTAGATGTGATCGAAGATGTACCACGCTTACCTAGAAGATACCTGATCACTCACGATTTGAAGATCCCCGGATTATACTTAACAGGAAACACAGACTCTGGCAGGGAATTCCATTCCTTCGCTGTGCGAATGATATATGTGGATGCAAAGCGCTTTGAGCGACAAAATGGAATATCAACCATGTAACGATGGCGCATATCTGTGTGCCTGGTAATACGATGGTAAAAAGGGGGCGATGGAATTAACTCGTGCAATTGGAAGGCACACTCTCTGAAATGTATCCAGAGGTTCAGCCTGAATTGCTTATCCCTCGGCTACGTATGATACATTTTCTGATATAATTTCCAAATAGGCACTACGTATGTCTTTTACAGTGAAATGAGTTCACATTACGCCTCTGAATACAAGTAAAAGTGATGATACTGATTATGATAATCTTTAAGCACCTTATAAGTTCATAACTGAACTTTACAGTTAATTTAAAAACAGTCGGCATCATAAAACTTACGTGTTAAATTAATTCATGCAAAAATTCATTGCAATTTACTATTTGCAATTAAGAATTTAGCCGATAATAAAATAAATTAATCTAATAAAAAATCTCATCTTCTCTCATTAGTGTCCGGCAATCGTACTCTTAAATGTTATTTATTTTATTTATCCAATTAAAAGTGATTAGAGTATTGCGGGATTAATTACTTTGGTCAAATATAAATAGTGAGCTGTTGTAGAACCTTGTCGCTTTTATGAACTATGTCTCTTTAATACAATTCATAATGGTAAGTACTGAAAGTCATTGTGACAAAGTTGTATTTTTGTTTATATATTTAGGTGTATATTACATACAGGTCCTCGAACTCTTGGAGAATGGCTTTATAGCTGGGTATGGCCAATTTACTGATATACTGAGTCATGTTTAAGTTTTGCAAATGTATGCCCGATATGGATGAAATAGCGGAATTGTTTGATGACACATTGGTATTATTATGTAGTTTGTTTAACTTAAGCTTTCTCTTAGTGTGACCTGTGACTCCGATAGATTTATTCTTGCTTAAAACACAAGCTTATGCAATGTCTGTCGAACTTTGTTAATAGCTAATAGAATGACAAATTATAAGCAATCTAGTCCTCGGAGATTTTGGACAAAATTGTGGAAACTTTGCAATCAAACTTTTAAAATGATAGGCTCCACATTCATTATATTTTGAGAATGCTTTAGATATTTGTATATTTTGCCAATGTTTGGCAAAGGTGTTACGTATTTTCTTATATTCAAAACGTTGTGCATTTCTTTTTTTTGTCATAATATATTTTTCATATTGGCGCCTTCTTTGCACATTTTTTTAGCTTTATTAAAGATCCTTATAAGGTATTCGACAAAAAAACCCATATTATAAAAAAATATTATACATTTTTATTAACCAGCCTATTTTTTCTTACTGCTAGGCAAATGTCTCCCCATTTTTAGGGTTCCGTACCTCAAAAGGTAAAAAAAGGAACCCTTATAAGATCACTTTCTTGTCAGTCTGTCTGTCTTGTCTGTCCGTCTGTCTGTCCGTCTGTCCGTGTGTGTGTCACCACTGATTTTCTCAGGAACGGGCGACCTAGCAAGTTGAAATGTATACCAAATACTGATGTCTATAGTCCCTATTAGGTGTATAAAAATCAAGGTCCTGTGTCAACACGATAAAAAGCGAGCCAAAATGGGCAAATTTAGATTTTCGCAAAAACTTGTGAGTACCAAAATATACCTTAATTATCAACTTTTTTATTTTTCGGAATTTTTCCTTACTTGTGCTGTAAGACCTTGCTTTTAACCAAAATTTACAATTCTAGGTCAACCGGAAGTACCCTATAGGTTTTGGGTCGAAACCCTATGGGGTACTTCCCGTTGACCTAGAATCATGAAATTTGGCAAGAAGCAAGATCTTACAGCACAAATAAAGGAAAAATTCCAAAAAATAAAAAAAACTTGAAAATGAATGAGTGTCTCCATACATACATTGTTTACGCCTATTAAGATAGGCCTCTGAGTTATATGAGCGCCCATACAATATAGAGGTCTAGCTTAATTGGTACCAACCAACGTTGGTACGGAAGCCTCGGTGGGCGAGTGCAACTCGACTTGGCCGGTTTTATTTTTCACTTATCCCTAACCAATCCCGTGTGATCAGTATTTGTGAAAAACATCGAAATTATCTCGCCATTGATTTTTTGGCATTCCTTTACGTCGACGGCCGTCTTCAATTAATTATAATATATAAATATTTTAATAAAGTCAACCTTTAGTACCGACATATGCGACAGATACAATATTTACATTAATGAGCACACGTTCCGTTTCACGCACTAATCAAACATTGCGGTTGCGCTCACTTAGACGCGCCCGGTCGGTGTTACCACTTTATACTTTTGCTTATTTTTAGGGTAACTTTAGCACTGCAATTTCAACCACGATACATTTAACTTCAGTCTTTGATGTTAATTTTATTAAACTACGGTTTGTGAGTTAGTTTTAATGAGTGTTTTATAAATATCGGTTGGTATGGTTTTGGAATCTCCTTAGATGTGTATACTTGTTTATTGCAGAATTAATTTGTGCCAAAGCTTGATTTAATAATGTTGGTAATTTTTTTCATTTCAGTTTTTTTTTTTCATATCATATAGTTTAGCTACACGTTACACCCTTATCCCACTAAAGGGGGGTACCTTTAGTGGGATAAGGGTAGAAAGATGATGATAGTTTAGCTACACAGTTTAGACCAATTCGATAAGAAAAAGAAAATCCGCAATGTTTCGCCTGACTTGCTACCTGAGTAGCTTCCTACCATCAAAGAGAAAATCTGACGCCATATAAAATACAATACAATAACGGCAGTGGCTTGGCTTGTCGGTTCATATACCTACGTGCAATTTATTTATGAGAAACTAATCTAATACTATAAGAATCTTTGTCCTGACATACTGACTGATAGACATCGCACAGCCTAAACCGCTGGTCGTAGAGACTTGAAATTTGGAGGGTATATTTGTCTTAGTACGTAAGAGTGTACTAAGAAAGGATTTTCCAAAACTTACCCCTTTAGGGGTTGAAATGGGGGTTCAAAGTTTGTATGGAGAAACAAGATTAGATAGTTGTTTCTATTCCAAACTTCGCACAAGTGCTTCAGTAAAAACATAAGTAAATACGTGTTTAAGCACAAAATTTCCTCCCCTAAAAGGGTGAAATGGGGTAACAAAGTCTAAAAAACCAATATTGTTTCGGGTTGCGCTGAAATTTGGCATGCAGATAGTTATTACGACGTTGGTTCCTTTTGAGAAATGATTTTCTAAAATTCACCCTTTAAGGGGATGAAGCGGGGATTCAAAGTTTGTATGGAGAAACTAGCTTAGATAGTGTCTTCTATTTGAAACTTCACATAAGTGCTTCAGTAAATAAATAAATAATTACGTGTATCAGGCTTTTTTCGAAATTCAACCCCTGAGAGGGTAAAACGGGTTAACAAAGTATGAAAATCAATATTGTTTGGGATTGCGCTGAAATTTGGCATGCAGATAGTTATTACGACGTTAGTTCCCTCTGAGAAATGATTTTCTAAATTTCAGCCCTTAAATGGATGAAACGGGGGTTCAAAATTTGTATAGAGAAACAAGATAAGATAGTATTTTCTATTCGAAACTTCGCACAAGTACTTCAGTAAATAAATAAGTAAATACATGTTTCAGGCTTTTTCGAAATGCCACCCCTAAAAGGGTGAAGTGGGGTAACAAAGTCTGAAATCAATATTGTTTCGGATTGCGTTGAAATTTGGCATGCAGATAGTTATTTTGACGTAGGTATCCGCTAAGAAAGGATTTTTCAAAATTCACTCTTTAAGGGGATTAAGCGGGGGTTCAAAGTTTGGATAGTCATTTTATTCGACATTTCACACAAGTATTTCTGTGAATAAATAAGTAAATACTAGTTTCAGGCTTTTTCAAAATGCCACCCTAAGAGGGTGATGTGGGCTAACAAACTCTGAAAATCAATATTGTTTCGGATTGCGCTGAAATTTAGAATGCAGATATGACGTTGTTATGACGTAGGTATCCGCTTAGATGGGTTTTCTAAAAAATCCCCCCGGATATTACGAGTACTTATTATTTTTATTTGTATAATATTTATATATTATATAGATTTACTTATTTACAAATAAATAAACTATAATATAATAAAAAAGCCATAATCCGAAAAACCATATTGGTTTTCAGATTTTTTTACCAACCCCTTGCAAAAATCCTGCAACACGTATTTACTTATTTACAAAAAAATCTGTAAATCAATATGGTTTTTCGGGTTTTATAAATATCTCTAAATCCCTCAAGTCAGTCAGTCAAGCAAAAACTTGAAAACGGGTGAACCGATTTGGTTTGTACTTCTTTGTTGTCTTTTATGATAGAAAGGTTTTTACAAAATAAAAGTTTTAAGTAAATAACAAAAATGCTTTAACGCGGGCGAAGCCACGGGGCACTTCTAGTGTTAAATATAATAATAAATAAAACTTTCAAATATAATATTGTATCGATTCGAAGTCATAAAATATCAGCAGCTCCATACAATCTGGTCTTTGTAAAACGACTAAATTTCCGCTGATACCAAAGAGTAAAAAATTCCGTTCCTTGATGGTTTCAATAAAGTAAATACTTCATTTTAATAATTACAATCCGACGACGTAAGAAAGACTTGTTATAATATTTTATTGTGAGTTTGTCCGTGGCACATGGCTATCTTGCAGAATTTTCTCAATATCTTTTCTTTATGACGTCATATCCGTTCACAGCATCAACTGGTGATGCGTAAGGATTGTGCGCATGCGTAAGCTCCCGTTGTACAAACCGGTATGGTTACGCAACGGGAACCTGCTTGAACGCAGGACCTGTTTGCAGGACCACTTTCGATGTCGGGGAATGCCTGCTTCCAACTATGTACTTGTCCAGGTATTTGTGTTCGAACTACAGTGTAAGTTTAGTTTTACCGTGTAACATTTTTATTTTTTTTATATCATATATGCTAGCGTTTGACCATTATCTCACCTGTTGGTAAGTGATGATACGGTCGAGGATGGTAGCACGCTATGCCTAGAATGGAAACTGGCTCTCAAGGATAGTTGCCGAGATAAGATAAGATAAGATAAGATGTAAATGTCTATTTATTTGTTTATATTCGGTTAGGTACCCCTCTTTCCACCCCCAACAAAACAAAAGGGTATTATAAGTTTAACGCGAGTACATATGTGTATATGTGTCTCTCTGTGGCAACATAGCGCTCAAACGGATTAAATGATTTCGATTTTTTTTGTTTCATTTCAGGTGTCTTAATCGAGAGTGTTAAGGTACGGCCACACCGCGCGTCCTGCGTCCGCGTGCACGTTCGCGATCTGATTTTCAATCGTTTTTAATCGCCGTAGATCGCGTTTGGTGTGAACCAGTCGGTACAAATACTACTGCGCTATCTGATCGCCGCCTAGATCGCGCACGCAGGACGCCGCGGTGTGATCGTACCTTTAAAACACTCTCGAAGCTTAAAAGCTTTTATTGATAAAAATCTGTTTAGCCATTTAAAGACTTAGTTTTTTTTATTGATGTCGCTATGAGATCTACTTTAAATTAGTTTCATCAATTAGGAATTTAGTATCTTCTTACTTTAATTATATTCTAAAACTCGGTAGCGTTGACCTGATGCTTTGAAATCTCTTGGAATCTGCAGAATTCTCAACTCCTCACCAACTTACAGCAGAGATGTCGTGTTTGGGCTCATTGGAATAGTCTTAATGCATAGATTTATACATTGGTTAGTTGAAGTGGTTTTAAATTATAAATATAAGTATTATGGTAGCACTACTTAAGTTTAATTTGTTTGAAGTATGTTTAGGTATGATTTAGCCAAACGGGTCGATCCGTTACGTTACAATTATGCTATGAAATTCATAATACCTACCCCTGTAATAAATATCAGCTAAATCACTTACCGGAAGCTGACATAGTTGTCAAATGCTAATTTGTACGATATAAACAAATCTATTAATCGCTATAATTAAATTTCTTCAATTCCAAAGGCCAAGTTAAGTGTGTATGTTGAAAGATGTGTAAGTACTTGTATGTGTATTAGGAATACATACAAGTATTACTTCTATGACGTCCTATTTATGACAGAAGCCAACACGTTAATCCGACGACGTCATTACCTAATGAATGACGTATTTTAATAAATAATATATTCAATCAAGCTCCGGGAAGTGGGTCAAATTTAGCTTTCAAGATTTGATTTTACAGACACCCGGGCAGGTGAATCTAAATAAAAGCTTGTATAATAGTTTCTTATGTGTTCTCTTAAACTGTTCAATGATTGATCGAAACCTCCAACCTGACTTACCTCTTGTTTACTTTGACGTTGTTATATAAACAGTCGAATATGTTTCCACAATAGAAAGTCAGAAACCAGGAAACACTTTATATAAATTATAATATAAATAGTTCCATCTGTACGTCTGTACTGCGTTTTTTATTCAAATTATGTATCTTCTGTGCGGTTATCGGCCACCGTTACATTATTTATGACTATTTCAAAATCACTGTGACTTACGAATTTGACATTATTATTTGGCTTATTTATGTGGCGTTATTATTGTGACTTGACATTTATATTTAAAAAAATGTGGTGCAATTGCGGAACTGGTTCAATATTTGAATCGACTAGATGTTTGGTGGAAAGTAGTCTCGTTTTGTCACGTGAATAATTGAATCACGTTGAAACATCTCCGTGGCACGGATACCGTTCGGTTCGTCTTGTCATATAACACCTGTGATTTATTTGACGGAACTGGTCCGTAAAGTAGATGTAAATTATATTGATGGCTAATAGGTATATTTTCATATCTACCTATTTATAATTAAGAGGTTAAAAACTAAAAAAACCGAGTTAGTTTCAGTAGCAAGTTTGGGACGTTTGTCATCATTATTCTCTGGAGATACTTATCAAATCGTGATAAAGTTAAATAGGGAACGTTTCGGTGATCAACCGACAAAACAACAAAAAAAAATAAAGCGGTTAACAATTGGTGGAGTACATAAACATAAAATTGAGAACCTCCTTCTTTTGGGACGTTCTTTTTTTATGTTATGGTTGGCAAACAAGCAGGCAGCCCGCCTGATCGTAAGCGGTTACCGTCGCCTATGGACAACTGCAACACCATGAGTGCTGTTGATGCGTTGCCGACCTTTGAGGATACCCCTTTTAAAAGACTCTATCTTATAGCTAGATGGAAAGATCGCGGCGGGTAGATCATTCCACATCTTACAGGTACGCGGTAAAAATCCTCGGTTAAAACGGGTAGTTCGAGATGTCCAGGTCTGTAAGATGTGAGGGTGAGCTTTTTAACGGTGCCGAGCAGTACGATAAAAGAATGGCGATGGTGGAATCAGGTCAAAAAGCTCTTCAGACCATTCCCCATTATAGAGACGGTAAAAGATAGACGGTAGAAGAGAAGTTCCCATTCTAGCGTGCTACTAGACCGATCCTAGACCGCATCATTACTTACCAACAGGTGAGATAGTGGTCAAATGCTAGCCTATATGAAAAACAAATAGTCGGTTGAAAAGAAATCCTCAAAAGAGTTGACGTTAATAATCAAATATTTCGAGAGATCAGTAAGTAATATAGTAGGTTCAGGCACAGAATATAATTGGTACATGGTAGTACAGGCTTTATATGTCTACGCAGGCAATTTGTCATTCAATCAAAATTAGGGCTAACAAACATGAAGCTCTCATAGAGTTAAACCATTAAAAGGTATACTCGTATGTCTATGGAAGCTCTCGATTTTTCATGAGCAGCAATCTTTATTTAAAACAAACATTCTCACTCTATATCTATCAAATAAGTTATTTTTTTAGTGTAGTTGATACGAGACTGTCGGTCGTCGACTCTGTATCATATTAAGACAACTATTTGGCGATAGAAGTCACCACTCACCACATGGGGTGTGGGCTGCAGATGTGTATCGCAGCTGTCTGCTGTCGTTTTGTTCTCTGTTGCCTTTGATTGGCTTGTTATCGAATATAATTACCACCTTGTCTTGGCCGCCCATTGTGACCGCCGCGAAGCATTGGAACAATATAAATACTGTTGCGGTACTCAGTTTTATCGCTAATCTCCCACACTTGCGGGTGGGTATCTACCAAGGAATAAAGGGTACTAAGTAATTTATTGACGTATTAGTCTTGGCGTACATTACATCGCACGTACCGTAATTGACTCGTCTCGGGAAGAGCTCACGAACTACAAGCGGCGTGCTGTCAACTAGCCGTAGCCGCGCTTACATCTTTCCCCAGTGGCGCCAAGCCATTATATTAAAATAGGAAAGAGCTGTTCACACTTATTTTGTAAACACTTCGTTAAAATTATTCTTACGTGATGATTTAATATACGCTGCCATTTCTCCAGGCAATGCGTTGCGCCTAGGCGTAGCCACGGCGACGTGCCGGCGCTTCTGCCCTCCTAGACAAAATCTAATTTCTGTTTCCATTCACGCTAACGCCAATTCAAAATGCATGGGAATGACAATTATTCCGCAACAAAGTTGTCATTCCCATACATTTTGAAGTTGCGTTAGCGTGAATGGAAACAGAAATTGGATTTTGTCTAGGGAGGCTGATCTGCTACGGTTATGTGCCGTTTCCTTTACGCATAGTGTACGATGCCGCTTATTCTACAATGTTGTATTAATGTTGTTTATTTATGGTCTGAAACTATTCAGCCTTGGTCATTACACTACTGGCTACGTGACCTAATAGCTTGCTTGAACAGTTTACTTTATAGACATTTACTATTTTTCTTTTATTAATAGTACCTATATATTCCTAGCCGCACCCATTATATTGACACATATTATTATAATGTATTGAAAAAATTAGGTTCGTTGGGGTGTTAGGTTTTATTTTCATTACGGAAATTCTGGATTCGGTCTCCACGCTCAAGGCCCGCGATAGAAGCTATGCAATAGCTTAAAAAAATAAATTCTCTGTCCACACGAGTCCAAATCGCACTTGACCGTATATATCTATCTAACTTAATCTTAATTAATCGCACGATGCGAGACAGCTACCCTCATATCCGGCCATATCTCGCACCTAAATATCGAATCATTGCGTCAATTAATGAAACCTACTCACACTTGTCATAATTGGCATTCAACTCATTTATATTATAAATCATCGCCTGATGTTAGAGTACCGTTGATGTTTTACTTTATAGCTTGACCGAGGTCATATGTATTTGCCTAATCAGTTTAACTCCTGCAAACTTTAGTACTTGATTATATTTTTGGTAATAAATTATCATTACTTTAACTATTATTATTACTTAACTTTAATTATTATTACTGCAAAAATGTCATATGCTTCAAGTATTTATGATTCCAGGTAAACCTTTTTTTAAATTCTATTAAGTTCAGGCAAAAATAAACATACACAAATCATACGAGTAGATACATCAAATATTAAGTCCTTAACTAAAAGTTAGAACTAAGAATTACCAGATCGAGAACTAGGTGTTAATCGATCGAACGAGTATATCTCGATCGAAAACCTTGTAGATCTAAACATAGCACGAAGCCATTTCTTACACAACACACGGCTCATCAAATATTTTGTAGCTAGGATTTTGAACACTGCAATCGATTCAACAATGTAAGGTCTGACCTTGATTAAATATTTAGCATCTGAACTGTTTGCAGTGCCATTTCTAAGTATCGACACATTTCAGTGAATTCAATTTAAAATATAGCGTTATACCAGTGCACTATTATTTATTCTGTGGTTATACTGCACGCCATTTTAGTTCAATTGAATTAGACGTATAAGGCATTGTATAAGAATAGAAGGCATAGAAAAATACAATGTTTTTGTTGCATGCCTCTAATGATAAAAATATACAGTGCATCAATAAAATGTTTATGACGCATATTTTAATATCATGTTTCTAAGACTATACAGCTGCGCAAATGTTTTAACTCAATTAAGGTTATAGTTAATTTAATTTAATAAAAATTAACTTATGCAAATCTACATCGACATCTTGTCATGGTCAACCTATGCAGTGCAGTGAGACCGCGTTAATCCCGTGTGAATCGTATTACTATAAATATTATAAACGTATTACCCGTGATTTGTTGCCAGTTACCACCGACGCTAATAGAGTGTTAAAATCTATACCTCTATGGGAATTATAATACTTGAATTAAACGGTAGCTCGGTAGCCGGTAGCCATATACTCACACTTAAAATAAATTAGATTTTGCTTCAAGTATGTATGATAAAATTAGAAAACATATTTTTTTAATTATATCGTTTTTATAGGTTGTAAAAAAGTTATATTCATTCGACAGCTGTTATATATTATTTCCTGTAAGTGATAGTTGAGATAGTTTTCGCATGAGTAACACATAATTTTCAGGTTATTTATTAATTGCGTTGTTAAATATTTTAGTGAGATTTGCGTGAGTGGTCTCTTTCTCAAACATTGTCATTCGTAATCATTCGTTTTACACATACCTCTGTACAATTAAATATGCTGTTTCTGATAAGAGCTGATTTTGAATGGGCTGTACTGATTTAAATAGATTTTTTGATTGTTTCTTATTGCCTGAAAAGGGTTTTTAGAAAAAGACACATTGGAAAAGTTACCCAAAACATTTGACATTCAAGATAGGTTTGATGTTTTTTTAATTAAAATAACGTAGAAAAAAAATAGTTGCTCTCAGTGACAGTATACATACATACGTACGTAAATAAAATCACGCCTTTTTCCGGTTGGGGTTGGCAGAGACTCCTTCTTTCCACATGCTACGATCCTGACATACTTCTTTAGCTTCTTCCACTTTCATGAGCGTTTTCATACATGCTCGCCGGGTATAGGTACTTTTGACTTGGGCTTTCTTTAAAACGTCTCTGATCTGGTCGTGATACGTCCGCCTAGGTCGGCCTTTACCGGCCGACAACAGTGAGCCAAATAATAATATAAGTACCTAATCAAAATTCCCTCTTCCAAAAGTAGGAGACACGTGGAGCAGGCTGCAAGTGGGTCAGCGTGCCCTTGACATTGCGCCCGCGCAGCGTCCCGCGCCGCCCTCACATCGCGCCTGTTGTTCCGCGGGTTTGGGTTGCCAACTCAAATTGTATTTCTGCAACATTGTCTCTCTGGTATATAAATACTGTATCATTATATTGGACACCCACTATGCAACTGATTTAATAATTTTAATATTTAAGTTAAATACGTATGCAAAATTATTGATTTATAAATTAGGAAAAAACAAATAAACCTTGGAAACTATACTATTTTTTTTACTTTGTGAGAAACTGAACGTCTTAATACGTCGTTTATGCTGTCAACTGCTAGAGATTTAACTTATTAAAATTGCAAATTACAAAAGATTTGACATTAGAAATATAATAAACTAGCTTGCTGCTCCCCGCGGCTTTACCCGTATTGTTGAAAACTGCATTAAAATCCGTTGCGTAGTTTTAAATACAATCTAAGCGTACAAACAGCGGGAGCGACTTTGTTTTATACTATGTAGAGATAAGACAATAACTTGCCCGTAAAGGCAGGTGCGTCCGTTATTCACCACCATAACTCCAGCGCATCTATAGATCTAAGCAAAGTTTTATAAATGAGATAATGGCAACCCTTTCTGGGTCACCTTCAGTCGCGCACGGCGCACGCGATTGAGGCAGGTGCGCTGCGTATGCGCAACCATTTATGCAACAGGTTCTTGCACATGGCTATCGCAGGATAACACTTAAGTAAGTATTTAGAATAACAATAGAATGGCTTTGTTGAATAATCAAGCTTAAGAGAGACTTCAACCTTCCTTTTAAATATAGACTACCTTACTATAAGCTTATGTAAAAAAGATACACATACGAGTATGTGTTTGAATTATGTATGTGTATTGTGTATGTGTTTTTGTTGGAGATTTTGTCTTAACTGGTTTTATCATAAACTAGCCCTGCGGCTTTGCCCGCGTTTAATCCAGGTTATAAACCTTCCTCTTGATCACTCTATCTATTGCTGAAAACTGCATCAAAATCCGACGCGTAGTTTAAAAGATCTAAGCGTACAGACAGTGAGAGCGACTTTGTTTTTCACTATGTAAAGAAGTATCTGACAATGATATTGGTATCTATCCATATGTTATTTTTGTGAACTTAATCGCCTGGTATGTGAGTTGGTAAACGCATAGGTAATGGTAAACTACCCTCAAATATCATTACACTTACGTGTCTAACTGTTAAGAAAATTATTAGATATAGGTATGCCGAATATTATTTTAGCTGAACCCTTTCATCCTTTCCCAACCCTTATCCTCCGCGAGTCACCTTTCCGCACGCGACGCGACGCGGTGATTATGAAATATGGCGGCAGGTGCGTGGCGCATGCGCGAATGATTTATACAATGACGACTAAACGCCTGCGCATGCTGTAGCTGTATGTAGCTTCTTTAGCCCTCTCGATTGAGATTAGCTTTTCTAATTTTATAGTGTAGACTAATAGACTTAGTTTTTAAGAGAGCTTATATTAGCTCTCAAAAAATGTGAAATATGTAATCATATTTAATTTAATAAATAGTCTATTGCTGGGGGGATGAAAAATAAAAAACGAAAACATTTTACACACGTGAATAAATGCGGTGCATTTTGAACTAGCGTGAAGCTTATAAGGTTATAAGCTCTTCAACCTCTTATTCCTCTACCGGAGGGCAACTTCAAGTTAGAAAATCTGTCGCCAAAACATCTAATGTGTTCCGGCAGCTATCCTTGAGAGCCAGTTCCCATTCTAGGCCTAGCGTGCTTACCATCTTCGACCGCATCATCACTTACCAACAGGTGAGATAGTGGTCAAACGCTAGGCTATAAGATATTTTAAAAAAAACTGTGATATAGGCACATATACATTTACATTTTTCAATATATTACAATAATACAATAATACAATATATTTCAATCATATACATTTTTCGATAGAAAAATCCATTGGTGGCACGGCGTATTTGAACATTGCGAGCAACAACAAGACTGGGTAGACGTGTCTTAGAGTTGCCACGGCTCGGTAAACGAAGCGTAGGACACTAAGTGGAGCGATACGTAAGCTGGCTGGCAGCGATTGGAAACAAAGAGATGACGATCGAGCTTACTGGCGTGCCATAGGAGAGGCCTATGTCCAACAGTGGACGAATACTAGTTGTTAATGATGAATAACAACAATATGATCAATACGTCGATGTACCATGCTAATGCATCCTTTTATCCTCACCGAACTTGCCATAAATACCGGACAAAAAGGACACAAACAACACACATTGCTTTTAAAGTGCTAAACATTATTACCATTTATTTTCGTAACGTCGATGTACCGAGAAATAAAACGAAAAAAGTGTAACCCTCGGGTCGTAAAAGGAACAAAATGAATATATTCCTCACCGGATGAGTGTTTGTTGATGCAGTTGGAACGCGTACATTATTCTGTTTTTACCTAAATTAATTGTCAATAGACTGTAATATTTAAATCAATTGACCAGACCGGTTTGAACGAAATCGCTTTTAGCTATAAGGCCGCCTTTTGTACTACATTATCAACCGACTTACAAAAAGAAGGAGGTTCTCAGTTCGTCTGTATCATCGATGTATATGTACTATGGTCTGTATGTTTTATTTTGTGTGTATGTTACGCGATTACTCCATCAATTGTGATCCGATTTGAATGATTCTATTTTTAATCGTTAGGGTACGTTTTTATAGTGGTTCCATTGTAAATTCATCGAGATCTGTTAAGTATCTCTAGAGATATGACGAAAAACGTCTCAAACTTGCTACTGAAATTGACTCGCGGGGAATTGAAGTCGGTTGTTTTAGTTTTTAAACTATCATAATGATAAATTATTATTATTTTCCTTTATTTTGAAATTGTAGCGAGCCTGTTGTAAGTGCTTTTGTGGAACACAGTATTCTTGGCGATTGAATGGAAAGTTATAATATTATTATAACTACTTGCTTTAGAAAATGACGCTTTAAAGTGTCTTCAAAAAAGAAGGAAATTCTCAATACGTCGGTTTTTTTTTATGTATGGTCCTCGATTACTAAAAGACGCCTGGACTCAATTAGAAAATTATTCTTTTGATTGAAAGAGTATACTTTCCAGGCAGTCCCATTTCAATTTAATCAAAATCTACGAGTCTTTAGATATATGGAGATAAACCTCATACTTGGTACTGAAAATAACTGGCGCGGCATTTGAAGTCGGTTCTTTAGTTTTTTTTTTAAACGATCTTAAATTATATAACATAATTTCAACCGTGAAAATATTTCAATATTCAACCCGAAATGCAACCAGAAACCTATATAAACATTTTTTTGCTCCAAAAGTCACAAATACTGCATCGTCTCGCAGATTCTCACGTTTCCAAAATGACGTTACCGTCATAAATTATATTCCGCGATAGGTTAACAAAACATCAACAGAGGTATGACGATCCACCTGACTACCCCCTCCCCTCCCCTCCTACCCTCTCTCTGCCCCGCACCACCCTCAACCACCACGCGTCCAAAATATGATATCTCGTTACTGATCTACCTTTTGTTGCAACCTGCGATGAATGCAGGGTTACTGGATGTGGCAAGGTTTACTGCAGCTTCCAAATTGATTTAGATTTAGAATTTATTGAAGGAAATAAGTGTGAACGTATTTTAGGACGCTTTACGACATATTATATGTATATATGCTTTGATATAGGTGTAGGTGCTATGATAACCAAAATCTTAGTTACCAATTTACAATAATGAGATCGCGTCAATGGAGAAAGGGGATGAACTTTCTTTAACTTGTTACTCACATTATTTTTCTTTCTGCAAATTGACTTAAAAAATGTTAAACTCGCGTCAGGACACGTGACCTGATCGAAAATTCGCAAGACGGAGGGAGAGTATACCAAATGCTCAACGTTAATGTTCAAGTTTTCACTTCTGCCGGCACTCGCGGAGTGTCTAGCGTTTGACCACTATATCATATTGCTGGTAAGTGATGATGCGGGTGATTTATAATAAGCTACATCTTTCAGTACAGTCAATTTTGAAATGTATACCTTACCAGTTGACCCCGTGCCTTTAAATGCTTTATTATATGTTACATTTTAAGAACTTGTAAAAAAACTCTCTTGTGAAGTCGGTCTACAACAATATGATAATCCAGGTTATAAACCTATCTGTTTGCCAACTTTCATCCAATCCGCTCAGCCGCTTTTGTCTGATCGAATAAAACAAACATAAATACAAAAATTCGCATTTATAATGTTAGAATATAATTGGTAATAGTAACACATCCACTTTAAAATAGGATGTCAGAAAGCGTCGCGTTATTCTATTTATCCATACGGCCATGATAAGTTGCATTGTGCTAGGCGTAAATGAAAAAAAAACCTTACGAGCGATACCGGCTAAAAACTGGTGGATGTCGCGCGGAAAAAAGTTTAGTTTCGAAAATGAAACGGTCGGGTTTTATTGTGTT
The DNA here is from genome assembly GCA_954871355.1 of Cabera pusaria. Lineage (NCBI taxonomy): Eukaryota > Metazoa > Arthropoda > Insecta > Lepidoptera > Geometridae > Cabera > Cabera pusaria. The sequence goes on from OX940887.1 coordinate 29,142,998, forward strand.
TTTTTTTGGCATGATGCAATGGATAGCGGGGCATTGTTACTTGTGGTTGTTTCCACAAAGGTTTTAGTATTTTTTTGACCATTCGGGTGTTAGTTGCGTATTTGCTGTTTTGTTTATTTTTAAAATTTGTATACGCGTAGTGTTGTTTGATTTATTTGGCATAAATTAGAATAACTTTAAAGCTGAGTTACACCATTTTACTTTAACTATAACAAACGTCAAAAATCAGTCAAACTCCATATAAAACACCGGTTATAGTTACCGTTAAACTAAGATGGTGCAACTCAGCCTAACTTATCCAGGTTAAATTAAATTATTAATTAAAATCATTTATTAATCAGGAAACAGGACCCATTCATTACAAAAACATTATTATACACAAAAATATTATACATGAAAATAAGTTATTTTTCAAAAAAAATAAAACCGACTTCAGAATCACAAACAGGCACTCAAAAGCGAAAAATAAATTACTTAAAATTATTATAAGCGCTACCCACTTATCTATTTGAAGTCGGTGCCAGCCAAGTCTAATAGGTAGTAGATAGATAATACCTACATGTATCTACCTACTTACTAACTTATATGTACCTACTTACTACTACTACATACATAGTATCTATCTACTATCCAATAGACTTGGCTGGCACCGACTTCAAATAGATAAGTTACCCACTTATCTATTATAATAATTTTAAGTAATTTATTTTTTGCTTTTGAGTGCCTGTTTGTGATTCTGAAGTCGGTTTTTTTTTTTTTGAAAAATAACTTATTTTACCCTTTTTAGTGCATAACAAGTTTTAATTAAATTACATGCATCTATTACATTTGGTGTCTGGGCCGTTATACACTGACGGATATATACTTTTTGAAAATTTCAAGTATGTACCAATAACGGTTAAGAAGATACAGATCTGTAAAGTGCGCACATATGTATAGACACACGGACGGACGGACGGACGGACGGACGAACGGACAGCAAAGTCTCAGAAAGTGTTCATTTGGTACCCTTTGGGTTCGGAACCCTAAAAAAATTTACTTTAAATGCCTTGCTAAAGTGATAATATTCACTAGTAATAATTATGTCATCAAGGTATCAAAGGACAATGTCCAAAATGGCCCTGTGCAATTAAAGCATCTGACACACACGATAATTAATTGTCTATTTTATTACAATAATTCCAAATACTTTTATGACACGGACTAGTTGTATTCCAAAATGATTATAAAAAAGTATTATTTGCGATTATTAACATTACTTGCCACCATATGGCCAACAGAGTACTGAATCACTCTACTACGTTATAACAGGCACTTCCCTATATTGTTGAAACCCGAATTATGAGAGCACTGTGTAGCCAACCTAACAACGGAAAGTATTTTTTACGAAGTAACTATTATATAATCTGTGGTATAAGCTTATAATTTTTTTTTGCAGTGTTGGTTGGTACAAAGTACGTTCATAATTCTGAGTTATTTAATAATGTATGCAGTGTCGCGGGACTGAAATGGCCGCCATCTTCGGCAAACGTCATGTCATGTCAAAAAATCTTAGGTATGTTTAAAAAAGTTTGCACCCTAACAAGACTTTGCCAGGTAGAACATTCCTGTGAAGACAAATTATTTATATTTATATATAATTTTTTATTATAATTATTAATATATAATTATTTATTGAGGGCCCGGTGGCGTAATTGGGAGAACAGTCGGCTTTGATGCCGTGGTACCGAGTTCAAACCGCCGTGCACCAATGAATTTTTCGATCGAAAAATATATGTGCGCTTCTCACAGTTGCCCTCCGGTGAAGGAAAACATCGTTAAGAAACCAACAACCCCCGCATGGTGGTAGGACATATCTAGTGTCCGCCTGGCCAGCTAACACCCTCAAGTTAGAAAATCTGTCGCCAAACATCTTATGTGTTCAGGCAGCTATCCTTGAGAGCCAGTTCCCATTCTAGTCCACTTCTCTATCTTCGACCGCATCATCACTTAGCAACAGGTGAGATAGTGGTCAAACGCTAGCCTATAAGATATTTAAAAAAAAAAAAAATTATCCCCACCTTTATTTCTATCTCGCTCACAGTTACCGTAAGAATATCTGTCAAAAACCAAAATCAACGAGAAGAAAGATGTAAAAACATTATTCAAGGTCATATTTTTTAGTATACAAAAGTATATCCAATAGCAACCTCCACTGTGTATAATCTTCTTGGGACTCTTCTACTAAAACCAGTACATTCTCCTATGTTTGAGGTATTTATCTCCATATCTCTGGAGATACTTATCAGATCTCGATAAAATTAAAATGGGACAACCCCGGAAACGTATCCTACCTATTAAAAAAATAATCATTTGGATCCGTTCACTATTGACGGAGAAATCGCGTAACATACACAAAAAAAAAAAACATACAGACGAATTGAGAACCTCCTCCTTTTTTGTGAAGTCGGTTAAAAAAGAAAATACCAAACTCTACTTTGGCAGAATTTCGCGCGTCGCTGTACTCCGCCCGCTACATTAACAATTTAACCCTTCTTTGCATGATTTTTTCTATATTTTTTTAAATAAATCAGGGTGATGTAATTAATGCTCTAGATTAAAGGAAAAATATTGAAAAAAATCCTAAATAATAAAAAATGACTACATATTATGATTGAAATTTCCATCATCATGCAAAGAAGGGTTAAATTGACTATCTGTCTGTAGCTTGCTACGTGCTAGCTTCCTTCCTGGTGTTACGCTCAAATACTTACGTAATTTTTTTTATATTATTTACTTGTAGGCTAGCGTTTGACCACTATCTCGCGTGGTGGTAATTGTGATGATGTGGTCGAACATCGATATAATATGCTCCTACCACCAGTGGACGAACACCCATGCTAGGATTTGAACCAGCGACTTCTGGCTTAAAAATCCTTTACGCTAACGGGGCATGTTCGTTGTTAGGTAGCATATTTTTTAAATATATATATATATATATGTTTTTTTTCCGTGGGTGGGGGAAATCCATCATGAGATACCGCAGAGCTCGGGCTCTGCAATTATGTCAGACTCCTACTGACTAAAACCCCCTCTCTTTCATTACCATAGACACGAGGTCCATGCTTTTTTTTATATTTTATCTTACTATATTAATTACTCAACAGACATTCACTAACACTTAAACACTTAAAGTCTATAATTTGTTAAAGTGGTAGTCGATCCCGTACTTTTTTTTTTTTTCCCCTTTACTATATTAATATATATACTTTTTATGTAATTATTATTCTTTCTTATATTATTAATTATTCATAACTACCTAGTTACATGTTTCTATATAAATATATATATATATTATATTTAATTATTAAAGGATCATCCAAAACCGACCAGTTTCCACCTGCGGCACCCGTTCACGAGTTGACGCATGTACCAGCGTCGCTCTCCTCAACCATATGTTAGGGAAGAGAGTGGCCCACTACACAACGCCACCACAGGCAGTCACCTTGACGTGAGCATGTCAGGTTTAGATAATCCAATAATAATTTTCTTAGCATATTTATTTCCCTTTTCATCTGCCTTATTTCTGAAACATAGCCCCAACGACGTCCATGTCGCGGTTTTTCATGGCCATCTTGAGATTATGCTCCTTGACTTCTTCCCTCGACCCTTGCATTGCCTTCCTGATGAATATACTAATAGCGTCGTCGGTAGTGTCGGTGTAGTACACGCAATTTTTTGTGTGTCGCGACACCACCGCGTGCTGGACGCTATTGTGTATCTTCGTCTTCCGCCCCCTCGTCTGCACTATAAAGACTGTAGCATAAGTCAATCCCTGCGCTTCGTGGATTGTTAGGATTCGTGACCCTTCGCCTGATCCGTATCCCTGGATAGAAAGGGATTTCTTCTCTTCCTGGGTGTGGAGAGTATTCGGAAGGCTGGGGGGTATTTGCGAATTCGTAAATCCTCTCGACTGCAGGGAGTGTACTCTGGGTTTTGATGAGTACATGCTGGTGTAAACTTCACTGAGGGCGTATGCGACATCCATCGGATTTCGGTGCGTGCATAACTTTTCTTCTGTGATGTTAACGGTGAAATCTGGTCGATGATACTTTAGCTCGAATAGGTTATCCCTATCGATGTAAAGCAATTGGTTGACGTCACCGACAAGTACCATTTCTTTCGCTCCTGACAATCGGGCCGCCATCACTATTGCCTCCAAAGTGGTTCATATGAGCCTCATCGATGGTAAGGCGATTGCCTTTGTCAGACTCCTCGAACCCGTTGACTAAGATAGAAGCTATGGTACGCACCTTGGTTTTGGTACGCTTTTCCAAGCGGCACTGTAGCTTCTCCCTCAGGTCTCTGGCTGCCTCAATTGTGGTGGTAGCTACTATTTCACCTTCATCATCAAAGTTATTAACAATCCTTGTCGTCTTTCCACTTCCAGGTACTCCATTGACCCAAGTAAACTTTGGTACAACCCAGTTTTCCCACGATGCCCTGACGTCTTTATTTCCAGAAATGGTTTCGGCCATTTCTAGGATTTTTTCGTCGAGCATGATTTTGGTGCACTGGGCTGTAACCACTATTGGGTCATCCTGAGGAGTCACAAACTTGAGTCGACCTGTCCGTTGCGTTTCCTCTTCGTCCTGAGCTACGAAACCATTGGTTCCATTATATGCTACCATATATGATCCTGACATTGTCCCAGCAATGATCTGGGAAGTGTCATTATCATATATGGCACCATCTGCTTCTTCCAGCCTTACCTTCAACAACGATGCGTTCTTGTGCTGAAAGGCTTGCAAGATTTTCTTGCAAGTGGTAAGATTGACCACTTGAGTCGCCTTCACCACGGCTAAGAATTCAAGAAATGCGTTAATGAAGTGGTCTAAGGGACTGGACACCGGTCTGAAACTTGGCGGAACTATCTGTCCCTTATCGGCTCTCGTTCGAGTTGGCTGTGGCGTGTTAGGTCTTTCCAAATTTGGTTTTAGAAATTCCGTTAACGCTACAGCTTGCCGATCGACTGGTGGTTTTCTGTTTGTAAACTCTCTCAGGGTCTTTATGAAGTTGCGGATGTACATGCTAGTTTTGAATTTGCCTTCTGTGCACCCTTTTTTCTGCTGATCTTCTGCAGTTTTCTTTTGTAGGCGCTCCGATCCGCTTAGGACGACTGAACTCGCACTGGGATAATCAGACTGATTTGCCGATACAACTGCTTTATTGCGTTTGGGAACTTTAAGGAAGCTCAAGTCTTCCCCTCTGTTCTCGTACACTATAACCTCATGAAGTTCCGAGGCTTTCAAGCAGCTGTATCTATCAGCGACTTTTCCTTGTTCAAATCCGATTTTCATCGCGTCAACACTTATTTTGCGGCTAAAGCTGCTGGCAGATGTTTTTGACGCCGTCGCGAGTATCATAAGTACTTCGCATGCTTGCGCAAATGGGGTTATATCACTCCATTCAAATACGACGATTGTTTTGTTTCTTACTCGCAATATCCGACAGGAGTGGCTTTCCACTACTACTCTTTGTAGCATTCTGATGTTTGCGATTCTGATACTCGTTTTGGCTGTACTCCCTTTCCAGAGAGCGGCTAGCCCAGGTGAAATTTCAGTTGCCTCAGGTCCAATGATGGCGAAGCCAATACCAAGGCGTTCGGTATCATCATCCATGAACAAAGCAACGCTTCGGATCCTGATACTTGGAACACCGTGCTCTGCGTTTACCATAAGATCTTGCATGGTTACCTGATTTATCTGAGCTTGAGTGTTCCGGGCATCAGTTCTCGCATCGTGGGGCAGCTGGGTTGCCGCCTCGGGATTGGTAGGGATGATGGTTCCATGGGACAAGGAAGCTATAGATATTGAATTGGAGTTAGGGAAGTTGTGTCGAGAGCTGGTGAGGACTGAGACAGACGGAATTGTTGTTGGATTTTGGACGTTTGCTGTGAAGACAGCTGTTGAGCCGTTTCTCTTTGCAGCCGTGCTGAAGACTTTGCTCGCGAATTCCATTCTGGTTTCCTGGTTCTCCATAATGGTTGGAAGATTTAATTGATTTAGACTGATCGGAATTTTGATTTCCTGTTTAATCCTCTCCAAGCCGAACCTTGGGCATTCGAAGAGCACATGCCAAATCGTTTCATCACAAGATGGATCGCAGACGCACGAGGGACTGTCTTTGATGTTGAAGCGATGCAGATACGCAGCTATCCCTCCATGACCAGTCATCACTTGGACATGAACCGGTGTTAATTTCATGTCTAAAAGACATGAAATTACTTATTTTCCTTTATTAATTTCCTTAATTACGTACTTTCCTTGCCATCTTAACATTTGGGAAAAATACTTTTGTGACCGATCCTGTGGTAGAGGATTCATAGCGTTTCTGCCATTTTTCGACAGTGTCTCTGCGTATCTGTCCCTTGATGTACGACATGGGAACTTTATCGTAATCTGCTGCTGATTTTTTCTTGAGGGCTGCTGTCTTCGCCAGCTCATCCGCTCTTTCGTTGCCGGAAATACCCACGTGTGCTTTTAACCAGAAGAACCTGACAGCTCTGTCATCTTCTCGGATTTCTCGAACGTATCTCTTCAGTTTCAAAGCCAGGTGGTGGGTTGCCGTAGTATTTTTCAGTAAATCGAGTGAAGATCTTGAATCACTCATAATGCCTCCATGCCTCATGATGCCTCCTGATAATGTTCACCAAGTTTACTTTAGACATTCTCACCATCCTGACCGCTCTATAGAGAGCGTACAATTCCGATTGAAAGACAGTGTTGTGAGGCTCTAGGCGGAATGTGGAATATCTAGACTCTCTACCATCTTCCCACCATGTCAGTGCAGCTCCAACCTTACCCTCAATCTTGCTGCCATCGGTGTAAATGTGAGGACCGACGATTTGGTGGACGTTTAGAGTTTCGAGGTCCAGATTTTCTATGAGCTCGTACTCAGTTGTTATGAGTTCCGACGGGTGGGGATTTTGCATGGAACCCACTGTGCGCTCCATTTCCTTACCTGGCGGCAAGAACTCATCGGAGTGTCCTTTTTTCACCTTATAGAGAATAGCCGCCTCGTGAACCCGAAGGTCAAGCGGAAGCTGCCCCGAGGGGATGAGTGCCGATGTGAGAGATACCGTTCGGTACGATTTACAGATCTTCTGTGCAAAGCCTCTTTGCAGAGAGTCTAACTGTTTTCTTACCATCAGTTTCTCAGCTGCTTTGGACCAGGCGCTTGCAGCGTACAGCACAATCGGCTCAATCACCGCCACATATATCGTCCTAATGATTTCAGTGTTCAAACCCCAAGTCACCTTTGCTGCGCGCGCTAGCTGTTTGTAGATGTCCGCTGCTTTTTGACAAGTTGCAGTCACATGCGCATTAAAGGTGAGCTTACAGTCGAGATAACAAGACCTAGCAGTTTTATCTCTTGAACGAGTTTCAACCGGGTGCCAGACATTTGAACTACCGGGGTGTCGTACTTAAGCTTTCTCGTTATCACCATCGCATTTGTTTTATGCGGGGCAAAGTTGAGCTTATTTTGTACTCCCCAGTTATGAACGGCATCAAGTATGTTTCCGGCTATTTGCTGCAGAGTGCTGATTGTGTGGTTTGAGAACACGAGGACAACGTCATCCGCGAACGCTTGGCAATAAACTCCCAAACTAGCCATCTTATGAAGGAGCGAGTCCAGGATGAGATTTCAGAAGGTCAGTCCACCGATGGATCCTTGGACGCAACCTTTTGTTGTACCCTTCTCGCTGGTCGCTCTGGCATAGTTTACTTGAATCCGTATGTCTTGCAGATAAGAATTTATTAGCGAGTAGATGTCTCGGGGGCATCTCTTCTCCACAAGGCGCTGTTTTAGGGCGGGCCACCACGCATTATCGAAGGCGCCCTCTATGTCTAGTGATACTAGAAGTACAATCTTTTTATTTGTTTCTACTTCCTTTCGTATATGTGCTAACAGATCATAGAGGGCGTCCTCGGTTCCACGCTGAGGTACGAAACCGTACTGGCTTGGATGGAGATATGGATACGTATGCCACTGAAGTCTGCGTATCATCAGTTTTTCGACGATCTTACCTAGGACTGGGAGAAGACCAATCGGCCGGTAAGACTTTGGATGGGTGTAATCCTCTTTGCCTGGCTTACGCAGTATGCACACATGAGCTATCTTCCACTGCTTGGGAAAGTATGAAAGCGCCAAGCACTTGTTGGCAATTGTCATAAATACTTCCCTGTTGCATTGAATGGCTGCTGTGCATATGTCAGATGTCAATCCATCGGGGCCTGGAGATTTTTTCGGATTTTGATCCATAAGGACCGTATCCAACTCCGCTGCCGCAAATGGAGGATCGTCGTCTAACAGATCTCGCATCTCCCTGGCGGTTTCCCCATTTACTTGTCTCCTGATTTGGGCATGGTGTTCATTTTCTGTATCTAGCGAGTCATCAGGATAGAAAGTTTGGGCTAATAGCTGTGCCGATTGTTCGGGATTCAGCGTTTGGCCGGTAGAATTCCTCAGGAGCGTGTCCTGGTGTTTTCTGGTTGTTTTCCTGATAACTCGATAGATTCCATCCCACATGCTTTCCCTGTCCTGTGTCAAGCATAGGTCTTTCCAGCTCTGGGTGGCTGCTTCGAATGCTCTGATGTTATACTTCTCCTTAGCTTGTACGTATTCGTTGATGACAAATTGGACTCTGGTGGGGGCAGCGTTCCTGATTCTTCTCTTCTTCCTGAGGGCTTCTGATTTTAGGTGGTCGAGGGAGGATGACCACCACGGTGGTTTTGAATCGCTGACTTTTGTAAGTATTTTGGGAATCGTGTTTGCACACGATCCGTGGATGGCTTCGGTGTACGATGTTAACACCGTCTCGAGCTCTGCCGGGTCAGTTAGCGACGATACACTATAGGGCGTGATGTTTCGTTTGGCAAGCTCGCTGCTAAAGGTGGATCTGAATTCTGACCATTTCGCCTTCTTAGTGTTGTATCTGCGTGTAGATATAGGCCTTAGTGGTTTCAAGGCTCGCTCTAAGCGTAGATTGAAGGTTATTGCGTTGTGGTCTGATGTTGTTATGCTTCTATCCACTCTCCAGTTTTCCATCTTGCCAAGCAATGTTTGGCTGCATACAGTAACATCTACGATGCTCGTGAATAGCCTATTCGCTCTATAGGTTTCAAAAGTCGGTATCTTACCCGTGTTTAGTATCTCGAATTCCATCTTGTTTACGAAAGTGTTGAATTCTCTGCCGCGGTGATCTTCTCTACTACTTCCCCACCAGTGGCTCCAAGCATTTATATTCCCGCCTACTAAGATGTTGTTGGTGGGTAGTTTACCGCAGAATTCCTTTGTGCGTATGATATATGGGTCTATGTCCTGGTCGCCTTCGAAATAGACAGAAAACACTCCTAGCTTGAGCTGACCAGCTTTTATGAAGACAGCTGCGATGTTCTCCGTGACAATTTGAGGGTCATGAATAACCTCTATCTTGTCACCGAAAACAATAACAGCCGCTTTTACTGGTTTATGACGGTTCAGGGTGCACTGGATAACTTGAGTGCCCGGGTTTTGTTTCAATACACCAGTTCTTCCAACGTAAGGTTCTTGGACTAATGCAATAGAAACTCCCTTGTCCTGTGCCGTCTTAAATAGCTCTGCTGTTGCTAGTTTGGAGCGCTGCAGGTTCGCTTGGATGAACTGCAAACCGCGTGCATTATGTCTATCCATTTCCCCGGCAGCCGACCCGTTATTCACTCTGTTTTGAACTACGAATAGATAGTAAGGTTTAGAAGCACTAAACACATAATAAAAGCTTACTATATAAGTCTGATAGGAATTCGAGGCATCGTTACTTTGTTACAACAATAAAATGTCAAAAATGGAGAATTGTTAAACACAATCCAAAATGTCATCGTACCGACGGGACTCGAACCCGCACCCCCCGGATTACACGTCCAGGTGCTCTGCCAATTAAGCCACGGTTCGATACATCGATACGACGAAATTAGTGGATTGCATTTTGTTAACCCAATTATGCATTGGTATGTCATAATATTTGATTTACGCAGTGCAACATCTCTCGTCGGATTTGAAAACTGTAATGATTTCTTCCGAATGATTAACTTACGTAATAAGTAGTCATAGATGGCGCCACCAATGCATAATTGGGTTAACAAAATGCAATCCACTAATTTCGTCGTATCGATGTATCGAACCGTGGCTTAATTGGCAGAGCACCTGGACGTGTAATCCGGGGGGTGCGGGTTCGAGTCCCGTCGGTACGATGACATTTTGGATTGTGTTTAACAATTTACAAAAATATAAAGTGTGAGACACTTCAAAGAAACATAATATTTGAAAAATGGAGAAGTTATGCAAGTCCCATATTTCTATGATACATAATCTTGCCTGGAACTATTTCACATTATACGAGTTTTGTAATTGAAGTCTAACAAGAAGGCCATTAAAGTTAATAACACATTCAATATTAATATTTAGAAGCAATAATTTGCAAAGCAGATGTTTTCTAGACAAGTTTCCTCAATAAATTATCCTGTACTTAGATTATGTGTATCGCAGACACACCGTGGACCAAGGATCTTAGAACGGAAAAAACATCTACCTAGTCCCGACCGGGATTTGAACCTAGGACTGCCAGGCTAGAAGGCAGGCACATATCTAAAAGAGCACGTATGATATTCCATATTATATGTGTATGTAGCACCTATTCCATAAAAATATATCAGCTTGCAAAGGTTGGATAAGTATTGCATGAATATGATATAAATATTGCCTAGAAAAGATGGCTTTCAGAAATAAGAAATAACAGTTACACTTTTGGTTAGACTGGCGTTGTTTCTTTGAAATGTGTCTAATAAAGTGTTTCTGTCTATCTAGCTTTATAAGCTTTAATCTTGAAGTAGGTTTCTACTTTCAAGTATTTTATCAAATACTGCGCTATTAGTTTTGCTTAGCATAAGATTATATCTATAAAATGTATGTTGAAGTACTAAAGAGTGGTAAATGGTGAAGTTATGGCCATCTTAAATCCGTTATTTATGTTGGTGACATTGCGCAAAGAGCTTTCACATTGCGACACTATCTACCGCCACTACTGCTCGGTACTGTTACAAAAAATACATTAATGTCAGTTTGAATCACTGCTGTATACATTTCTTGTAGTAGACGCTAGTTTAGAATAAACTTTTGTTTGAGAAGTTATAATATCATAATAATACCTTTTTATATGCATTTGACCACTATCTCGCTTGGTGGTAAGCGATGATGTGTTCGAAGATGGTGAACACGCTAGGCCTAGAATACTCTGACTGTCAAGGGCTGTGTGCTGCCGGAACACCGTAAGGTTATGACGGCAGATTTTCAGTTTGATTGTGGTATGCTACTGGTAGCAAGTCAGGCGGAACACGATATAATATGCTCCTACCACCTGCACCTATCAGTAAAGACCCTCTACGTTATTTGTAATGGAAAGTAATAATGATAACAAAACATACTAGCCCAAGAACGTCCGACTATAGTCCGGCAATCTCGTGCGCGACCGTCCCGCGGTGTGTCAGACGGTGGCGGGGACGAGGTACCCTAGATGTCAGCGGGTAGCGGGTGGTGTAGCGGGGAAAGGAAGCGTGTGTAGCCGTGTCACAGATTATATAATAGTTACTTAGTAGCCTTGTGCTAGAATGACCGCTACCTCGTCCCCGCCACCGTCTGTCACTCCGCAGGACGGTCGCGCACGAGATTTCCGGACTATAATTACCATCTGGGAGTTCTAGTGCCTACATCCGATCTCCATCCTTAGATCAATAATCATCGTATCATAATAGTACATTGTCACCGAACTCACACAATTATACTGAGCTTTATCTCAAGCGGATACCAGCAACTGCTTGAAAAATTGTGTACACTTTTTGAAATGATTGCGGTCATCTCATTGTTATGTAATTTAATTTTTTTTTAAAGATTACTCGCAATGACGGTTGCACATTACTAGTATTCTTGTTAACCCCTCCAACTAAGCTAAATATGCTTGTGTCTGGAGTGGGTACACGTCAATAGTGCAATGGGTGAGGTGGGGATCGAATTCACGACCTCTCGATCGCAAGTCCGACACCCAATCCATTGGGCTATTGCCGCCTGTAAATTATATATATGTGTCATTGAAAGTTAATAATAAAGAACTCGTTAAAATTGGGGTGAAGGAATTCTAGGATACTTTTTCGTAGAAGCAAGAGACTGACAATTCATCCTTATTATTTTTAACCGACTTCAAAAAAAGGAGGAGGTTTCTCAATTCGACCGTATATATATTTTTTTAATATATATATATATATATATTTATATAACTTCGTCATTTATGCACCGATTTTGATTATTCTTTTTTTGTTCGAAAGGAGATATCCCAAGTGTGGTACCATGGTAATTTTATCGAGGTCTGATAAGTATCTCCAGAGATATTGAGATAAACATCTCAAAATTGGTACTGAAATTGAACATTGAAGTCGGTTCTTTTTTAGTTTTTAAACGATATTATCTTCGTACAATACATTATACGTATCTACATGTGTTTCCCCAAAAACTTAGATATAACCTCAGAAACATTATTCCTTGTGGTATCTAGATTCTTGGAAAGTAATAGGTGTGTTGCACTACAAATATATACTTTTATTTTTTATAATAGGCTAGTGTGAGATAGTTGTTAACAACTATCTCTCTCTATCAGATAGAGATCTAATAAGTCGATGCGGTCGAGGATGGTAGCACGCTAAGCCTCGAATGGGAACTAGCTTTCAAGGATAGCTGCCAGAACACATTAGATGTTTTTGGAACTGATTATCCAACTTGAAGGTGGTAGCCAGGCCAGGCTGGCACTAGATAGTGTCCTACCTCCATGCGGGGGTTAGGGATTTCTTAACAATGTTTTTTCCTTCACAGTGTAAAGCGCACATAAATTCGATAGAAAAATCACTAAAAAATACTATGAATATAAATAATATAATACCGAAATTTCTAGTACTATAAAAATACGGTTTTGTTTCTCTATTTAACGTCACCGTCACTAGTGATAAGTAAACCATTTCGATATACAAAATAGTATAAGTAATAGATTTAATTATGCCTCATACATAAAAATACGAAGTCCTCACGACATCGGCGCGCTCTCATTATGCTAATCGGTTTTAGAAGCTGATGGCCCGACAACATACCATCTGCACTTTAATTACTTTATTAAATTACGATGTTTTTGTAATCTTTTAATAAAATAGATTTGTATTTGAGGATGTAGGAAAAATAAAAGAAATATAGTCTGGTATTTAGTCTTCTATTTTCATGTATAATAGGAGTAAATTGTATCAATTTTATGTGCACATTCACATTCTTAAATAACAATTCAGGAAAGCTTTAGCGTGACCTCTACTTGGATTAATACATATACTTAAAAATGTTTTTAATCCGCAAAACGAATTTATAAAGTAATCTACTTTAATGAATTTCTCCGTCTGTGATAAAAATATGACTATAAATTAATAAACCACAGAATAAGAAAGCAAAACTATTATCATTCATTTTTATAATATATTTTGTTCATAACTCCTAACAATCTAAATTAGAAATTGTAGATAGAAATCTGATGTCCATTCATACAGTAAAAGAATACCGTATCTATCAATTAATAATGTAAAAACATCCAAATAAAATTACCATTAGGTTCAAGTATGCGACCGCAGATCTCATCTGACCATGGATAAGTTACCTTAGTAGACTTCTTATATCTAGCACTAAGAAGCTACGTAAATTAAAATAAGCTTTTTATTGGGGACGGTTTAACACATGATTATTAATGTATATTTTATCATAAAGAAAGAAATATAGAGAGATTTGTAATGTGTTTAATAAAATGGACAGTGCTTCCCTCGAAGTGGAAGAAGGGATGGAAGAAGCTATGGTCTAGTAGGATGCTACTGTGGCCAAGCCAAACAAAGCCATTCGCAAGTATTTCAACCTTTCAACCGAAACGTGTTTATGTGACCCACAATGTCCCCCGTCCCTTAGCATACAAGATTTTATTGTACACTACACTGTCACTTTGTTGAACACGACCAGTTAAGTTCATAATCAAATACGATCTGCACACCGGTGATTTTCAGATACACTGAAATGTTAATAAGAAACTAGTTCTGAAACAATCAGTTTTGCATCACCAGTCTACCCGTCATGTATGTGACCTCTGTGAACTAACTTACCTATGTATTCAACTATCTAAATTCTTAAAAAGTTAAAAACATTGAGATTCGTCGGACACGACAGTTGCCATAATGTATGCTAACATTAACACAAATACTTAAAGCACAAGTAGAGATGATACTCGGTTATGTCGCTGCTATAAATTACGGATATTCAAATGATTCAGATACGAATTTGGTACCGCAATTAACACGGCAACTGGTTTGACGCTAGTGATTGAATATATCGATAGATGCAGCCCTTGTTTCGATGTTTTGTGGACGTAAATAAGGGTTAGTTTTTTATGTAAGGTTTCGTCATCGTCATTTTTATAAGCCCATTTCCGTCCACTGTTTGACATGGGACTCTTCTATGGCACACCACTGAGCTCGAAGTATACTTACATATTACTCGTGTATTTACATCAACGGTAGTCTACTATTTATATATAAATAGCTGCGCTAGGTTTTCTAGGTTTGCTAGGTTTTCTATTATTTATCGATATATAATTTAGTAACAACTATCGATAACAGTTACATCCTTATTCAAACACAAAAATGGTCTTATCCATTCTCTAACCAATAAGTGTTGTAATGAATCTTATGAGTACCTATCGTAGATAATATAATTCGCCGAGTGTGGGCAAGGCCCGTTTTTTGTAGATTTTATGTATTTCATACCGGTTTTATATCTTGTCGCCATAATTTGTTGTCTTCTTCATTTCGGTGTACTGTGAGCAATTATAGGATTTATTTAAAGCTGATGTCATCATAGACAAAGCTATTTCCTTTTGAATATAGGTGTTTATGAATGGTCATATATTATGGATAGGAATAATATAAAAATAAATGGAAGAGAACATGATATTTTTATGATAATTGCTCTAAAAATAAATTAGCTAAATATGCTATAAATAATGCAATTAAGATAAATTTAATTTTAAATTACTCATAATGTAAATTTTATTGAAGCTAAGCTAATATATGTTTTTTTGTTTTGTTTTCTAATATAATATTTCCGCGAATATTTCTATCTAGGTCACAGCTTTACTTCTTGTGGCTTAATATCCAATATCTAAACTTATTTTAATTATTAGCGTTTGACAAAATTATCAATTTTAACACAAAGATAGAACTGTCTTTTCTGTTACACCTCACTACTTAAAAATAACATACAAGGCATTCATTTTATATTCGTTTTATACACATACATTTCTTTTCAGCATTCAGTGGTTAAAATCCTATTATAAACATTTAACGGATCCAGTTAAATAATTACCAACTGTCAACACATTAACCTCTTGAATCCTAATCCCTATAAACGAGTCAAAAAATTAAAATATCAATAACGCGGCTTATATCTATAAAACAGAAATCACGTCGCGAATACCTTATAAAAAACAAATTGGCATAATGATCACACCCACCGTATAATATTATAGGTCTGAGTCTGTACCGGAAACTCTCGTTTGGAAATACACTGAATCACAATTCATTAGAATATAGTTTCATTGATAGACTATGGGGTTATTGACCTCGATTATTGTTCTTAAGTCCTAAGTCGGATACATAACTTCTAACGTGTTTTTGCAGCTGTCCTTGAGAAGTTGAGATACAGTTCCCATTCTAGGTTTAGCGTGCTACCATTTTGGACCACGTCGCCACTTACCAACCGTCAAAATGATGGTCAAACACTAGGCTATATGAAAAAAACAGCAAGACGGTAGTTTGCAACGTATTTGCTAAAATATCACCTCAGATAAAATGTGTCTTGTTGTATGTACTTATCATCACAAGAATGTAAAAATAATAATGTAATAAGAAGCTCTTATTTGTTTTTCAACTTACAATGCAGAACGCTTTGTTATTTAAAAGTGACTCTAAAGATTTTAATCGTCAAAAACTATGTCGCAAAATATCAGCGTGTTCAATATTCATCAAATAGTATTTGCTTCGATGGAATAGTTACAAAACTAGAATATTCGTATATTCGGGGCTGTAAGTTTTATTGGCAGTTAGAGCAGGGGTCGGCCGTTACCGAAGGAGATTTACGTCGCCATTAGAACTGGCCGTCGATGAATGGCCAGCCGCGGCCTCTAGTGTTTAGTGTTTACCCTCTTTACCGCAGATAAAGTACTACACGTACGATTGATAGGTGCGTTGTGAATTACTACGCCATAATAGGTTTAATTGTTAAACGCTTTTTAACTCGTTCCTTGGACGGATCATTTTCTCTTTTTCCCTATTATTTTATGACTTATTACTTATGATAGTATTTTTTCTTATATAATAGTTTTGATTTATTTACAGCTTACATACCATCAGGTGAGATACGCTTGCATCATTTGCGATAAAAGCAAGTTTCTCTGGAAAACAGTATATTTTTGACTGGATTATCTCTCTTTTCAGGCTAACAATAACATCAAAATTTAACTGATTTCAGCACAACACAATGTACTAAATACAAACGTACTTGCACTATATGTGTACTGTTCTAAAATGCACATGTCAATAATTATTAATCCATGTGTGAACGTAAGCTTCAAGTAATTAACATTTTATTATTTTTCAGTCAAAGTTTTAGATGAAACCATAACAATGCGAGTTTTTTCATAACATTCAGAAAGTTTATAACTTGTTGTTGAACACAATTGTGGTTTGACTTTCCTCTTTGCATTCATTACAAATGCTCATTTAATGCTAAGACTGGGAAGTATCATTTTTATTACAGAAAATATTATGTATATATAAATACTTGTTCTGTTTTACCTTGTTTCATAGTAATAAGTCTTTGATTGTGTTAGGTGGTTCGGTTTTGTAAGTAGAAAGAGTGCTAGATTTGTTGATTTTTGATTTTTCAACTACCTTCTAAATGTATTTTTATGC
This sequence comes from Cabera pusaria, assembly GCA_954871355.1. NCBI lineage: Eukaryota > Metazoa > Arthropoda > Insecta > Lepidoptera > Geometridae > Cabera > Cabera pusaria. The sequence continues at coordinate 29,160,109 of OX940887.1, forward strand.
TTGGAACATGAGATACAAGAACATATTATGTTGACCTGTTTTTTGCACTCTTTTACACTGTCTGCCGAACCATCTTATTGTTAACTCTAGTTGCTTATTAGTCGCTACACGATCACACATTTCGATGCTTCTTCTATCACGGAAAGCACCAGAGCTCTGAAGAAATCTGACTCTTCCATCCTTGGTCTTTGCATGCGCCCTCACTCTCCTAGAGATTCTATCGCTTACTTAGTGTAGAGTAGTCATTCTAGTATCATTTGAGGAAGGTGCTATCGGAAGAAACTGCTGAGATGATACCTAGGTCAGTCGATTCTGTAAAACGTTCAGAAAAGATGATGTCAAAGAATTTTATATTGCCGCAATTTTAATACTTTCTTCTCACTCACTACACTAGTTAACAATTAAGGGTGCGATAATGATATTTCAATATGGATTTCTTCAGTCTGACTGATACAATCACTAAATGTCGACAGACATTTCTTATGTGAAGTTGCATCTCACACATACGCACCTATGTTTGTATCGTTAATTACCTAACAACTAATAACTCAGAGTATACTATAACATCCTGCTGAAAGATTCCATGTAAGTTACCTATTAGGCCCTTTTACTAACCCTACTTCATCCAGCTCACCCAGATTGATACACCTCTTTGAAGCTAAAAACTTAAACTATTACAACTGCAATTCTTTCCACGTATTAACAGATTTTACCCATAACCAGCTCCACCCTACCTCTCCCCCGCATCAGTATCTTGGTAGGTCTACATAGATCAGTGCGCCCAAGGGCGTCGCCAAGGGGAGGCAGGGGGGGGGGGGGCAGTTGCCTCTAGCCGCAAAGCGACCAAAGTGCGAGCAATTGACTTCCTTACCTATTCATAAATTCCGCATCGCATGACAAAACGTAAATAAATTCAGAAGGCAAAGACTTCCGAAGTGTAACGCTTCATGCTCTCGGCGTTCATATTTATTGTCCTCTATAATATTGCCCCATTGCCCCCCCCCCCCTCTAAGTCATAAGCTGGCGACGCTCTTGAGTGCGCCTCTTTCTACACATTGACAGATTGTACTTAAACCCCTACCAATGGCATGATGAGCTCCATCCCCCTTCGAAGATGGAAAAGTCCCGTCAATTTCCGTCATGTGTCCCCCGTCAGTATTGTATTGGTGGTGTGGGGAGGTCGAAGTGTGTGTCGTGGCGCGGCGGAGCATGACCAGGCGTGTGCACAGGGCGGCGAGCGGCAGGCGGGGCGCGGCAAGCGGCCGTCCGGGGCGTCCTCCAGCTCGTCGCTCGGCCGGGGGGCGCTCTCCGACCCTGATCTGCAGAGCCGACTGCAGCCCAACCTCACCGCCTACTGGGTTCGTAACCGATCGATGTTGTCTTTAGACTAAGACATCAGCCTGAGACGAATTGCCCCATTGTGTTTAGCCACTGTGCCTCATTTCGGATGCGACCCTCAGCTTCGGCTGGCCTCTGATACTTTTTGCCAGTGATGACTATGATCCGATGTCTGGGCCATAGAGAAAGGCTTACATCTCAGCTTGTTTTGCGCCTTCTCCCGCCATTACTATACCGCGTCCGATTTGTTGTTTACTATTTCAGTTGTCTGCTTCGCAAAATCCTCTCTTATTTGCCATATGTCGCAGATTTCTGCTCTTCAACTCAATGTGATCATCGATATCAATTCGAAAGAAGATGTCATTCTTCTTTGGACTGGACTTTATCATTTCCCTAACATTATTAAGGCATGATTAGCTTATGTTGTCAATGTGTGTAGCTTTATGTACTTGTATGTATGTTATCTTTGCTTTCAAATGGTTTGTGGAGTTTTAAGTCCTTTTGGTCTATTGATTTGCATGTTCTTTAAACTTCCTTGCAGCTTTCTTTCATGTAATTTGGTGAATATTCGAATATTTAATGTGTGTGAAGTAAAAATAATTGGTTGCCTAAATTAATTTTGATTTTTAATCAATAATCTTTAATAACGAGTTACTCAAATATATCGTTCAAGGCAGATTGAATATTCTTCACACTGAGATTTAAATGTCAAAATGACATAAAAACTAGAGACATAAAAATCTAATAAAATGTATATCAATGTTTTCACACTGCATCTAATTCATCGACATTTATCCGAGTAATACAAATTAATCAATTAATTCAAGTGACCTAAGTCTTTAAAGTGCAGAATATAATTCGACGTAGGTGCTGTATTAGCATACTAAGATATTGGATCAAATCACGTCCTTAAACTTTTAAAAGATGCGCACCTCTTACTAAATCTTTATTACCTACTTGAAACGAATACTCACTGTCAAGCCAAAATAACATCTAATGTCGTAGTAATAGAGTTGAGAGATTTGTATGGAGACGTCAGTAAGTTTATTTATTGCGCATTGCGTGGATACAGAGTTCTCAGACATTATTCTAATTCGTGTATCGAAATGCCGGACAATTTTAATAGAAAACATTGACATTGTTTATGTCTGTGATGACCAGTGTTGCTCAACATTTTGTGGGTAACATTTTCTTGTTGATATTTATAGTTGACAATATACGCCAAAGTGTTTAAAAAATACTTGTAAAGTGTTAAAATTAAAGTGCCCTGTGTGTTAATCCAGATTGTAAACTACTTGTGTGCCAAATTTCAACCAACCGTTCTTGTGAGAACGAACGTTGAAATTTTCCCATATCAAATCAATCAGAAATCGAAACCAGAATTGTTGTTGCTATTTTAATTAAAAAAAATTAGCGCTTGACTACAATAACACCTAAAGGGACGATTTACTTGTCTGGAAGTCAAAGACAAACCAAAAAATGTGAGATGGAAATCTTTACATTGACTTTTGCGGAAGCTTTTTCGTACATTATTTTCCCCGAAGAATGTATGAAAAAGCTATTAAAGATTTATTATAAAGGCTTCAATCATAAATATTTGACTTATAAAACTGTAAAAGACATAATAAACCAATTAAACAATCCGATAGTATGTATATAAGCTTATACGTTTCAATAGTAAAATAATGCTACGAGTATGCTACGTAGCCGTAGACCTACTACGGACGTAGCAACGGTTGAGAACCGCATTCAGAATGTTTGGTGTTTTATGGCGCATTATACAATAATAATATTTTTTACTTAGCACATTTTGCTGGTGTATGTGTGTGTGTGTATTTTCTTTGTGTGTGTATTGTGCGCGGGCGCAGCTAGTGATGCGCTCTATTTGTATCGATTCTAGGAAAATCAAGTCGTTTGTAATATTTTATGCTAACAAAGGAAGGAGCTTTTAATAATACATTTATTTACCGTAAGTTAACGCTAATAAAGAAGATTGGATGAGAAATAAACTAGTCGTTAGGTACATTGTTGATTCAAACTCTCAGTTTGTTAATTCATAATACATCAGTAATTATATTGTTGAATATAATTATTGTCAGAATATTATTGATACCAAAATCGGAACAATAGCAATGAACATATGTGTTTTTATGTTGTGTGTAAATTATGTATAATAATATATACTGTGACTTTATAAAACGTCATAATAAAATAAACAACTATGTAATAAAGCAATTCAAATTAAATTATTGTAGTGGTAGGACTTCTGCTAGTGCGCTGGGGCGGTACCACCACTTTGCCAATTAATTTTCAACCGTGAAATAGAAATGTTTTTCGGTTGAAATGGCAAGGTTTCTAGAGAAATTACAGGGCATGTGAGCATTAACAGCTTTATGTCTCAAGGTAACAGGCGCAGTGCAGTGACATGCAAAATTCTGGTAGTCTAGAATTTTGTATGCCGATGTATCTGTAATAGGTAGACGTCATCGCTTACCACCAGAGGAGCGTCGTGCTTGTCCTGTTACCTTAAAAAAAAACAAGGTACGTACCTTGTTTTTTATTTGGACACCACTGTAGGGAATAGCTCAAAGCTTCCTTTATTTAGGAAGCTCCACTTAGAGTCATCATAATAATGAACAGTGTTACGACAAAGTGGAAACAATAACCACTCGCCGGTTTCATCACTTCACTTAGAATATAAAGTTAAGTGGTTTTCCCGCGGGCGGTATGGAATCTAAGAGTTTTATGTTCTTTCGCGGTACCGGATTGTGTTACACGGTTTTAGCCTCTTTGTCCGATTCTCCGGTTTGGATAGACTGGGAGCTGCTGCTCAGTTTGATCACTGTTGTTTAGATTATTGAGATGTGATCTTCAGTAACTCTAGATAGATTCATGTTTTAATGTCATTTGGAAACGATAATTTTGTTATAAGCGATTAAATATTTAATTTAATATTTGTATGCCCTTGCTGGTAAAATTTGTAAGTTCTTCATTAAACAACTTACCATATCGTATGCATACACATGTTTTAAGCAAATAAATTATCTTTGTCTTTGTCACTGACCGAACGATCAGTGTTGCCAATAAGTTCATCGATTTCTGACGTGATTTTTAGTTACTTTGAAAGACGGATAGAGAAACTATCCTTATCTGTTTTCACTCTGCCATCTGGAGATCATTGTCACTCTCGGAATAGCTATCATTCTGCGTCCGTATGCATAAATAAACTGTTATCCTTCACATGAGCACTGGATGGTGCTAAATGGGTGACAACAAGTGGTAGGCTTCGGCCGTGTCTTGAAACTCCTACTGCGTAAAGTCATGTCTATAATCGATTCACCGAGTTCCGGCATAATGTTCGGTGCTAGCCAGGTGAGCAGAGGTGGGCTGGAATAGTAGTGCTGTGTGGATTAGACTAGTTGTCCTGTTGTTGCCTCGTCTCATCGTCTTCTACTTTCAGACAAGCATAATTCTTTCTTAGATCGTATCGTTACATATTAAGCTTAACATCAACAACTTCGTGTTTTAAAATATTTAACTATACGGCATGGACTTCAGCGTTAATTTTAATATGTAAAATAAAATTAACAACATGAGCGAATCTACAGTAGAGTAAACTTTTGGAGACAAAGGTTTTTAGTACAAAAGCCTCAAACTCATAGTCCACGACTGTAAATCCTTTCTAGTGAAGTTCTAGTGTATACGTACCGTCAGCTCCCAGGCTATTCAGTATCCCAAATCCCAAGTGTTACTATACCATGGCAGTCTGAGTCCATGGTCACATGACGGCCAATTAGGGCGCGTCGGTAACCCGGTCTCCTTTGTTACGATGATTTATGTCTATGAATGTTTCGGCTTCGGCTTTAGCTAATTATAACTCTAAAATTAGATTTCGGTGAGAATGATTGCAGTTTCTGAATGCTGTTTTATGCGAAGGTGCAGGTACCAACTTGGATGATATTGTTGTGAATTATTTTCAACTAACTTACAAAAGGAGGAGGTTTTCAATTCATCTGTACGTTTTTTTTGTATGATTATTACACGACTGCTCCGAAAATTGTGAACCGATTCGACTGATATTTTTTTTAATGAGTAGAGTATATCTCCACTGTGGTCCCATTATACAATTCTCTGGATCTAATCTTTAATCTCTAGAGATATGGAGATAAACACTTCAAACTTGCTACTGAAACTGACTTGCGCGAAATGTACAATCGGTTTTTTAGATTTTAAACTACATTATCTCAATTATATGTTACAGAGTTAATTTTGTTGTCAATGTTGTATTGTGACTCTATTGATTCAGTTTGCACAGGGATTGTTAGTATGGTACTACATAGGATACTTTTTAACGACACAAGGCGTAACTAAGTAGATATATCAAGTTATCAAACAATAAAGCTGTTTAAGAATCATTTTTCAATATCATATAGCCTATCGTTTGACTACTATCGCACCTGTTGGTAAGTGATGATGTAGTCGAAGATACAGTAGACCTAAAATAAGAACTGGCTCTCAAGAACAGCTTACTACCATGCAAGAGTTACTAGATTAATTACAAGCTATCTAATATGTTTACTTATAGCTATTTTAGCTATTATATAACTAGCTAATACCTGATATTATGATTCTTGAAGAACACTTTATATGTTTGTACATTGTTACACACCATCCCGTCGGTACGATTAAATTTTGGATTGTGTGTAACAAGGTATCTTAGCTATCACCTAAAAACAAAAGCTCTTATCTTTATATACAAAACTGAGCTTATAGCGAACTCTCTATTCAACAACCGGCAATATCACAACAAACAAAATACTTACAAATAACTTTTTACTTAGACGCAGAAATCACTATCACAAAACATACCAGATTTCCCGTCCCGAAAGTTACCAACGTTTAATTACCCATATTACTTAAAAGTAATGTTTATTTCGTTCATTCCTCTACTTTCGGCCGACTTCAGTAATCACACTAATGTAACAAGCTGTACAGATAAATTATCTAGATACGACACGGCCCGATATAAATTACAATAGTTTTAATTGGTAGACCACACGCGACGATCTTTATGTATTCACTATGTATAAGAAATATTGAGGTACTCTTTATTTATTGAGAATATTTTCGGTATCGTAGCTCGGTGGTCTATGGGCATTGATTAGGATTTTAATTATGTAAGTTTAAATGCAAATCGGTGTAAAGATTTGTTTGTTGTCTTTGGAAATGTTAAGTAAGTAATGCTTTCGTCGGATTGAGGGGACTTTTGTTTTTCTTTGTATTTGGCATTACTGCCATATTAAAGAAAGAGAGGGAGTTTTGATACAAGATTCGTAGCTTCGTTGCTACTCTGTCTGAGCTTATACATTTACTAGTTCAATGGTCGCTTGGTCGGTCCTAGGGGTACTTGAAAATCAACTAATTTGTTATTTAGTTAGAGGGTTACTTTATTTTTAAAAAAAACAAAATATTACTGACTAGCTGTGCCCCATGGCTTCGCCCGCATAAAAATATATTCTATAGCCTGCATAATGCATAATAATATTTATCGATGTGCAAAATTTCGCCTAAATCGGCCCTGCTGTTTAAAGTCCTAAACAAACATACAAACAGAATTTCGCATTTATAATATTGATGTTGATGATAATCTCAGTATAGCTGAGACATTTCTGCAACAGATTTCTGTAACGAGAACAACCCGATACTCCAGTAAGTCCAAGACTTTACGACGTCTCCAGCGAGGAAAGAGTTGTCTCACACGAACATACGTGTAAGATTTTATCACTCCATTTTATAATGCTATCCTTATAATTCTGTCCTTTCCCCGTCGTAAAGTCAGGTAATATCAAGTTTTTACACGGCCACCTATCAAAAGACAATCGTCCTATTTTTATGCAACATAACGCCCGACGTGTTAAAACTTTTTTATATCCGTGACGATAAAAAAAACTATCCGACATGTATTTGACTATGTGAAAATATTGCTATGTGGATTTGGAGCTATAAAATAAGCTCGTTTTATTACAACGACTGCACAAATAGGAGTGTTATGTGTTTTGAATGTATGATAACGTAACTTGTTTTGCTTCCTTGTTGCATTAGCACATTTCAATCAGACTTTTATGAATTACGGACTGTCAGTCTAAATAGATGGATTTTGATTTTGTGAAATAAAATTTACTCAGTAAATTATTTATGCCAACTTTTTCTAATACCAATAAAAACTTTTATTTTACATCGTTGTATTTTTTTTATATATAAGGTAACAAGACAAGCACGACGCTCACCTGATGGTAAGCGATTACGTCTGCCTATTACAGATACAGCGGCATGCAAAATTCTGTACTGCCAGAATGTTGTATGTCACTGTATACAGCTTAAAAAAAAATAGTTTTACTTCAAATAAAATAGACGGTACTTAACTCCTTTGAATATTGTTTTTTTTTAAATAGATGTTATAATTTTCTATGCAGACCTTTATGACTCAGTATCTTAATTATTTTTGTATTCAGAACCATTCGATGAAAAAGAGATATCCAACTCGGAGTATTTAATAGCGAGCCATCATCCAAAGTATTAATGTCCGATTTATGGCAATTTTAGTGTCCGTACACCAGAGTATTTATATTTAACGAGCGGACAGTTTATACCGCCTAGTTTCGTTAATTAGGTGGGTATTAAACTCCACCATACACTGCTATGTTCTACGATCTCTACCGATATCTAGAGGTGCTTAACCGAGCTGTAAAGTAAGAACTGATTGCCCGTTCAGGGTTCCGGAGATATAAAGTTGTTTTTGTCGAAGACAGTGATTTCGATGGAGCTATGAAAATTGTTTACTCATTTATGTACCTATTCTATTTGATGAAAAATAAACAAAGTATTATTATAGTTACTCGTAGTTTTATTTGGATAAATACTTCGCATATAATAGCCACAATTACACGAACAGATAAACAAAACAATTATTTTTTGTCTGCAAAGCAAAATGTTATTTTTTATTATCATTTTGATCGTAATTTTTCAAGATACACAAAAAAAAGTAAATAAAGAAGAAATTAAATCAGTTATGTTTCTTATAAACATCATTACCATAAAAGTTCTAATAAAATAAATTAATCGCTGAAAAAACTGAAAAGCAAAATATAATTAAACGTTTTTATTTGACCTTAATAACGAAGTTCTTAAAATACTGTTAGTATCCTAAGTATATATTTTTGTAATTGTTTTGAGTTTTTAACTAAACATAATAACTAAGTTCTTAAACTAATGTAAGTAAGTATACCTAAGTAATTTTGAGTCGGCGCCAAACAAGCAAATTAATTATGACGTAAAGCGTGATGCGCGGCGGAGGCATGGCGCGACACGCCAGTTCGCCGGAAAATGCCGAGTGTTGACGAAGTTAATGTCAGCGAGACTACAACCCGAACGGGCACCACATATAGTGTGTCTGTGTATCTGTGACGGCCCGTGACGGGCACACGTCGTTGCGAGTGGTCGTGCATCTCTATTTAGCCTGTGGGTCGTGTGTAAGCGCATTTTTTGGAATGTTTATGTTCATCGCTGGAGATTTCTCGTTGCATTGTTAATTTGATTTGATTAATTCTTTAAATTTGAGAGGTTATTTAGTGATCTTTGCTTATTGATTATTTGGCGCCAACTCAAAATTACATAGGTATACATACTTACATTAGTTTAAAAACTTGTTTATTATGTTTAGTTAAAAACTCAAAACAATAACAAAAATATATACTTAGGATACTAACAGTATTTTAAGAACTTCGTGATTAAGGTTAATTAAAAACGATTAATTATTTTTTGCTTTTCAGTTTTTTCGGCGGTTTAATTTTTTTGTTAAAAATTTTTATTTTATATTTTTTTGTGGCCATAATCTACTATGTTAAAAGCAGGCGTCATTGCTTACCCCTGGCCTAGACAAACGTTATATAGCACATTTATGCTCTATAATAATAATTAAAATATGTAATTTAAGATCACATAAAAAATTTAATAAAAACGACTTCCAACGTCACGTTAGTCAATTTCAATACTAAGTTTGAGGTGTTTATCTTCATATCTCTGGAGATACTGAACATATCTCGATGAAATTTAAATGGTACCACCTGTAAAATATCATCATCATAATCAGCCGGTATCAGTCCACTGCTGGACATATGCCTCTCTCAAGACACGCAGCTGAGCCCGATATACCCTTTCCAATAAAATAATATCGTTTAAAAACTAAAAAAGAACCGACTTCAATGCCGCGCTATTCATTTTCAGTACCAAATTTGAGAGGTTTATCTCAATATCTCTGGAAATACTTATCAGACCTGAATAAAATTACCATGGTACCACACTTGGGATATCTCCTTTCGACAAAAAAAAATAATCAAAATCGGTTCATAAACGACGAAGTTATCCGCGAACAAACATTAAAAAAAAGTTTTTTTTGTAATGTTTGAAGTCGGTTAAAAAGAATTATAGAAATCAAACTATTCTGTAAAAAGTTATGCGTGGTCATACATAAAAAAAATATACATACGCGTCGACTTGATAACCTGCTCCGTTTTTTTTTTCGTCGGTTAAAAAATAAAGTTCATGCAACATTTTGGAGTATCATTATCATTATCATCATACACTATACCACTAAAGATTACTAACACTGCTACCAACCGACTGCTATCGAAGAATGGTCCCATTGGGTACAGGAACGGTGACTCTCCGTGCGTACCATTAGACGTTAGACGCAACCCTAACCGGGCGAACAACGGAGCCATTCTCCGCTGACCATCGGTAAACAATTTTTATACGAATCCAACAGTCTATTATCAGATGAGATTGTCTTGCCTCGTAAACTGCACTCCTCTTTTATTGTACTATAATAACCGAAATAAAGTACGCTTTTATAATGTTTTGATGCGATCTGTGTTTATCTTCGGATAGTTCGGTTGAGTATTGGGAAATGCTGTATTGTAGGTGGTTATTGGTTTTATGGAGTACTTACGACGTCGCGGGTAGACTGTTGTTGGTTTTATGTGTAGTATAGTGTAGCTGGGATATGGGCCCACTGATCTGTCTGATCAAAATATTGATATATTATGTAGACAAATGTTCTAAGGCTAATTAAGAACAAACTATGGGAAGGTAAAGTAAAGGCTATATGTCTTAATCAGTCCATATATGAGTTGTGTATATGGTTGTATAATTACGTATGATCCGCCACTACTCAATCGATTTCAATGAATGAGATGATAGGTTCGATAAATGATCCTGATGATGGATAGCAATAGACATGGATAGCATTATTCCATATTCTGACATTAAATTTGCTGTAATGTGAATTTTAGATCATAAATGATATTTGAGGTTGATTTTATTTATTTACAACAAAAATACAACTATTCCGCAAATTGAAAATATTTATCCTCAAATATTTCCTTTTCATTATTCACACATAGATATATTATTTTAATGTTGAAGTGTTGTCATTTTTAACGGTAAAAATGATAATAATTATAAAGAACCGCAAATTTCCACTATCCAAAATATTGCGAAATCATACGGATAATTACCAAAGATTAACATGAATTAGGTAATTACACGAACAACAAAGCAATTTATGTTTTACCTACACTTATTATAACCCGTTCTTCGGGTAATGTTGAATTTATGTTCATCGACTTGTTTCGTCACTAGAACTTGTTACTACACATGTATGTATGTACGTATGTCGTCGAATTTGGGAGACATCTTGTTATTTCTGTTTTATTGTATGAATACGTAATGTTGAGCTTACGACATCGCCAATTGGTTTGTCTCTACGGTACTACTGTCAAAGAGTATTGGTAACAATAGCCTAACTTGCGTTTTATTATTAGCTTTTTTTAATACGCTTTTATTAGCTTCAGACGTATGTATGTTTGTATGTTAGTATGTAACGGAATCTTTGAACATGATTTTAACCCCCTTCAAAACGTCGGATTAACTCGAAATTTGGCATACTTATTAAGGACCGATGACTATTCAATATTTTAAACATTTTGACCCGTTATCCTTACTAGGATTTTTTTTAAAATTCGACTAAAAAATGAAAAATAAATAATAGTTTAAAAAAACTAAAAAAATACGCTTTTAAAAAATCCAACTAAAAAATAGAAAATAAATTTTAATAAATTTGAATTAAAAATAGTGTAAGAAAAAATGATTTTATTGTAAAAAAAAGCGTGGGGTGCTTTTCAGGATATTATCAAAATAACCCTTCTAGTCATATCTGTTCATAAAATATTTAGAACTATTGATACCATGCACCCCACTATTTTCTATTTTTTAGTTGGATTTTCTATAAAAGCGTATTTTTTTAGTTTTTTTAAACTATTATTTATTATTAGCTTCGTTTGTATGTTTGTAACCGACTTCTTTTGGCGCGATTTTGACCCACTTTAAACGGCCAGATTTCGTTCAAACTTTGTACATTTATCGAGGACCGATGACAATACACTAATTTGATAAAACATATTCAATTTTTCAACTAAAAAGTAGAAAATAAATAATAGTTTAAAAAAACTAAAAAACACGCTTTTTATAGAAAACCGAACTAAAAAGTAGAAAATAAATTTTAATAAATTTAAATTAAGGATAGTGTTAATAATTTCAATAAATATAAATTAATAATAGTGTGAATAAAAAATGTTACGACAATGTCACCTGAGTTTGATGCCTAGTGTATAATTTATTTAAATTTATTTAGTACTCGATCACGCTAAGGAATAACGCACATTTGTAATGATTGGTTTTTATTTTACTCGTTCGGTTGCAGTTTGAGGACCCCTGGATTACAGGTACCTACTTTATTCGTCGCGTTTGATATTTATTTTTGCCACTGGAGAACATTAAACTGAATTTAAAATGTGATAACAAGCAGCGACCCTTAAGATCGTAAACACATTTTTTTGATCAAACGGTAATTTATGGTAAAATTATTACATACTAAAAATAGATTTGGTAACAGTGGTCAATCAGTACATCTCGACTGTAGTAGTCGTATATTATGCGCTAATAAATCAATAGCTGACGTTACGGACTAATTAAAATTAAATCTGTAATTTGTTTGTTGAGAAGTAACATGTAGCGAAGAACTTTAACCATTTATTATGAAATCGAAACTTAATTAACGTAGCGAATGAAATTAGTAATTAATTCAGATTAAGGTCGTTTCATTTATTTATTTGCACGCAGACGATGCTCGCTTTAACTTAAACAGCTTCTCTGAGGCAATTTTTAAGTAGGTAGAGAGTTGTAGAATAGTGTTTCTCTGTCGGTAGTTTGTTAATCTCCGCTGCCATTAGAATTGAAATTGATAAGTAGGTATGTGGCATATGCTTGTTTATGAGCATGCCGTATCTTTATTATACAAATCTCTTTGGAAACCGGTCGCAGTTTACTTTAATTGCATTTTACATACTTTGTTCCTCTAACTGATTATCTAACGTAATTTTGTTTATTAATTAAAAGTTTAGAATAACGATTCTGATCGTGGGTACGAAGTCTGGTATAAAAGTAAGAGATTGAATTGATGATAGCATTTTAAATTTAATGCACGAATAAAAATTAAAATTTTATTCGTTATTTAATTCATTATCAGTTAAACATTAACAGGTGGAGGTATTTTTATTTAAGAACTTTATAGGCTAGGTCTTTTGTTGTTGAAACTTACTGTTAATTAGATATTCAAAAGACGAGTCTGACTTAAGCTCTACGAGAGTACTAGGTACCCTCGTAGTCGTAGAGAGAAGAGAAGTACTCTCGTACTCGTACAATGAAGTAAATCTATTACAAAATAAAGCACAGTTTACAGAATAAGAAAATATGGTGTGATTAGCTTTGTATGCGAACAATTACGCGACGCGAAGTACGTGTTAGACTGAAGTAAACTGTACAGCTTTTAGTCTTATTTCTTCCACTTAAAAAAACGCGATTGACAAATTAATCTTGGACTATAACTTTAAGGCTTGCAGGGATGCAGTGCTTGTCTGTTTCCAATAAAGTTATTTCATTAGTTACTAAGATGTAGTTAGAGTATGTAATGAGGTTAATTTGGTTAAATTTTAGGCCTAGCGTGCTTACCGCATCATCACTTACCAACAGATGAGATAATGGTCAAATGGTAAAACTAAGTTCTAGCCTGATCTATAATAGAGACTATTAAAGTTACACTGACCTTCAAGGGTCTACTATATATATCAATTTGGCAGCGATTATCAAATCTACGATAGCTCTAACGAAATGAACCAAGCTTTAAAACTGCGGACACAACGCTACCAAATGATGATATAGATACCGAAGAAGGTGATGATAATTATGCAAACGCCTCTATAAAATACAGCTTGATTAATCTGAACATCTTACATATATGCTTTTAGTTTTGATATATGAAACTAAAAAATTGTTTTACAAAGAAATTGACCAGTCCTATAGGCTGTTCTGTGTAAAGAGTTTTATGACGCCAGAATATGGCCTCCTAAATATATAATATGAATTAAAAATGCATGTGTAATATAAATAATAAATCACACATTTGACGTGGACTCTTTGCCGCGTTTAATTTGGTGCCATATATATATATAGTTTTACGTATCCATAAGGTAATGATTTTTCGACGTGACAGTGTTAATTAAAAACTAGAATAATAAACGTCACTGAGTGATTTTACGACGCTGTGCGTTAATTATAATTAATTATTACTTGATTATATGTGTAGTATGTCGATGATACATTAGTATCATATCTAGGAAGTTTTTTTGTACCATGTAGACTAGGGTTTTCTCACTTGTTGGGTAGTGACGATGCGCTCGAGTGCTCGATGTGTAAGATAAATTATTTGCTTCTTAATTTTAATTTTTTTTGGAATAAGAATTGTATCGAGAATATATTACAAATACACCTTTTATATTTTCATTGAAACGAGTATGCAGAATTATTTTTACTTAACGAATATTTCAAGTCAATAACTATAAATTAATAATTATATCTGCAACTCTCATCTTTAGACATTTTTTTTCATCTAAAAGGTAAAATATTCCATAATGCAAATCCATATTAATTCAAATCCGATGATTGCAGACAGAATAACAAGTTTCTGAATCTTATTATAAAACAGTACAAGATTTAATTAAGAGCGTCTTGAAACTCGACCGGTTCGCTCATCGCTATTCCAAATTGTGTACTGATTCAAAACTAGGTGCTATACCGTATATTCCACTAGTTAGGTAACTATACTTCGAGGTCTACGTCCACAACAACACAGCATACTGTGACAGTGCCACGACCGTAACAGATGCGGAAATGACATTATAAACACCACTAAAAAAAGGCTACGATTATTATTGTGCATAATTTCTTGTCATGAATTCATAATTTCTTTCTGTACGCTGCATTAGTGACCGGGGCGAAATTGAGGAGGATGTTGTTTAAATTTCAAGCAGTTCAGTTACATCAGATTCGTGTTTCGGGCACCTTATTATTATATATAAGACACATTAAAATGTTAAGTAGATAGTAGATTTTATCTCACTTTTCCAGCTATTAATTATTTTACAGGCTGTTATTAACTATTTCAGGCTTACTTTGCCGCGGAAACATAGTAACGTAATCGCCTCGCCTCCAGACAGGCATGGTCAACTCGCCGTAGCCACGCTTGTGCCCCATCCTTCACGCGACGTGGAAAGCGTTGTTCAAACTTATTTTGCAGGCTATTCCTTGAAAATCATTCTTTGGTTGTCAAGGTTGAAAACACGCTGCCATTTCCCCAGGTGGATACCTTGCCGAAAGCGTTGCATCACCTAGCCGTAGACGCGGTGATTGCCGGCTGCCGGCGCTGCTGATCCGCTACGGTTACGTTCCGTTTCCTTTACGTATGACGTGTGAAAACGCTGACGCGGCTACGATAAGTTATACGTTGCGGAAAAGTGCTCACATTTCATCCGGAACCTAAAGTGTTACTGATTAGTAACTTGATGGAGACGTGACTGACATGTGTGCACAGTTCATCGATAAAAATAATATTTTTTTGCATGTGTCGATACGGAAACGAGTACAGTATGGTACGGTGTAGTGTGTGGATGGCTTTAATGTAATATTCATGTGTCATCAGTATTTGGTAACATTTCTAATTATGAAATATTGACGAAGTTTTAAATATTAAATTGTCGATTCCGATATAATGTGAGAATGATAATCGTTATATTCCTAATCAACGAATGCGATGAAGCAATTGGGGTTTTGGATATTATTTTGGGGTCGAATTATTCGATTCGGTGTTATTACTTCATTTACTGTTTATGAGTGATTATTTTTGATACCGAGTTTTAATGTGATGAGGCCGAAACGTATTACGTTTAAGTTTATCTTAACAGACGCATGCATGTACTTGACCGAGATCTCATCAAGTTTAAACTGAAAGGATGCGGTGTTTACTGGTGTTGCAATGTAGAAAACATCTACTAAGATGGTACTTTTGAATCCTATCAATTGCTATGGGGATAGCTTGTTCACAGAGAACATCTTATGCGTCTTCTAAACTAGCAGCAGCTCAGCAAACTGAATGACGTTAGGTACTCGTATATCATTTCATTACATAGGCCGTGAGATCGCTGCCACGAAGGCTTAAATAGTTGCGTTACTCAGATCACTGTAGAACAGAGTGAGAGTGTAAAGATAAACCTAGGTAATAGAGGTAAACCTGTGGGCATATTTTAAGAGATTTTAATAAAACACTACTAAATATATACTGTGCATATGTAATGTGTGTTTTGTGTGGATTGCACAATGGCAGGTAACTAAAGCTTTCTGCCTGAGTTGAACAGCCTGCAGTTGACGTTTCAAAGTATTATTCATTTTTCTAATCAATAGCTAAGTCTATTTATATTCGGACAAGAGGAGACAACAACCTTTCCGGTTTTAGATCAAAGAATAGTATTGTACCAAAAACATGACATCATCACGTCTCAATAAAGCCGCCAAAATAGTGGAAACATAAAATGTGACATATGTAACTTCCATTGTAGATTTGTATGTATCTATTACACAATTGGGCCGGCCGTGGGTTGACGTTTACTGCTCGAATACTAATATTTAAGAAATATGACTGGTTCGCATATATTACCGTGGATATATGACGGAGATGAGATTTATAAGTGATGCAGATATAGTTAAGATTCGCTCAGTACGGTTGAAATTTCCATATGGGATTAAAATGTGTGCCGACTGCCAGCTTAAATAACTTAAATGTAGCAATGTTGCTTTAAGTGATGTTACAGAAATGTGTTGGTTTTCTTGGTTTGTTGAACGCTATTTGATGCCACTTGGTTGACATTATACCTGGTGCTATTCGTTTGTCTACAATAATACTCTAAGATAAATTATATAGATGGGTTATGTTATGACTCGCAACATGACCATGTGGTACAAACATGGTTTAGAAGAAACTCCAATCTAACAGCCCACAAGTAAATACCATAGATCAATACTGTCTACAGATTCCAGACAAGTTGCAAGCAATGTTCCATCCTAGACTACAACTTGACTTTTCAACCGATACCAGCGTAGTTCCGTACTTGCCTCTCTGTAGACGTCACATAACTTTTACAATGGAATCAGCTAGTTTGAATATTTCTGACATTCAAATGCATACAAACAAACAATCTCTCTCTCCACATAATCCACATTTCCGAACGGTGATCATTGCGCAACGCTAGCTAGTGTCGTGCATTTAACCCGTAATTCACCGCACACCGTGATTTACCGCTTTTATCCTCCGTTTACCGGATAAAACCGGTCCCGATTACAATTAATATCGGTCCGACTTTACGGTTTGTTGTTTTAACTCGTCGAGAGCTAGCCTTTTATTTATCGACGTGTAATGAGATGCGTCCGCGTTATTAATTATTTTTTGTCACTTTACTTTAATGTACTACCTACCTAATAACGTTTGAATTGAATGGCTCGGACGAAGAATGGGGAGCTTGCATAAAAAAGCTATTGCTGTTTGTCTTGCGCTGAGCTTTCTCTTTGTTATTAATTATAGATTTAGCAAATGGTAAGGTTTATACGTAATTTCAAGTATTTGTAGGTGTGTCTTGATATTGTAGATAATAGTATTATATTCGTTCCACAGATTAATTACTACCGAGCAACACGTTATTGGCATCAGTTACTTCTGTTGCAGAGATTGCAGTGTTGCTCGCAATAAATATTATGTAATCAAAAAGTCGGCAATTGTCCCGAAATTCAGTATAATATGATGCTTATACAAAATAAATAATAATATATGCACTATTAAACGCTGAAGGAAGAAATCGAATTCTGAATCTAAAGGCACATGAAGAAGTCTCGATATTTAATGAGATCTGCTTAAAATTCATACGTGGGCGTTTTAAATTTTACGAGTTCATTCTGCCGTTTTCAATGAAAAACTCAGTTTGTCACAATAAATCACGACAGGGCTTACGCAATGTTTGATCTAGTAGTACTTCATTAAATGTTCATAAATTATTTTTTAAATAAAACAATATATCTCCGCGACCTTTCACTACACTTTCCCATTTACATGCATCTATAAAACTTCCATAAACTGACTAATAAAAATATGAGAACCAATATATCGTCATGTTATATTGTAGAATTTTATGCCGTAGGCTTTTAGTTTTAAGGCTATCAGATGTACGTTACGTTAAGGTTGTTGATCCACAAATGAATCACTGGGTCATCTGTGATTTATTGTCTTTTGCACTTCAATAGTCGCCGATGTCTACTTAGCAATATCTTCGATATAACCCACATGACTAATGATTACGAATTAGCCAAAACTCATTATAAACTTTCATCAAAAACCTTTGATCTTTAATAACATAACGTAGGGTCGAAAATAGCTCAGATATATATTCTGAATGCGGTATAGATTTTGGCTATGTTATAGTTAAGTAACTGTCACAGTTTGCTTGAATATTCAAAAGTTTCACTTATTTATGTATGGATAGCGAATAATAAGGTAAAAGTTAGCTATGAATCAACTATGACATCTCGGTTACATGGTTGTCAATATAATGACTGATGTTTGTCCGATAGCAGATTTCATATACTTACACATTAATCCATGCTTGAATTACGTATTTGTTAATGAAAGATATCTTTATATATCACATATATTTTTTATTTCATTGTTTTCTTTTTCAGAAAAAAGTTTCACTCGGATAAAACTTGCAACTGAGACTTAAAGAATATCTATTTTCAAAGTTTCAATGTTAACAAGAAAATGTACAGTGGCACATTGTTAATTAGTAATACGAGTATTACGAGCTTCAGTTCTGCAAATTTAG
Organism: Cabera pusaria; assembly: GCA_954871355.1. NCBI lineage: Eukaryota > Metazoa > Arthropoda > Insecta > Lepidoptera > Geometridae > Cabera > Cabera pusaria. The sequence continues at coordinate 29,178,822 of OX940887.1, forward strand.
ACTAGATTAGGAACTGAATTATGTAGATTATAAGGCTTAAACCCTATCTAGGTCTGCGCAATCCCCGTCTAACTTATTTGTTAGTAGCAAAGCCAAAAGCTCGCGGTCAGGCCCTCGGCCGTACTGTAATGCCGCATCGGTTTAAATTACTCGGGCGGGGACCCCAGCCACTTTCAATGGTCAACTTAAATTCTAATAAAAATCCGGATTGTAATATTGTTTTAATTAATCAATACAAATTAAAATTTTCTATTTATTGCACCAATCTAAAACGCGCTCGGGAAGATGCGTCTGTAATTATTACTACATCATAAAATGTATACTGGACTCCATATCTAATTGCGTATCTCGGTAGACTAGAATTCCAATATTGTACTTTCCCAATTTGGTCAAAGAATAAAAAATTTGAAGGTGTTGTAATATAAGCTTTATTGATGGGTGTTAGAGATGAAATTGTGTGTTAGCGGGTCGGTCCAATTGATTGTACATTTAATTTATATGCTGATGTGTTGGATGCCAGTCGTGGCGGAAACACTTGGCGATTACAACCACATTACCGGTATAATGTTGCGTATCTCCTTGATAACATACGGATCAGAATTAGAACGTCATCGTGTCCCAAGGTTTCATATACCGCTACAAGTTACTGTGAGTGGCTACACAGTAAAAGAGATTTTTTATTTTTATTTATTACCTAGTTGATTACTTACAATCAACTATTTATTCGTAGATATAAAAATATTTATAGATTGTTTAATATTTTAAAAATATAACTGTCACTTAATTGTCATTAAAAAATCTTAGTCTTGTCAATTATTGCACATTAAATGCCACTAATGAGTTTGTTTGCCTTGTTTTTAACCGACTTCAAAAAAAGGAGGAGGTTTTTCAATTCGACCGTATATATATATATTTTTTTTTTATGTTTGTTCGGGGATAACTTCGTCATTTATGCACCGATTTTGATTATTCTTTTTTTGTTCGAAAGGAGATATCCCAATTGTGGTACCATGGTAATTTTATCGAGGTCTGATAAGTATCTCCAGTGATATTGAGATAAACATCTCAAAATTGGTATTGAAAATGAACATTGAAGTCGGTTCTTTTTTAGTTTTTAAACGATATTATTATCCATTAACGATACTTCGTTGTTTTTAGCTTCTAATATTATTAAACACTTATAAAATGTAAAATTAGGATTCATTCGTGGATGCTTAAATTCGAATAGATAGATAGATAAACTCTTTATTTATAGAACATTAATAAATAAACAGATGGATCAATATTAGGACCCCAATTATATTTACAGATAAAATTTGTTTTAAATGGCCAGCGGAATGACCCTTAAATATTATTATATGCAGCGTTTAAGTTTACAAAATAGTCCCGTATGTTTCGACCAAACGCCGTGGTTTATTGGACATCTCAACATAATGTATTCAGATTGCGGATTAAATGATTTTAATTAAGCTGAGAGTTAGATTTATATCATTTATACATTTGGGGGCCTTTCTAACGGTAAGTTTCCCTACAGGTCACCGAGGTACGCACAAATGATATAAAATATATTTGTGTGAGAGGTGAAGACCAAAATTGTTCAACTCATTGTTACGTGTATGTTTGTCTTCACAATGACTGTAACTTTCAAAAGCGTGGCATTGTCGTTTGCGAACCTAAAATTGAATTGGGAAATTGATATTTGTATTATAAAATTAAAACCAACTATAATTTAGGTTAAATATATAAATATTTTAAATAAGAAACAGAAGTGAGAATGAAACAGAACAACTGCTTTTGTAAATTCTGACATGGTTAATTCACCTCCTAAAATGGATATCACTGAGCCTATAGTCTTCGGCTCTTCTACTATTGTTGCTGTTAGCTACTATGTATACCGGTCATCCATGAAGCTTTCTACCTACACTGCATATTCCAATTAATTCGCAGTCTCGACATTAGAACACGTCTACCTTAACGGTTATCAGTTCTGCAATGTACTTAAATGACGATATTAAGATTTAGATGTCCAGATGGAAAACGTTATGCCCAAGACAAAAATACTTAATAGATAGGCTAGCGTTTGACAACTATTCTTACCTGGTGGTAAGCGATAATGTAGTCAAAGATGGTGAACACGCTAGGTTTAGATTTTTATAATGATCCGACCCTCAAGAGCTGTGTGCTGCAGGAACGCCATAAGGTTACGGCAGTAGATTTTCTCCTTGATGGTGGTCGGAAGCATGTCAGGCGGAATATTGATATAATGCTCTTACCACCTGTTGAAGTCATTACTTGGTCGTCGCCTCTTGGTCTATATAAGTGACAGGATGGATGAAACGATGGCATTTGACCGTGATATGACCGGAGCTGGAGTTAATGTATTCTATAACATGTGGTTATTAGTTTTGGTCAGTTTTTGTAGGTAGGAAGAAAGTTTGTTTTGAACGTTTTATGGCGATCTCGATGGCTACTGCCTGATGTCGGGTCACATTATTGTTAAATTATTTTAATTATAATCGGCCCTACCTACCACTACATATATTTAAAACATTCTTTCCCCGGCTTAGTAATACATACTGATATTTGAGTTTGTCGGGTCTACAAGACCCACACTTGCCTTGTCCGTTTGTTTTTAACCCCCGACATAATAATATCGTTTAAAAAATAAAAAACAACCGACTTCAATGCCGCGCTATTCATTTTCAGTACCAATTTTGAGATGTTTATCTCAATATCTCTGGAGATACTTATCATACCTCGATAAAATTACCATGGTACCACACTTGGGATATCTCCTTTCGAACAAAAAAAGAATAATCGAAATCGGTTCATAAACGACGAAGTTATCCGCGAACAAACATAAAAAAAAAAATATATATATATATATATATATATATACGGTCGAATTGAGAAACCTCCTCCTTTTTTTGAAGTCGGTTAAAAAGGGGTATTATGGTATCCTCCTACTTCAATGATATTGTACAAACATTGACATGCAGGATACCCTATTCCTCACCAACTTATAGCAGAGATGTCATGTTAGGGCTCATTCGAAGGGTCTCAATGAACAGATTATACATAGATCAGTCTTGGGTGGTTTTAAATTTTAAATGTATGTATTATTGGTACTCACATTGCTTTGTAAGTAGGAACATGCCCCCCTATCACGAAGTTGGACAGGGATTGAAGTGATCAAACATGAGTACATGACAGAGATGGAGCTATACAGCCTACATAGCTGCGTCCCCGTCATTCGTCACACATATTCCTAGGATATTTCGTGCAAAGATTTCCAAGAAAAGAACAAAGAATTTGTTTAATCTACTACTGATTATTAAAATTTAATGGCCTACCATTCAAGTAGTCTTATCATGTGATAGTGTATCACCACAGTGTTACGACAGTGCTTCTATACATCACGGCATCTTACTGAATGAGACAAATGTCTCGAAGCCCGTATTTTTTGCACAACAGATGTATGACGCGGCAAGTTCCACGGATGCGCTTGTGCTGAGACCGAGTGTTCCGCACATGCAGTTTAAGTATGTAGTTACGTTTGATATCTACTGTTTAGGGGTCCACAGTGCGAGTGAAAAAGCCTTGATGCATTACTGCCCTACCACAGTACAACAAGATAGGTTGGGTGTAAACATAAGCAAAAAAAAAATTTGTCAGTTCGGTCAGCTTCTTGAGACGACATATCACAATTGTTCTATTCAGCCTCAGAGTGCAGCAAACAAGGTTGTTGTTTGACGGAATTCTGACAATTCAGCCCCTGTCACACATTTATAAATTATCTGAGCAACTAACTAAGTAAAATTATTTTTCTGAGACACATACGTTAGGGTAGACGTGTTTTAAAGTGGAGACTGCGGCTCGTTAAACGAAGCGTAGGACGTCCTCCAGCTCCAGCTAGGTGAAGCGAAGATATACTCAAACTAGCTGGCAGCAGTCGGAAACAAAGAGCCAAAGATTGAGCTTAGTGTCGTGCCCTAGGAGAGGCCTATGCCCAACAGTGGATAAATACTTGCTGTTAATGATGATGACATAAGACTAAGTCTAATAAAATAATATTATTTCCATATTATATACACTTCCTTTATACGGAACCACAGCACACATGGTAAGTGTGGCATACGCTAACTCCCCACTTTTTGTTGTGAAGCCAGGGACCATTTTTTATTTATTTTCGGAAGTGCAAGGAGCGTGCCATCTGGTAGATCGTATTACACTCGGTTTGGCCGAATGCTTCGGCCGGCTATGACATTTGCTCTTCGCCTTGTCAGAAAAAATTCGTAACATGCCGTCAAATAAAGTGGAGTATTTAGTTAGACCAGGAGTTTCAATTCTCCTTTGACTATCCAGTTTTTCAGGATGTAGACTCCATACTTTAGTTTGTTTAAGCGTGATTCGTGGTTTGCGCTGAAGACTGATCACTTCCAGTAGACTTACGACGAGGTCCGCACCAGCACTATGCATCGTAAATCGAGAAGTTGCTAATCAGTTCACTGGATTTTGGCATATTGTTCACTAGGTATAGTCATGTGCATGGTGCCGATGACATCGTTTGGACGATTTATGTTGAATATAGATTGGGCCGAGCTTATTGAAATGAAATTTAAACGATCAATTCTTTTCATATCGCTTATCTCGGAAACGGGTCTAACGATTTGGATGAAATTTTATATAAGGGATTGTTTTATAAATTTACCTACATTTGAAATTTTAGTGAAAATGCTATTTTACACAAAAAAAATCAGAGGAAAAGTCTGTTGCCCAGGTAGGTACTGTTAGTAAAGTCTTAGGCTGAGTTGCACCATCTTACTTTGACTATAACAAACGTCAATAATCTGTCAAAATCCATTTAAAAACACCGGTTAATAGTTATAGTTACGGTTACAGTAAGATGTAGGTGCAACTCAGCCTTACACTTTCAAACAGGTACTTCCGTAACTTGCCATCAGTTGATCTATTTGGTTTTTCCTTATCGTCATCATCATCGCTGTCTTACGTGGGTTTTTTATGTGAAAATGGGTACCGCTTGACCACCATCTCACCTGATGTTAAGTAACGATGCGGTCGTTGATGTAGCTCGCTTACCCAAAAAATACCTATTCACTCGCGACTTGAAGACCCCTATGTTGTATCTAATCTGAAACGCAGACTCGGGCAGGGAATTCCATTCCTTGGCAGTACGTATAAGCAATTTCTTTTCTATCCTATTTAGCTCTTTCCGCTGTCATTTCCGCATCCACTTTTTTCCAATAATATCTTCCATCACACTTTATTTGGTCTTCTTCTCCTTCTACATATATCCTTCCATTCATCACCTTTATATTCACGTGGTTTTTACGCTTTCTCCGAATGTCCATATCACGCTAACCTAAATAAACGATTACCATAGTTGACTTCTCTTCACCCATAATAAAGGTCATATTAATTACAGGTCAGTTAGATTTTTAGCTGTAATATGCACAGCGAACACAATTATTTATATTGTGCCATTTATAGCCTCAAGTGTCGTAATAGTCCGTCTTTAAGTCTTTAAACTGAAGTGCAACGATTAAACTCCATTCTTGTTTTGGTTAGCGGCCACAATTATATTTTTTGCAATATCTATATTATTGGCCGTTAGGCTATGTAAAGGTTATTTTTGTTACGTGTTGTACACGATACAAAATATCTTCTAACAATTACCACAGCAATTACTAAGAATTAATGTTAGAGCGCAACTCAATGGATTCTTAGTATATAAGGATAACATCGATATTTCAACCATACCATTATCGCATACTTTTTAAGCGACTTCACAAAATAGGAGGTTTTCAATTTGCTTGTATTTTTTTGTAATGTTTGTTAAGTAAATAGTACCTCAGTAACTTCGTCATTTGAAAACCGATTTTGAACATTATTTTTTATTTGAGATCATTTTATGCTTCCTATAATTATCTTCAAAAATATGGAGATAAACATTTTAACTTACAGATAAGATGTCGTAGGTATTTAGGAATCAATCGAAGGGTATCTATGAAAAGATTATACATAGATGAGTAGGGAGTGGTTTTAAATTAAAGTATTATTTCTTTCATTTACTTATTCAGATCTACAATATTAAATGGCTAAAAAAGATTTTTTTTTTAATAATTTTTTTTTTAAGTAATTTTACGAATATTTTACTTATTATTGTTTGATGCCTTATTTAATTAGTCAAATGTAGTAATATTATCTCAGGCGCCATTTGATGTGACTCACTTTAATACATGAACAAAAAATCAACCTCACCTAATTTATAAACACTCCGTCATAATGCTTAATAGTCACCTTTAATCTCATAATAACAGAGATTAGTCTTCATTGCTAACGTGGTGTTTAGGCAAATCGAAATCTGCTTGCATGACGGGGTTCACAATTCTAGTGTGATCCAAATCCAAAAATAGTCAAGATGTTAAACTACGAATAAAATAGTAATTAGCTTCATAGTAGCACTACCAGAACAATAGTTCTGTTATACACTGGCTTTAATTAGTAGATAGGTACATTATTTTTATTTACATTACTTTTAATATAGTTCAGATCAGAAAATAAGTTCAGGGGAGTTGCTTTACGTGACACAGAGTAGAGAAAGGGCTTTGATTATATAATCAACATAATCAATGAGAAAAGGTTATCTTAGTTTTTACTTCCCAGTAACGAGTGTGATCTTTACTTGTACCCAAAGAAAGTGTGTCTCTTTGGGGAACTGAATCTTTGAACTGAAGGAAGTTTTTTTTAACTATTGCCTTTTATGATATTGTTTGACTACTATCTCCTGTTACAAACTACATAACTGTTGGCAAATAATGACGTGTCGACCACGCCATTACATATATATGACGGAACACGCTAGGCCTAGAAGGGGAACTGACTCTTCAGGACAGCTTTCGGGACGCATAGGATATTTGGCGACAGATTTTCCAACTTGGTAGTTGGTTAGGCGGATACTAGATTGTGTCTTACCACTATGCTGGGCGTTTTTAGGTTGACACAAGTTTTTGTAAATTGTTAAACACAATCCAAAATTTCATCGTACCGACGGGACTTGAACCCGCAACCTCCGGAATGACATGTTCCGGTGCTTTGCCAATTAAGCCACGGTGCGAAGTATCGTTACGACGAAATTAGTGGATTGCATTTGTTAACCCAATTATGCATTGGTGGCGCCATCTATGACTACTTATAACGTAAGTTAATCATTCGGAAGAAATCATTACAGTTTTCAAATCCGACGAGAGATGTTGCACTGCGTAAATCAAATATTATGTTTCTTTGAAGTGTTTCACACTTTATATTTTTGTAAATTGTTAAACACAATCCAAAATTTCATCGTACCGACGGGACTTGATCCCGCAACCTCCGGAATGACATGTTCCGGTGCTATGCCAATTAAGCCACGGTGCGAAGTATCGTTACGACGAAATTAGTGGATTGCATTTGTTAACCCAATTATTGGTGGTAATTCAAGGTAATTTAATGGTAATTGAATTCAAGTCAAGTACCGTCGGTACGATGAAATTTTGGATTGTGTTTAACAATTTACAAAAATATAAAGTGTGAAACACTTCAAAGAAACATAATATTTGACACAAGTTTGTTCCGATTCGATGTTGCAGATGCTTACTATGCTAGCGCCTCGTCTAAATTACTCATTATATTTTAGGTCAAGCATGCTCTTATAACAATTCAAATACTATTGTTACTAGTAAAGTACAAGATTGTGAAGAAATTTTTATATGTCACCGTATTATCAATCTCTAATATACGGCCCAAAAATATATTCTAAAATGCTGGGGTCAAAATAAAACTATTAGACAATTAGCGCAAAAACTGGGTTGCATAACATAAAGATCCGGCAATCGTTCGTAATTACAATAATCGATCGGCAGAGGTATTGCCAACGATACTTGTAAAAACACTGGATTAACATCCAAATCGCACGAAAATAAACAAAAAGTGTCGATAGCCAGTGCCTGTCTGATTGGTAGATTTTGCTTTGTTCGAAAGTAGTTGCCTATTATAAAAAAAACTTTATATTGATGTGATGCCATTCGAGACTAGTGGTAGGTTGTGGGCCTGGTACGTTTCACCCTTTAAATAAGGACTTCATCATTATGTTCATTCTTATAGACTAGAGGTAAGATGGAGCATTTATAAAGTGGTAACACGCCTTGCACTTCATTTTGTTGGTAGCGAATGAGACAGAGACGTCACACGCGCTCGTTTGTGTATAGTCGGCTCGAGTTCGGGTAAATTCGGATTATACTGAGTTCATATTGTTGATGATTCAATTATTGACGGTCAATTAATTTATTGTAAAATTGTTAAACACAATCCAAAATTTTTTCCACCAAGATTTCAGCTAAATCTGTCCAGTCGTTTGACCGTGAAGAAGTTTCAAACATATTTCAAAAATATAAAGTGTGAGACACTTCAAAGAAACATAATATTTGATTTACGCAGTGCAACATCTCTCGTCGGATTTGAAAACTGTAATGATTTCTTCCGAATGATTAACTTACGTAATAAGTAGTCATAGATGGCGCCACCAATGCATAATTGGGTTAACAAATGCAATCCACTAATTTCGTCGTATCGATGGATCGAACCGTGGCTTAATTGGCAGACCACCTGGACGTGTAATCCGGGGGGTGCGGGTTCGAGTCCCGTCGGTACGATGAAATTTTTGATTGTGTTTAACAATTTTACAAAAATATAAAGTGTGTGACACTTCAAAGAAACATAATAATTAATTTATTATTAACTAGCTGCGCCTCGCAGCTTTGCCCGCAATTAATCTTAGCTATAAACCTTCCTCTTGAATCAATATATCTTTTGATGAAAACTGCATTAAAATCCGTTGCGTAGTTTAAAAGATGTAAGCGTACAGACAGCGTGAAGCGACTTTGGTTTAGATTATACTAGCAAACCGGCCCAGGCTTTGCACGGGTGCAATGCTGAGTAATAATTGTTAATACCGCCGCAACCGCTATGTTAAATGCATAATGTATTTAAGGTACTTAATTGGATAAGGATTAATGCTGATTTGCTTAAAATCGCTTCGTAAATAAGCCATTATTTCTCGTAAAAAATAAAGGATAAAAAATGGTTATTGTGGGTTATCCCTAAGAGATAGACATATACTATTGTAGACTTTTTTATAGACCTTTTTAAGGTGTATAATACTGTAGTACATTATTTTGATCTATCTCGTAGGGTTCAGCCAGCGTTTGCAATGTAAGCGCAAAAAAAAATATTTTTTCTAAATTAAATTAGAAACCTCTAAAATGATTAGTGTGATATAAAAATTATTCTTGAATAACTCTATGTAATAAAAAAAACCGCATCAAAATCCGTAGCGTTGTTTTAAAGGTATAAGCATACATAGGGACACACAGCGGGAAGAGACTTTGTTTTATACTATGTAGTGATGATGACTATGTAAGATTTAGATTATAGCATCCACTAGTGATCGGGGGGCACGGCAGTGCCCCCGCCAATTCGACGCGAAGCAAACACTGCCGTACCATCCTTTACTGGAACCATTTCGCCGCATATTCAGGCCCTTATTTGAGAACCTCTGGATAAGACTAGAACGCAGAAATTTTCGTCATCCAGTATCGTGCCCCCTGATACTTAAAATAAAATAAATTCAAGACTGTAGGTCATTTAGTTCCGAAGTTAAGCGAAAGCAAAGTTTCGCATTTATGACACTCACTCACTCACTCACTCATGATCATGATCATCAGAATAGAACTAGTACTTCCCATAAACTCAGAGAGCTGAAATTTGGTACAGAGTTAGGGTTTAATGGCCACATAAAGGGAAAACTATGAAAACTAGGATAATCGAAGATTTGGAGTACCTGGTGACCCTTATTTGAAAACACAAGAGCCCAACCAAACTATTAAAGATCGACATACCGCCTTTACAAAAAATATTCAACTTTGTTTGCCTCTTCATTTGATGTCAAAAATTGAAGGTCTGAAGTATCTGATGAAGAACCCTCAGCTTGTCTCAGCTGTATTAGAGATATGGTAATGCCCCCTTCTACTATTGGTACATAAAAAAATCGACTGTCATTGCAAACATCCGGCGTAGTGGGACACATCTTCTAATTTAATCTAGCCTATTGCTTCCCACTGCTGGGCGAATGCCTCCACTTTTGCTTTTAATACGCATATAAATAAAATTAAAGGAAAACTCTGGATAAGACTAGACTGACTTTTATACTTATACTTACAAGTTTACAAAGAATAAATAATGAACGCGAATGGGCAATACGAAAAACTGTTGCTACTGTACAAGAATCAGAACCGGAAAAAATGAAAACAAAGATTTGTAATAATAAAAAAACTACTCTTAAAAAGAAAAAAAATGTGTCAAAAAAGAAACTCTAATGAAATAAATCAATATTCCCACGTTTCTACAAAAAGAAGTGAAATCCCACCAAAAACATTCTGTAAAAAACTAGCCAAGTCTCGATGGAGCTGCTTGTTTATCTCTAAAAAGTTATGAAATCTAGGCAAAGTCGTGCCTAGCCTAAGGTTCCTTACTGCGATTTCTTTACTATTATAGTTAATGTTGTGTGACTTGGCCGTTGAACATGCTTTATACGTGAGTGGGTACAAGTCAATTTTGTTTACACGTAATGTTATATCTGTTGTAACTGCCTATGTTTGTTAAGCCAGATAATAGCCCATCCTGGTATTGGTAATTGGACGCTAGTGTCTCATTTTAGGCAGTTGTTGAATACATGCATTCAGCATTGACAATGCTGACTTCTGCTCTCTTCTTTTTGGAGCGTCAAATCGACCACCGATTTGTAACATTAAATAGACGTACAGACAGACTTCTATCAATGATTAGAAGGCCATCTGTACTGGAAAGAATTTTTTATACTGTTTGTTTCAGGCTCGCCTACACATAAGTATTATTGAAATACGCAGCTTTGTCAAGCCTACAATTGACTGGTTATTGAATCAACGTTTTCCAAGTGGCAATTTTCCATCGTCAATGGGTAGCGGTTCTGGCGACAGATTGATGCAATGGTGTCATGGAGCACCTGGTTTTGTACCCTTGTGTACCCTTCAACGGCCAAGTCACACAACATTAACTATAATAATAAAGAAATCGCAGTAAGGAACCTTAGACTTGGCACGACTTTGCCTAGATTTAATTACTTTTTAGAGATAAACAAGCAGCTCCATCGAGACTTGGCTAGTTTTTACAGAATGTTTTTGGTGGGATAGATTTTACTTCTTAACTTAATGAAAAAGTGGTTGATTAAAAATTAAACAAAAATGGTGAAATCTACCAAAAATATTGTAAGTAATAAAAATGCGAAGTACGTTAACGAATACATGTTAATAACGAGCGATTCAAATATGCTTGGTATAATAAAATTGAACAATTACCCGGCTGTAAACATTTACAATGGCACCCACTGTCATCAAGATTCGTGGCGCTTTGTTATCGACTCCACACAGACACGGGGAGCAAAACATTACTACATTAAAATCTCTCTCGATCACTTACAGTCTTTGCTTAAAAATTACAATCAAATTAATTAATAAAGGGAATTTTTAACTTCTCGCTGAAGGAAATAATCAAATGTAACAACGAGAAAAACCTTATATTTTTATTAAACTAATCCTAGCATGCTTATATGTAACGTGTGTTCAAGTACGTATAAGTGCACGTAATAGTACGGTTGGCAACCCTACAGGGGAATTAAACATTTGTTTTAAGTGTGACGTTTGACGTTTAGATGTAAGCTGAATGGCTCATTGCTTTAGTTTTTTTTTAAATTTTTTATTGAATGTAATAATTTATGTTTTTTATATTTTCAGAATATAACTATTATTGATATGATCTTTTTAATGTTATTTGACGTATGTACGTGCAGATATTTTTTTTTTTAATTTGCCTATATTACTGAATGCTTTAACTTTTGACTTGACTTTTAATAGGTACCTTCATATCTAATTATTTTAGAAACATTATGTATTCGCTATCAACTGCATTAGTTATTATTATAATGTGGTGGCCATTGGCCGCATGTTAAATAAAACCCAAAGAAAACAACTAGCTACGAAAAACTAGCTACGAACAACTAGCTACGTACAACTAGCTACGTACAACTAAGTTAGTAACGCGCGTTTCTTGGTTTCGCTTTGTATAAATATTGAATGATGCCCGTCCACCGCAGCCCTCAGCTACATCATGCCATAAAAGCTAGTGTAGAGTAAATTGGACCCTCGTGCACAGGATTTTGAACATAATAACAAAATATGCCTATATACTTGCGGTAGAAAATGGAAACACAAATACTTCCACAGTTTAAGACCCGTGATTTCCATCCTTTAATCTGAGTGCTGCGTTTTCGAACCAGTAATGTGTCGTGACGAAACCAATATAAGAGTATTGTTTTATCAGGAATGTTTTAAGTTTAACAGATATTAAAGGATTTGGATCTTCCCTAGTTCTATGATCTTTAGGATTTGTGTTATCTGAAATCAGATAAGGCCATTGGGAGATAGAACCTCTATAATCTCTTCACTCCTCGGTCCTCCTTCATAATTTTCATACATCTGCTTGGAGGCAGCCATTTGTTGCTAATTTGCTTAGTTTTGTTTTCTTTATGTAATATCTGTGTAAAAGTTGAAAAAGATTGAATATTAAAATTAAAATTGAAAAATGTCCGTGGTATTAGAAGAGTTTAGATTAATTAATTTTGTAACATGCAGCAAATGCATGCACTGGTAACGTAGAAAGGCGCACTCACGGATAAACAAAGTCCAGATTCGAAGCGACATACCGGCGTGTGTAGAATTTTGGAGTGTGATTGCGTAGCGCACGCAGCAGTGGGTGGACAGTTAAACCATTCATAGCTTTGTTAGTAAAAACCTCCTTGTAGATTATGTTTACTATAATTTTCACACGCAATATATGTACTATAACTATACAATAGATATAATAATAAAAGTTGTTTTATTTATATTTTATTATCAGTATCATCCATTAAATATCATAATGGTCAGGGAAGCCAGGGCGTCATATGCACAATGGTTAAAAATCACCACTTTACCCTCGGGGTACCTGCAAACCCAAATTATTTCATTTCCACCTTCATTAATCATATTTTTTATAAATTTTTTGCTTCAAAGTCAGGTACGAGTCCCAGTATTGCGAGTAATGCGATCGACTCATTTTGATGTTTTTTTATTAGTTTTTGTCAGTGATGTGATTTGTGCCTTATCTTTTATAGAAATGGCCCAAAATAAATTAGATTTTGCTATTTGTTAAGTATATAGTTTTAGAGTGAAACATTGTTTGATTAAAATACTATAACTAGTTTTATCAAATTTATTGTCATACGTGTTTGATTTTTTTTAAATTGTACCTGTTAAAAATTATGAAATTAAGTTTTAGATCGCACAGATGATGATTGAGATTTTAGATATACCTAAACCAAGTTTGTAGCAATCTATATTTTATTTGTATAAAAGTTGAAACAGTATGTAATACAATATAAACAAGTTTTAAAGTTTAAAGTAAAATAAGTGCTAATAATAATTAAAACATAAATAAATAAAATAAAAATAATAAGTGCTACAAAGTCTAAGTTATAAATGTTACATTATCATTTATGTAGTTATGACCTTCGACAGGCTCGTGGTAGACAGTTGAGGCCACCAACGAAACCTCATTGTCTATGTTTTTTCAAAAGTCGTGTGCACAATATTGGGTTACAATCTCGTCTTCAAATCGTCTGTGTCAAGACCCCTTCTTATTAGAAACACGATTCACAAACGATTTTACACTTTACCTATCCAGATTTAAAGAAAGTTTTCGGATAATTAGTTGTAATACGGGTTACTATTGCATACAATGAGTATCTTTTATTAGACACATATAAATATCGCTTCTTAAAATCGTGTCGTTATAAATTAAGACGTTATCGCGTTATAAATAAAGTCGATAATATGAGTGTTTAAGTTTTTCCGTAGGCACATATTTGTGGTATAAAAAGAGTCACAGGTAAGGGTTTTTTTCGTCGCATATTTACGGATATCACACCGTGTTGTTACATGTGTGCTATTATTTCTATTTCATAACATTATACTGACAAAGCAGGTAGATATTATAATATTTTTGAGAGCCGAGGTGCTATATTCGGCCTCCTTGGAGTTGCTAAGGAGATTTCAATAAATATGTCTATCTAAGCTTTTTTGTAAATTGTTAAACACAATCCAAAATTTCATCGTACCGACGGGACTTGAACCCGCAACCTCCGGAATAACATGTTCCGGTGCTTTGCCAATTAGGCCACGGTGCGAAGTATCGTTACGACGAAATTAGTGGATTGCATTTTGTTAACCCAATTATGCATTGGTGGCGCCATCTATGACTACTTATTACGTAAGTTAATCATTCGGATGAATACATTACAGTTTTCAAATCCGACGAGAGAATTTGCACTGCGTAAATCAAATATTATGTTTCTTTGAAGTGTTTCACACTTTATATTTTTGTAAATTGTTAAACACAATCCAAAATTTCATCGTACCGACGGGACTTGAACCCGCAACCTCCGGAATAACATGTTCCGGTGCTTTGCCAATTAAGCCACGGTGCGAAGTATCGTTACGACGAAATTAGTGGATTGCATTTTGTTAACCCAATTATGCATTGGTGGCGCCATCTATGACTACTTATTACGTAAGTTAATCATTCGGAAGAATACATTACAGTTTTCAAATCCGACGAGAGAATTTGCACTGCGTAAATCAAATATTATGTTTCTTTGAAGTGTTTCACACTTTATATTTTTGTAAATTGTTAAACACAATCCAAAATTTCATCGTACCGACGGGACTTGAACCCGCAACCTCCGGAATAACATGTTCCGGTGCTTTGCCAATTAACAATTTACAAAAATATAAAGTGTGAAACACTTCAAAGAAACATAATATTTTATCTAAGCTTTTGTCAATATTAATTTTGGTTTAAGCATTTTAAATTTTTAACGTTATTAATGTTATATACTGGCTGTGATTCACGTACCTTTAGTCGAATTTTCTTGATCTAGGCCTTCACTCGCGAACATCGCGATCTCACCGCGTGACCTTACTCCCGAGGAAGAGCGACGGACTCGCTCGAAACCTAGGTCGAGAAAATTCGACTAAAGGTACGTGAATTACAGCCGGTACATAACATTAATAATTACTTGTTTTGTTTTTTTTATGACAATAACAGAATAAATATTATTTAAAGGCTCATCGAAGATATAATTAAGAAATAGATTTTCTGAGTCATGTTTATACACAAATAATTACATTTCATTGTCATTATTAAATTATGAATACTAAAATGTATTATTTACATAATTTATTATAATATTAAGTAACTTATCTGATACTTATAAAATTATTAACATAACAAAATACTGTTCCAAAATCATATAAACAATCTAATTTTTAGAATGTATAGAAAATAAAGTGACGCAAAATATGATTATTAAAGATATTAAAATTATAAATAGTTGTTTATAGATATACGATTGCTTTTTATTGGTTTAAGAACGTTATTATAATAAATAACGATCAAATTAATATCGGTTGTTGTCGAAGATTTATGTATTGTGTGAAACTGCGGTACAAGAAATTTGCATAGCTTTCCATTTTTGCAAAGCGCTATTTTTGGCTCCTTCAAGAAGTCAATTATTTTGGGTTCATATTATTTGGATTTTGGTGCCGATAACTATGAACTTTACACTGCGACAGTAACCATAAAGTTTTCAACGCAATAATACTGATAAGATTTACCCACACCAGTTTGAAAAAAAATCACTGAATGTGTAGTTTGCTAAAAATAACATTTTAATATGTGATAGGAAAATAAAATAATGTTAATTCCGCATAATATACATTGACATATCGTCGACCAACGTCACTTAATATCATGTGAGATGGTGGTCTAACGATGGCCTACCAGGAATAAAACATATACATATTTGTACCTATATGTATACTAAGTTCTCATTGATCTTACAGAACTGTACAAACAATAGAACTAGAAACATTATGACGAGGAATCCTGCTAACAATAAGAGCAGTATGCTGGAACCTCAGATAACCTAAAAGTCTTTCGACACGAGTTTCTTCCCTTTTCGATGTATTAGCCTTTTAGATGTGACATCTTCTAAGGATTTTACTTCAAAATACTTAATTTCTGAAAAATATCTGCAAAGTAGCGACTGCATCAATTTAAAATTTTATAAAAGTTAAAAATGTTATAAATACTAGAAGCCATTAGTAGAATCAACTTCAACCGTCGCAGTTCGACGCTCGCTTTATGTATAGTCTTTCAGACATCCAAAGTTCAGAGTTCATCATACTTTTACATATTAAGTTTATACATTACTTATGTTATTACGATCACATTTTATATTATTTTTAAATGTAGCTTAAGAATTTTTGAGTAAGGTTTTTTTGTCTAATGGGTTCCTTTTTTATTGAACCGTAATAATGTAATATAAATTAATTTTGTAATTAGTATACTGACATTGAGTGTATTTTGTTTAATAGCACACAACAGATAATAATACTACGTTAATAGGTTCCATTACTAGTATATATTCCAAAGTTACAGTGTATATTATGTCAGAAAACGTTTGTTACATACAAGTATGTATGTATTTACTAATGTATATTTGCTAAATTACTAACGTAAGTAAAGTATTATTTTATAGTATATCCGTGTAGGTTATATAAGTCTATCTATTGACGTTAGTAGTAGATATAAGTATCTACTAAGGACCCTAACGATGACTTTAATATAGCTATAAATCCTATAGAGAATGAATAACAAATATGCCTAAATTAAAATAATCTGAATGAACAGATTTTCGAACTGATTTATAAATCAACCTATTTGAATAATCTGCTAAAATTGTAGATTTCTCCATTCACCTCTAAAGAATTAATTAATAACAAAACATTCATCAACTCTAGTTTGGAATATATATTTCGCATAAATTCTCTTCTTCCTATAATTTACTTGAGGAAATACATAAATCATTGTGAGGCGCATGTTTTATAGAAATTAACAAAATGTCAATCAAAGATAAGATAATAACAGTGATAGATTATTTTGATCTAGATATCTTAACACTTCAATTAATTAGTAAAATGAATGCGACCGACAGATAACTTTGCACCCGCCTCAAAGCACCCTTATATTTGAAGCCATAGTCATAATATGCGAATGTCGGCCGTTAATATCATTTGCGAAAACAAAAACACGATTTTATTCACAGTACATAACATTTTCCTCGAAAACAAAGGCAGAAATCGAGCCAGTTTGAACGTTAACCTTTCGAATTAGAGTCGAATTTTCATGAATTTATAAGCGAGGACGGTGACCCGTGAATTCAGATGCGACGAACGCTCGATTACGATTACATTGCGTTTATTTTTTGCGACAAAAAGTCTTTGAATCGGAGGGTAGATGGTAGACGGACCCCTTCTCGCTGCTGCTAGCGTATTCGCACATTATTATAACTTACGTCAAAGAATAAAAAAATCAATGCATATAAATAGGTAAACAAAATAAAATATTTCTAATTTATTATCGTTTAGGAAATTTATTAAACAAATTTTATAGTGAAATAATATTAAAATCACAATAATTTATGTATAAAAAGCCGTTATGCATCGATGATGATTTGAAAAATATTTATTCAATATATATTTAATAGGTAGTGCTATATATTTTTAACAAAGATTTGCTTTCATTTATGACGCTAGTTATGTGTCGTAAAAGCAGTTTTCTTTTTAATAAACCACTAGCGGCGGTTCTCATTTTATGAAGTAGGCATCATAAAATGTGTATCTTCTGCATCAACTTCTTAATGAAGTGTTAAATCGTTAATTAACGGTTTTTTTTGCTTATTTCTATGTTTAAAGTATTTATTAAGCCCATCAAATCGTGAAGCGTGTTCTAAATATCTGAATAATTTGCCTCAATAATTGCTTGAATAAACATGTAATATATTGAAAAATAACTGTTTTCGAATCATTTGCATATATTTAATATTACTGTAGTTTATTTAAAAATATTTTGTATTTTTCCATTATGCAACATTTGTATACATAATTTATACATTGCAGATTTAAATGTATACGAGGATATATTATTGCGACACTATTTGTCTAACTTGCGTGTGTCGCGCACACAAGCGTCACATTAAATAAAATCCACTAATGTCATATGTAAATGCGAGGGTTATATTTATTTGTTTGTTCGGTTGACTGTATGCAAAATGGCTCATCAGAAATATAGGCATTAACATGAAGCCTGAAATAAGATATTTAGGATTATTTTCATTACAAACACCAGCGTGGTTCTCAGACAGAACTTCAAAAATTATTGAAACTATGATGTTTGAAAACGGGAATTTATGGTGACTTACATGATGTGGAAACAGTGAACGACCAGTACGACATGTTTCAGCTTCATCCTTCATCGAGATGTCGAGAGCGGGCCGCTCCAGCCTCGCACTGCGGGCCGCTCGATCTCTATGTTATTGTACTCGCATAGAAACTACGGATTGATGCTAAAATTGTAATGTAACAAAAATATATATCGAATGCAGAAACCAAATCGCGAGCATGCGAGGGGTACAAACTGCGCTCTACGCGGGGTTGATTCGCGTCGCAGGTCAATAAATCACGCACAGTTTTTGTCCGATATTATTCGAGACGACGTGAGAACGCACTTGCTTGCACTGCACGTGTGCTGCATGTGGCCATTACGCACTTTTTCTATTACTTTTTGCAACTTTTGTAAGAAAGGTCAGACGGCGATTTAGCCGTTCCGGGTCCATTGACTTTCGGGCTGTTTTTTAAGGTTGTATTATAATGTATGTGGCAATATGTTCTGTTCTTATTTGATAGATAAGTGTTTAAAGAACGTCTGGTGAATAGCATTTGCAATGATAAATTGAAGGTACAATGCTGACATATGCTGTTTATATTAGTTTTGTTTGGGCTCTCTGAAAATTAAGACAATAAATATTATGGAAACTAAAGTCTTGCCTGTTCGCAAAAGTCTCAAATGCACCAATCAAACTATTCAAAATAGAAGTAGAAAAATAATATAATTCAAAATGATTCCTACTGCAAGCGATGCCTGCCCCCATCTGGAGGTAGGTGGTGTGTTTACTTAGGATCCGAATATTCTCCGTATTTGTCCCAATTATACGATAATGTATGGAGGGACTTCAAGTGTCGTTCTCGAATATAGAGGGTACGTGCGATTTAGTGCAGGTAGCGTTAGCGGAGCTTTGCTCAACGTGCCGTATTACTGTTCAATATTTTGTATTTGAATATAAGGTTTATGTGCCGATGAATGCGTAATTTACATGATTTTAAAATTATTTTTATATATAAATATAATTATGAATCTGGCCCTGAATATAATTATTTAAGAGCGAACGCGGGGTGCAGTTTTCCATAAAAACGTATTACCCCGTTTCCTCCGTTTTCCGTTTCTAAAATACTTCTAAAGTAATTTTTTTTTCTAACTATACTATCATGACTTTGGTGATAGTTTTGAGATTGACGTAGGTATCGTTGCTTATTGGTAGGTGACATTCGAAGACGAGGTTCACAACATTTAGGTCCCCGGTAGAGCTAGTTGTCTACCCTCTAAAACCTTGTGTTGAGATTTGGTAAACATGTACAGGCCTATAAAAGCCAACAGAATTAGTCTTATAAAACAATGTCGTTGATTGTTGCTCTTGATATAAATTCTTATACGCAAATCTCAATTATCCTTCATCACTCGCCGATAAACCATCAACAAATAAAAAACAGAACATCTTTAAAACCAACTCCCATCACAAATTCAGCATGAAGACTGTCATAAGCAAGAGCAGAGTACATAGACACATCATTGACGATGCAACTACAAAAAGTCGTTTCCCATCAACAAATAAAAAACAGAACATCTTTAAAACCAACTCCCATCACAAATTCAGCATGAAGACTGTCATAAGCAAGAGCAGAGTACATAGACACATCATTGACGATGCAACTACAAAAAGTCGTTTCCCAGCAGAAAGTTCCACTATGCATACGAAGAGCAGCCAGTAGTAGCTCTCAGACTCAAGTGTGCCACTGTGCGGTGACCTAAATTCGT
Source organism: Cabera pusaria (assembly GCA_954871355.1). Classification (NCBI taxonomy): domain Eukaryota; kingdom Metazoa; phylum Arthropoda; class Insecta; order Lepidoptera; family Geometridae; genus Cabera; species Cabera pusaria. The sequence continues at coordinate 29,199,063 of OX940887.1, forward strand.
ACAAAAGAGGCCACTGTGAGCTCGTGTCAGCGCGCCTAGACCTTGCCTGCCCGGCCTCTGCTAGCGTGCTATCTATGTCAGGACAGTTGTTAGTTCTATAAGGGGGTCTGGATACCTACAACATATAGAGTACGCTTCAGAAAATATGGTGTCATTTATTATGTAATCGTGTATTCATTGGCGTTTTATTGATACAAATTAATACTGAATTTAGGCATTAGAATTAAATTTGATGTGGCTGATAGATATTAAGGCACGCCTAGACCTGCTTATGCTATATAAGTTATGAACGTTATTAGTTATGTGAAAGTTCTAGAAGCTATAACTTAATCTACCGGTGTAAGTATGCAGTATCTTTATCTTTACATAGTATAAAACGAAGTCGCTACCGCTGTCTGTAAGCTTAGATCTTTTAAACTACGCAACGGATCTGTAAGAGTAATTTAAGAGGACATTTTTATAATCAGGATTAAACGCGGGCAAAGCAACTGGGTGCAACTAGTGTTTTATAAAGTAATGGTGAATTTTATTTACTCGGATTGATTTTTACTTACTTACAAAGTAATAAAATAATATTTCATTAAGGCGGCAATAGCCCAATGGATAGGGTGTCGGACTGGCAATCGAGAGGTCGTGAGTTCGAATCCCACCCCACCCATTGCACTATTGACGTGAACCCACTCCAGACACAAGCATATTTAGCTTAGTTGGAGGGGTTAACAAGAATACTAGTAATGTGCAACCCACATTGCGAGTAATCTTTTTATAAAAAAAAAAAAAAAAAAAAAAAAAAAAAAATATTTATAAATACTACGGATTACGCTGTTACATGATCCCACTCCTGATTTTAAACCTGTGTTTGCGGCACAAAACTCGATAATTTGATGACTGCTAAAATGGGGATTTTAAACCTAGCGTGCCACTATCCTCGACCGCATCGTCACTTACCATGGCAACAGGTGAGATATTGGCCTAACGTTAGCGTATAAATAAAGAAAATAAATTGTTAGGAAACATAATCGATATGTTACAAAAATCGATTACCGATTTTATAGTAGGTACTAGGTACCTATATATATTATAAAAATAATTTTGTGAAGAAATACCCTAATAGATCAAAAATATACGCGAATATAAATCGAGAGATCTGTATTTCCGATGCTTTATATTTTAATTATCGTATTCCTTTAATTTCAGAAAAAACTATAGACCAAATTTTCTTAAGAAGTAATAAAATTGACGAATTTTTTAAGAACTGACATCTGTATAGTTAGGAGCATGACCAATGACCCTTCGGCTCCGAGTTTCAGAGGTCACCAACCACGGCATTGACTCGCAAATCACAGCCGCACGGCTAACGCACCCCAATACGAATTGCAAACAGACATTACTATTGAAACTACCAAGGCCTGGCGGCTTTACCTGGATTTTTAATAATGAATCTGTCTTTAACAGTTATCGATACTTAATATTTAGTATATAGTTTACTTGCTGTCGCTCTTCGCAAAAATAGGTTACGCATATAGCTTTTTTGTATATCCGAAAGGCGTTTGATCACTATCTCACCTGGTGGTAAGCGATGATGTGGTCGAAGATGGTGAACGCGCTAGGCCTAGAATACTCTGACTGTCAAGCACTGTGTGCTGCCTGAACACCGTAAGGTTATGGTGGCAGATTTTCCTTGATCATTGCTTATGACCAAGCGAGATAGTGGTCAAACACTAGCGTATAAGATTTAAAAAAAAAACAAAGTGTATTAAGTTTAAACCTAGGTATATAAACATCATGCATGTAGACCGTATGCATTGATTGTATACCGTATTCTACATCTGGGGAGTCTAACTCCGACTTTGTCTGGAAAGTTAGACTAAGGGTAGGGTAGGTAGGGTACAGTGTATTCGAAGTTAGGGTTGCTCTGTCATGACAGGCGAAAGCTAACCATCTGATCTAAAGTTAAAGTTGCACGTGTCAATTGCACTGTATAACTTGTATTGTTTTCGTCAGCATATCGTCATGAAGATCAAAAATAAACAGTGTAGGTAAATAGACTTGCTAGTAGTTTTGAGTAGCAAGTTTGAGATGTTTATCTCCATATCTCTGGAGATACTCATCAGACCCCGATAAAATTATAGTGGGACTACCTCAGGAGTATAACTCTTTAGATTAAGAAATTAGTGCACATGGTAAAAAAAATTACATACTTAACGAACTGAGAATCTCTACCTTTTTGAAGTATGTAAAAACTACGAACCAAATCATCTCTCATCTCAATCGTCAAATACCACTTTTTTATTATTCTAACAAATAAAATACAGACGTTTCAGCCTCATTCAAATCCGTATATATTGAAAAATGAAACACGTCGACCAGCTGTCGACTGGCTATGTGCAAACCAAATGACTTACTCTGTATTCGCACTTCTCGGTACGATAGGATTTAGACTTTCAAATGTGGCGTGAAACGAAACATGAAAAAATATAACACCCGTCTCCCGGAGATCATTGTCATCGTACTGACCTCTTGAATGTATTTAAATGGTCATATGCATGAGACAAGCTTTGGTTATATTTTGTTACTATGTTTTATTTATACTCTTGAATGAATTTATATTTATATAGGATGATTCATTACCGATGGATCAAACGGAACAGGGTGGTAGAGAGCCTTACTGCGCATCTACTGAACCCCCATGAATATTTCCCGATAAAAAATCTTGAGTTATTAGTTTTAAGTGTTTCAGATATTTCTACGAATGCTGCTATCCACATAGCACCAACATTTTATTTAATGTAGAATAAAAAAATCGAACAAAATAAAAGAAGGCAGTAGTGCGTGTATTTAGCATACCTGTACCTGTACCTGATTTGTTTGATCCATCGGTAACGAACACCCTATATCAAGAATCAAAGAATCAAAGAATCAAAGCATTTATTCAGTATGTAGGCAGTATAAATATACGCACATATACACGTCAAAATCATAAATCATAAAATAAATCATAACCAATTATCAAGTAAACATAGCAAAAGCAGAATTTAACGCTTTGAATTAGAAAAAAAAAGTAATGAACCATTCAGCTGTCATCCAATCGTTTACGTCAGAATATTTAAAAAAATATTTATATATGTTTATATTCATTTTTATTATATTTACTGATGTTTTAAATTGCGATGGGGCTTAATTATACGCAAGCATATAACATTTTGCGGTAAAAACTTCAAATCAGAAGTATCACCTAGTACTCGCTGTATTTTTTATAGAAAACTACGATAGAGCTTTTACTGTACTCTATTGAGCTTGTAGATAACTAAACTGTATACAGCCTAGTATTAAGCTTAAATTAATTATTACCAACCTGTATCATACGAGACAGCCTTATGATCAGTTTCATTAGGAAAATATCTAGAAACTAAGCCGCTTAAGTTAAATAAATATAAAATATAAAAAAAGCAATATATAGGTATAGGTACACAAAATATGAAGCAATTTGTAGGCTTGTTATTTAAAAGCTTTATGGAAATAGGAGTAATTTTTTTTTATTATTATTTTTTTAATAACATCGTTGTCTATAAAGTTTGTTCGTTGTCATAATGCTTGCTTTTGTAATGTGTTTATAATCAAAAACAGTTGCAATAGGCTAGTTTGTTAAAACAAAATTTTTTACATTATTAAAAAATATTGGATACGTATTTTTTATTTTTTCAATTAAAATCAAAATGACGCAGCTATAGAGCGTTGAAATTCCGCGTGACGTCACAAACCGCTAAAAATGTGTACTACTTTCTAGCGGTTAGTGACGTCACGAGCTCCTACTCTCGAACTTTGACGCTCTTTATCTTTGTCAATTTCTATTGATTTGTAAAATAAAAAAGCACGTGTCCAATATTTTATGATAATCTAACTGACGGAATTATTAAAATTACTATTTTTCGACTCAGGCAACACCCCTATTCAGTAGTTGCACATTGCATAATGCAACAAAGACTTTTTTATAATGCCATTACTTTCATGTCGGATTTACTCCACTACAATAAGTTTCAATGCGACTTTGAGCTTTAAATTCAGGGATTATGGAACTGAACTAATCGCGTTAAGTTTTACAGCATTAGTGGTTTAACCGACTGTGAAGTTTGCAACGTAATGTGCTTGCCAATTGTTCGCTTTTGGAAATAAATAGTGCGGGTATCATGTAAAGTCTCATTGTTACGGTCGTATGACGTGACTCGAGACCAGTAGAGCCTAACTAAATTAAAGGCCTTATAATTAAGATGTTTAAAAACTAAAACAACAGACTTCCATAGGGCGCGAGTCAGTTTCAGTAGCAAGTTTGAGACGTTTATCGTCATATCTCTAGAGATAATTATCAAATCTCGATAAAATTACAATGGGAAAACCTTGGAAATATCAATTCAAATGATTCTATTTTTAATTGGTATGATAATTAAAAAAATAATCATTTGAATCGGTTCACAATTGACGAAGCAATCGCATAATTAAAAATAAAAAACATACAAACGAATTTAAGAACCTCTGCCTTTTTGAAAGTAGGTTGAAAATACATTATTTTTTCTACTGTACACTTCGAGCATTTATTTACCAAAGGAGATGTTAACGCAAGGCGTACCCTACCTACCTCTGCTGGCCATATAGCCATTTTTGGCCATATGAGCTTGCGTAACTACGCTGTATTTTTAATACTGTGTGCGTATTTCAAGCTAGTGTGCGGGATCGTAAAAGTGAGTGATTTGTGTGTGTGCAATGCGTGTTTACCTCGTCCCCCGTAAGTATCGGCAGAAAAATATGTTTGCGGATTACAACGTTAACATCTTCATTGGTAAATGCTCGAAGACTGTACATCATAACAATATACGATAATGGGGAATATTTATTGAAAAATGAGTATGTAGATGTAATCTGGAGTGTAATTAACATTACAAACAGTGGACATAGATATATGTATATTAACATTACACGCAGTGGACATAGATATATGTATATTAACATTACAAGCAGTGGACATAGATATATGTATATTAACATTACAAGCAGTGGACATAAATATATGTATATTTCGGTTTTGGTTTTCAAACCTTTTGGTAATCGAAGCCTTCATCGACAAATACTGAAGAAAATTTTAGAATTTATCATACAATTTTAAAATTTTAAATTTTAAAAATTAATAATCACTCACATTACGCTTTCTATTTAAGTTTATAATAGGCCAATGTCTTCGTAGATTAAATCCTCAAGTACCTAGTATAAGACCGTACTATAAAGCTCCGGGCAATTATTCCTATATTTGAAAATTACTGAAATCATGTAATTCCGTTAATAACAGTCAACTGGTCCTGTACGGCAGACTACACAAAGCTGCAGTCTAGCCCTGGAAGCCTAGCCTCCGTTAGTGCACTGCACCGGATCAAAGGAGCTCCTCTCATAGCTAGATGCACTCCTTTTATCTCTGTAACTCGGTAGGTTGCCGTTCGATGAAGTTAGCTCGACGGTTCTTTGATGTAGCAGACTGCACGTCTGCGGATTTGAATTTGTGAATGGATTATTTCATTGCTTAATTAAACAGAGATTTTGAATAACTGAAGTCCTTACTAAACTTGTGGTTTTGAAAATTACGGCGCACAAACAAACGAATAATTTAACGAATTGAGTTCGCACAGGTTTAAGCAATGTTTTTCCTTAACATTTAATGACAGGGTTGGTTAAGTACACGTTACAATTTTTTTACTTATTTGCTCCACATAATTTGGACCTGTATCAAATATTTCGTGCTTTCTCACAACTTTAATTGAAGCACGAGTACGAATCATACCTTTCCTGGGAAACGTACTATTACTTTCTTACTGCCAAAAGCTGTAAACACATGTAATTTTAATTTTAATAATATATCTTACTTCGAGTAGTTAGAGTTGCATTTAGCTTGTCACGAAGATCATCAGGCGTCTTTTTGGATTGGTGTTTTATAGCAAGGAGGAAAACTCGGAGCAAAAGGCTTCTGAATGAAGTGGAAGCGTAACCTGTTCAGATGAGAATGCAGTCTGCACTTCTGCGACCCACTGGCCGAATGACTCACGCGCAGACATAACAAATTTAAAAAATTAAGGTCAGAAGGTTCCGTATAGAAACGACCTTATTTTAGAGTTTTGATTTAAAACTTAGGTGCCAATAATTGGACCAGTGAAAATTTGGCCTCTTTACACTAGTTTTATTGACGTATTGAAAATTTAATACCGCCTGTAAGTGTTCCTTTTAACGCTGCAAGCTGAAAACACACAAAACCACGAACCCTGACTTTATGATCTGTAGCTACGAGGGATCTCTGAATAATATTAACTTTGAATAGTGAAGGGTAAAGAAACAGGCTTTGGTCGTGATTACAATAGAACCACCCAATACACCTCATAATTCATGATGAATTCGTGATGAAACAATGAGGTTGATGTCTCTTTAAAAAATGAAGTAACTACTACTTGCCAAGCATTCACGAGAACGTAAATGTAAGATAACACGATATCTATACTAATATTATAAAGAGAGAACATTTGTATTTTTGTATTTTTGTATGTTTGTAATGATTTGGCTCAAAAACTACTGAACCGATTTAAAAAATTCTTTCACTAATACATAGAATGGACTTTCGGAATGAAAATAGGCTATATATTATCCAATTTAAATCAAAGGTACATTCGTGGAGACCTAATTTGCAACCTAAGTTGGCAAAAAAACGGCCGAAAAAACACGTTTCTTACGAACGCTGCTTAATTGAAAATAGATAGAAGAATATTTTCTATGCAAGAGTTGTACAACTTAATAAGACCTACAAAAAAGTCCGCGACAGCATATGTCTATCTCTTAAGGTTGACTCACAGTAACCATTTTAATCTTAAAATTTTTGTTAAAAAATATTACATAACTTCCAAGGCTATTTTCAAGTATATAGTATTAATCCTTATCCAAATAATTACGTTAATTATCTTGGCCACATATTATAGATTAAAATTGTCCTTTACAGTATATAATTCAAATGAAAACTCTAGAAGATATCACGAATTTCACAAACACGCATCGCAAAATTAATAAAATATTTGCAGTGAAACCACAGATTAGGTCATAGTTACTACGAAAATATTATTATTAGCTTAGATATGCTGTAGATCCCCACCGATCACAATCAATTTGAAGTCAATATAGTATAATAATATGATCTATTGTATAAAATAATATTCATCTATATATATAATAATATAATATAATATTTTAAACCACCCCGACTGATCTATGTATAATAGCTTTTTTCAATGACTCTAAACACGACATTTAAAATCTGAGCTGTAAGTTGGTGAGGATTTGAGTATTCTGTAGAGTCCAGGAGGCTTCCATGTTCTTACAATATCGTTGAAGAAGAAGATTTTCGAATTGATCAGACCTATGAAAGTTGTTTTCATAGCGCAATTAACTAGAAAAAAGCTCATAATTTTATAACGATTGAACGAATTTTCATGAATCAAAGCTAAGAAAACTCTCGATGAAGACATCTATCAAACAAAAAAAAACTATCAATAATAAAAACAAAATCGGTTCATCCGGTTAGGTGCTAAGATGCTACAGACAGACACACAGATACACACGTTAAACGTATATTACCCCTACATTTTGCGTCGGGGAACGCCGTAAGGTTACGGCGGAAGATGTACTCCTTGGTGGTAAGCTACTTTTTGGTAGATTTAATGATTCCACTACCACTGTACGAAAACTCATGATTCATGAATGCACATAAAACTTTCATTGGTAGGTATATAGCTAGGATTAGAACCAACGACCGTAGGGTCAGAATCAGGGTAACTATCCTTTACGCCAAAGGGCCGTCCAATATCAATACGTAAGTATTATAAAACAAAGTTCATCACTGCGTCTGTCTGTCTGTTCGCAATAATCTCAATAGCTACTGAACGGATTATCATGCGGTTTTCACCAATAGCCAGAGTGTTTATGAGGAAGGTTTAGGTGCATAATTCGTTAAGGTTTTGTGTAAATTGGATGAAATATGACGATGGTTGTTAAATATGTTCATATTTTATATTCGATGCAACAAACTGATGCAAATTTTGTAGGCATATATGTTCTACCCGTGCGAAGCCGGGGCGGGCTGCTAGTTAGTTATAAATATGAAAATAATACGACGTCACGAGTCGTCTCGTGACCACGATCAATGCAACTTGGTCGAAACGTCAAATTAAATAAAATGTATGTTTTAGGCGCGATAAGTCCCGTATTTTCATATTTATAACTATGTGTTCAAATCGCGAAAGTTTAAAGTTTACAAACACTATATTATTGTACAATATAATAAACTTAGGTATGACAATTCTATAATATCAATAATATATAAAAACGGTAAACTAAAAACTATCGTAATGCAGAACGCCCTCCAGCTAGGTGGTCGATGATATACGCAAGCTGGCTGGCAGCGGCTGAAAAAAAGTGCTGAAAATCGATCTCAGTGACGTGCCATAGGTGAGGCCTATGTCCAGCAGTGAACAGATATAGGCTAATGATGATGATGTTAATTTAGTTAAAATGTTATATACTTACAAAACTATAATTTAATATTTTGTTGCTAGTGATGTGGTACCTAATTTGCCTTTGTGGAACCCCATAAAATATCAATGAGTTATTTTATTATGATTAAGAGCTTTTTAAAATGCATATTTTGTAATTATACATCACTCCACATTAAAGAAATGATATGTGGCTTAATGCAGAGATGTCTTATATGAGAACCGTGTTTTGATGACATAATATACATTTTTATAACCTTAAAAGTTAGGTAACTCAAATTAGATAAATATTAGAAACAATATAATCAAATATATAATACAAATATTGTGTCTTGGAGACTTCACATTTTATACACTTTTTTCACAATGTATTATAATTTGTAACAATGTACAATATCCTATCCATCTTTTACCGTCTCTATAAAGGGGAATGGTCTGAAAAGCTTTTTGACCTGATTCCGCCATCGCCATTCTTTTATCGTACTGCTCAGCACCGTCAAAAATCTCACCCTCACATCTTACAGACCTGGACGTCTCGCACTACCCGTTTTAACCGAGGATTTTTACCGCGTACCTGTAAGATGTCGAATGATCTGCCCGTCACGATCTTCCCATCTAGCTATAGGATGGGATCTTTTAAAAAGGGTATCCAAAAACTCCTCAAAGGTCGGCAACGCATCAATAGCACTCATGGTATTGAACCTTTCATTAAAAAACACTAGTAATTTTGTATGTGTACAACACTACATAATTTTCGCGCTCGAATCCCCACTAATTCTCAGCCATCAGAAACCGACGCGCACTATTAGTAACAAACTGCGTCCGATAAAAAATAAAAGGCATTCAAAGTGCACCCAATGAGATAGTTGGGTTTCATTAAACGGGGTATTAAGTTACGATCAGTGGGTATTTGAGTTTAACTACAAATAAAAGGTTAGAATTGATGCAGGTCGGTTTCTTTACCCTTTTCAATCACTATTGCCTATAATCGCGCTCGGCTTAGTTTGTGTTTAGAATTCGGGCTCGGTATTAAGCGTGAAGCGGTGTTTTAATAGTATGGCAAGCATATGATGAGATGTTTTGGGTGACAATTATGTTGTTTAAAAATTATTGCGAAATATTGTGATTTTTCCCGATTTATCGTGTAGAGTTTTCCAAATTAAATTTGCCATTCTTAATTTTTTATTTTTAAACAAAAAAAGTAAGTACTTAGGCTGAGTTGCACCATCTTCTTGCCTGAATGTAAAATAAAATACGCCATAATAAAAGTAGAGGGCTGAGCGTATTCATTGAAAATTGTATCAGCAACCTGAACTTGTGGTCTACACTTTTAATTAGATAAGTAGTCAAGGCTCTTCTGGATATATTGTCTCCGTATAATAGTTAAACAATAATTAGCTCTAATCTGTGATGTAGATACTAGCTAATCTAATGTGGATCACAGTAAGTACATCGCTGACCTCTAGCACGGCGACCGCGCCTCACACTCGCCATATGTAAATGTACCGACTGATCCTTCCGAGAACACGCCATCCTCGATCCCTAATTATTTTTAATTGCCGCAAGCAGACTGTACGGCCTTCGACAATTTAACTTTTAATTTTTTTCGCGTCTAGTCTTTGAATCACATCGATTACACTATAAATGAGTCATGACATGATGCGGCCGACAAAGCACGCGATGTTTAAAGCTTCAAATACTTGGATATTTTTTACCTGTGTTCTTAGAATAATGGAGGGACCGTAAATCAGTAATGGCGCCCTATCATTTGAGTTGTTCGCATAAATTTTCAAATTGGAAGGCGGTAGTTAGGATATGCGGGTAGTATGGGAATGGTGCGCCGCGGGTGGTTTGGTAGTGGCGATTACCGTTTTATTGTTTTTGATAACTCTTGACGTAGTTGTTTTACTATGGCGGCACTATAGATGCCGTAAATCCATTGATACTCATGAATGATGGCGTAATTATTCATATCAATACGTATTCTCAGAAATCAGCATGATTGATTGCAAATTAGTGTCAGTCAATGTCAAAAATCGTGACAGCTTAACTTGTCTTCTATATCTCTACCAAGAAGCTTATTCTGCTTGCAGTGCTTTTACTCCTAGACAAACCTAAAAAAGGGCTTATACTCAACCTTTTTGATCTCTTTTTGATTTTTACTACATATATCTATGCTTAAAATCACGTACCAAGGTCCGAAGGTCCGAGCGACGAGGACGGACGTGTAGATGTCACCACGTATCACTCCCGTATCTATCCCAGACGAAGAACTTTAGGAACATCAGCATGGTTATTCTCAATAATTCGAAAGCTAATTCGGATTTGGAAACTGCCTTTACTTCGACTTGGATCTTTGCAATTTTCAATGCTCCGTTCGGTTACCTACTTTTGATGTTTCAATTCAGAAAAATCAGTGATTGTAATTGGAAAGGTTCCGCGACAAAATAACTCACGGATTTATCAATACCTATGCAAAATTATAACAGAAGCTTCCGAAACCGAATGTTTTCGAATGATTGAGAATCAGGGGGCTGAAATTGGTTTAAATAAATTCAGGAATTGTAATTCATTAGCCGTTATCCTTACTAATATTATTAACGCGAAAGTATGTATGGACGTATAGATGTTTGTTACTCTTTCACGCTACTGAACCGAGCTAAAATGTTGTATGTAGATAGCCTAGACCCTCAAATAACACATAGGGTACTTTTTATCCCGATATTTCCACGGGAACGATGTCTATGCAGGTAAAACCACGGGGCACAGTTAGTCAACTATAAATCGTACCTAGTGTAACTTACTATATTTTGAATATCAAAATGTGTTTTAATCTTTTTCTACTGCGCTGCAATCTTTATGCGCTCAAAAACGTCTAATCTAAACGAAACACTAAAATAATAGACAACTTACACTTGCGGAAAAAATCCGTTTCCGCCTTACCACCGACCGGCTACCAAATTTCAAAAACAAAATGATTTTAAATAACTTCTGCCACATGTCAAGGCACAATACCACCACGCTGGGTATTTATTACCTTTTTTTTATCATTTTGCCCAAAGTTTTTGCGAAGTTCTATTATGTAGAAGTGAGAGCACTTTCGTCCAGTCAATTTGCTGCCTTTCAAATGGATTTAGAAAAGTTATCTGATTTGTTTTCTACAAATGTGCTCGAAATAAAACGGTTCATGCTATTCTGCTTTTGTCAAAGTCAATAAGGTTTCCAGAGCTGGTTTAAAATGGTTTAAAATACTGAATACAGTACCTACAGACTGAGATCAATGGTTTTGGAAAGTGGTTCCTAACCTTTTTAACCTTATTACCCCTATGACCCGTCAATGAAACTATAGGCTTTATTAATCAATGATCGGTCAATCATAATCATCAACATTAACCAGACTTCTTGGTCACTCTAAGCTTGTGGGCAGGCGCGTAGGGCAGTGCAACCTCTCGGTGTACTTCGTACTTTTCGCGCACTTTCTTTATTACTCCCACAGAAAATCAAAAGCAGGGTAATAACCCACAGATTCAGAATCCATATTTAAGGATCAAATATAGAATTTGATTTATATTTAAATACATGAAAGCCTTCCATAAGGGCATAAAAAATTCATGGTATCCAATAAACACTTACAAAACAAGTTGAACCTTAACATAAATTCCGAATTCCATTAATGCACACAGATTTATCTTTGAAGCCCCACGTTTTACGAAGTGTTCTTTACACCCCCGTGTTTGCGCAAGTGTCGCACGCACACATGGTCACATACGAGCACACACGCGCATGCGCAGGTACCAAAAGTTAATTGCCTTCGTATGTTCAATGTTCAATCTATCTCATCTACCTGTGCCCCAGGATCCCTGGTACCGAATGGGAATGATTTTTATATTTTTATGCTTTTACTACTCGGCAAGTACCTACGGCGAAACAATTTAAATTGGTAGTGGGTTAAGCTGCTTAAATGTTTTTATTATGACATTTTGATTTCCTGCTTTATCGTTGACTTACATTTTCTTTGATACAAATTCGAGATATTCAATTATATTAAGAATTTTGACCATTGCCTTGTTGAAAGTGAGAGTTATCTTTATTAATTGTCCTTTTAGCAAAAGCTATCTAACCTATATTTCTCGCTAAACATAGAAAATATATAGAAAAATCCATTGGTGCACGGCAGGGATTGTACTCGATACCTCTGGCGTCAACGCCGACCATTCTCCTAATATATTATCGACGTATATAGAAAAAAAATTAGGTTTATCCAAAAAGTTTTAATGTATTGGATGTACTTACCTACCTACCAGATGTCTGGATGCCGGGCTAGGCTGGCGCCGTCGATAATATTTTTAAATAATGACCTTAACCATGTCAGTCGCAATCCCAGATGCATGAACCGCCCGGATCAGATCGGATCACTTCACACGTCGATAATTCCAGAAACCATTATCGGATCACCAAGCAACCACATAAAACTCCCGTCTTCTTCTATCTCTATTAGGATAGACAGAGACAGCCGCCATATATCTTTCGCGTGGTTTATTAGTATATCGAGTACCTGAGTTGAGCGGTTTGAGCCCCGTCTGTAATTTTTAATTGACAAAAAAACACGACCCGACCGAATTTATATGTGGAATTTATTTTATTACGCCGTATTAGTTGCCTGTGCCGGTGTGTGCGTGGGCCACAGATATTATTCTTTACAATGACTCTAAAAAAGAAATGCTCCGGCCAATGTTTATAGCACCTACTTAGCGATGTTACTCGGATTGTATTACGTAAAGATTGCCTCTAAAATTATTCTATAAGCACTTAAATCGGATGTGATATTTAAAAGAGTTTTGTAATGTAATCGTTTTGTTTGTCTCTTATTCGCGTCGTTTTGATTTTCATCTCTACGCGCATTGATCATTTACCTCCATGCATTGATCTAAACTCGTAAGTAAGTAGTTACTGGCGCGTCTTTTAGATCAGAGGATAGACATACATATAATACATCGGCAATATTATAAATCTTTTTAATTTGCATTAAATTTAATGTGTCATAGAGTAGAATCACGGTATTACATTATATTACCGTGGTAGAATGCTGAATATATACATCTGATTCTCAGCATTCATGGGATATTGGTATGAATATAAAATCGGAAGGTGTTCTTTACATTTTTCATGATTTCTTGCAAGTCATCGGTAAACACTACCAAGCTCCAACGGGGAAGTAAAAAAGTAAAGACAATAAAAGTTCAATCCGTGAACCCACCCCTACCCTAAAACATAGACAATGAGCATTTGGAATAAGAACACATTACCCGTTTCAAGTTTTAACGGTCGATCTGGCGATAGGCACAGGTAGACGCGCCCGAACAATGCTGCCTCGGAGACGCGCGCAAAAAGCGGTAATGAGCGCACTGTCACGGCATAATGGCGTCCATTGTCTATGCCACCGCCGCACGCCGCTGCTGCTTCTACCGACAAAAAAAACTTACTTTTTTGAGACTAAGGCACGGTGCGATAATGGTAAATGGAATTTGCAACAAAAAATTGGGGTAGATTTTAATTTTAATGGTGGCGCTTAAGACTTTGTTTCTGTAAAATTATGCGATATAAAGAAAGGAACACGACTTCTTTTTGCCAAAATAATAGTTTAATTGCGCCATTAAACTAAAGTCCATCTAGCAAAAGTTCAACGCACGTTCGCAATGGAAAGTAAAGTCCGCGAATTAATAACGCTAATAAAAATAATGGTGTCTCTTAAAAGCTCTTAACCGGCATAAATTACCTGGTGTAGCTGCATAGTCGTTATAAATGTTACAATTATGCAAATCAATGTGTAATCAAATACTTGAAAAAATTTAGAAACCGATATTGCTCGAAAATCTAGGATAAAATAATAAAACACACGAAACTCGTTAGAGATGGACACAACTCGTGTGACTTACGTAAATGCACTGAATACTTTGTACACTCGTTCGCTAAACTCTTATCAATATAGTACCATGTCACATTAATATTAATACAACAGTCAATTCATTTATTCCAAAGATATTGAATACTAGCTGCTTTGCGTGGCGTCACCCGCGTTAAAAGTTTACTACAGCCTATTCTACTCTATTTGCTATCTCTATACAAAATATCAGCTAAATCCATCAAACCGCTTAGCTATGACGAGGTAAAACACAAAAAAAGTAAGCTAAGCATATCACTTACGAATATTACTGTTGATAGTTATTGAGATAGAGTCCTAAATGAATTCAAGGTTTTCGAATGGCGGGTATGCTAATAAGTCCGGTTCATCTTTGATACATTTAATTAATACCAGGTTTAAACTAGCACCGGAAGCATCGCGGTACAGATTTATGAATTGACATAAAACGTTTAGTCGAGTGCTGAGATGATGTTCTCGTATGTAATGAGAAGTATTTATCGTCATATCTAATCGATTCATTAGATTTTCATATCAGGCGAGTGGGTTGAATTATTTGTGAATATGTTTTTGTTGCAACGCTCGTATATTTTTTTACGAATGATTATGGTGATATCACATTTTTAGGGTTCCGAACCCAAAGGGTACCAAAGGAACCCTATTACTGAGACTCCGCTGTCCGTCTGTCTGTTTGTCTGTCTGTCTGTCCGTGGTGACAACCAGGCTGTATCTCATGAACCGTGATAGTTAGACAGTTGAAATTTTCACAGAAAATGTATTTCTGCTGCCGCTATAACAACAAATACTAAAAACAGAATAAAGTTGAAGATAATAGAGGGTCCCCATACAAGAAATGTGTTTTTTTCGGCATTTCACGCCATCTATGAACGCTTAGTGAGGTAAACGTCCCATAGATGGCGTTATATTGAAATGTCGATCCCTAACACCTTTGTTAGACGTTAGATGGCGTTATAAGAAACAAAATGTTTATTAATTATTATTTTTTGCTGGCGAAAAATGATAGTGGTATTTTTACTCGATCTTATGAAATACTGTAGTGTGGTACGGAACCCTACTAGTGCGAGTCCGACTTGCACTTAGCCAGTTTATTAATAAATAAGTACAATAATTTACGGAGCCTCACAATAGATAATACAAGTATTACGTGATTATTTATGGAATAATTGTTTTAAATATTGTTTCATTTGAAGTCTCTTTACAGCTTGAAAATTATACCCAACCATATGAACTATGAGCTGCATCTCCGATTTTTTATACTTCACAGATAAGTATATTTATATTATTATCAGGTATTCTTTTCTATTGTAATATAAACTGACGAGTCCATAAATTATTCATTTATTTATACTAGTTATAATGTTATGAAAAGTAAAATTTATGACGATAAATATATATTATTATCATTATTAACAGCCAGTATTAAATACACTCCAACAGTGGACAAATTTTGTCCACTGTTGGACATAAGTCTCTCCTATGGCACACCAGTGACGCCACTGAGCTCGATCTTTAGCTGTTTGTTTCCATCCGCTGCCAGTCAGCTTGCTAACTTTTATATATTCAATTAAATTTCAAATATGTATTGGCCATAGGAAATACTGACTGCATGCGTTTAGGTTATAAATAATCGTCAAATTTGAAAATGTATTTTTATGACCCAAATTTTCAATTATACGCAATTAAAATAGCACACACAAATTGACTAAAATATAAATGTATTAACTTGTCTAATAACTAGTAATTAATAAATATTATTTTGCCTAATTTAAATATCGGTAAAACCTATAATAATTACATACCCACACACTAATTAGAATTTACTCGTACAACTATAAAATATTCATATTAACGTAAAAATGATCAATAAAGATTGGGTTCTAGAAGTTTCCTCGAGTATAAAAAAAAACATTTTAGTTTGCGTTTTAACAGCCAATTATTGTGGAGATACAAATGTCTAATTATGTAAAAAGATAGCAATAATGTGTATAACTGTACACCCAAGATGGCTGCGGTACGGCACCAATGTATTAATATATTATTAGTTTCCAATATAATTTAAATTAAAAAGTTGTGTTACTGGTCATTTTGTTCGCCGTATGTTTGGCCTAAAATGAATCAGTCAGACGTACAAGTTTATGGCTTGGCTACTAATATAAAACTTATAAAACTTGCTTTTACTGTGATCAATTTTTTTTTCAAATGCATAAATGCGCACAATTTAATCGATTAGATTCGGAAGAATAAAGGTATTCGTAAATTTATGGTAGACAATTTAAAGTGTAGTAATGTAATAAGTAAATAATAGCAGGATTTATTATTTGTTGCAATTTTTAACCGACATAAAAAAAAGGAGGAGGTTTCTCAATTCGACCGTATATATATGTTTTTTTGTGTGTTCGCGGATAACTTCTTCGTTTAGGAACTGATTTTGATGATTTTTTTTAGAAAGAAAATATCCCAGGCGTAGTACCATAGTAATTTTATCGAGATTTGATTGTTATCTCCAGAGATATGGAGATGAACACCTCAAACTTAGTACTGAAAATTAATAGCGCGGCATTTTTTCGAGTCGGTTCTGTTAGTTTGTTAAACGATCTTATTGTAACTATGCATCTACAATAATTGTACACGCAACCATAAAAGACGTTTTATCGCATTTAGACATTTGAGACCTTAGTACATTAGAACCACAGCTAGAAATCTAAGAACACACAACTTATAAAAAAAGAGTGAGTGTACTTATGTACACGCGTTACAAGTTATACTTCTGTGGCGTATGGAAAAAAAATAACTAAAATGCAGTAGTGTGTAACGATACATATTAAAATTAATCACAAAGATTTTATTTAAATAAAAAAGGTTTTATTAACGTAAAAATATGACGTTAAATATGACATATACAACTTGTACATAGTCATGCCACCTAGAACTAATCGTACTCGTACTACCTAGAACTAACTTCACGGTGTTCAATTTAGGTGTCGGTGTGCGCGCGCATCGTAAAAATTCACTCTCTAGATTTTTCTCTATCGCGCCAAAAGAAGTAAAACTTCAAAAACTTAAAGTAACTATTCGATATTTTATGGTATAGTATCATAAAACTATACGTAAATAAGCATTATATTTCACCGTTTTCATTTAAAACATAAAACATATTCTCTCATAATCCATAACAATAAATAGATTGTGTAAATTTCCCAAATACGGCCATTTTGATTGCGATGACATCGGCAATTGTAAGAGCGTTATGGCGTTTTTATGTTAATTTCAACATTTCAACTCGTAGACTTGAATTAAATTTCAAATATGTATTGGCCATAGGAAATACTGACTGCATGCGTTTAGGTTATAAATAATCGTCAAATTTGAAAATGTATTTTTATGACCCAAATTTTCAATTATACGCAATTAAAATAGCACACACAAATTGACTAAAATATAAATGTATTAACTTGTCTAATAACTAGTAATTAATAAATATTATTTTGCCTAATTTAAATATCGGTAAAACCTATAATAATTACATACCCACACACTAATTAGAATTTACTCGTACAACTATAAAATATTCATATTAACGTAAAAATGATCAATAAAGATTGGGTTCTAGAAGTTTCCTCGAGTATAAAAAAAAAACATTTTAGTTTGCGTTTTAACAGCCAATTATTGTGGAGATACAAATGTCTAATTATGTAAAAAGATAGCAATAATGTGTATAACTGTACACCCAAGATGGCTGCGGTACGGCACCAATGTATTAATATATTATTAGTTTCCAATATAATTTAAATTAAAAAGTTGTGTTACTGGTCATTTTGTTCGCCGTATGTTTGGCCTAAAATGAATCAGTCAGACGTACAAGTTTATGGCTTGGCTACTAATATAAAACTTATAAAACTTGCTTTTACTGTGATCAATTTTTTTTTCAAATGCATAAATGCGCACAATTTAATCGATTAGATTCGGAAGAATAAAGGTATTCGTAAATTTATGGTAGACAATTTAAAGTGTAGTAATGTAATAAGTAAATAATAGCAGGATTTATTATTTGTTGCAATTTTTAACCGACATAAAAAAAAGGAGGAGGTTTCTCAATTCGACCGTATATATATGTTTTTTTGTGTGTTCGCGGATAACTTCTTCGTTTAGGAACTGATTTTGATGATTTTTTTTAGAAAGAAAATATCCCAGGCGTAGTACCATAGTAATTTTATCGAGATTTGATTGTTATCTCCAGAGATATGGAGATGAACACCTCAAACTTAGTACTGAAAATTAATAGCGCGGCATTTTTTCGAGTCGGTTCTGTTAGTTTGTTAAACGATCTTATTGTAACTATGCATCTACAATAATTGTACACGCAACCATAAAAGACGTTTTATCGCATTTAGACATTTGAGACCTTAGTACATTAGAACCACAGCTAGAAATCTAAGAACACACAACTTATAAAAAAAGAGTGAGTGTACTTATGTACACGCGTTACAAGTTATACTTCTGTGGCGTATGGAAAAAAAATAACTAAAATGCAGTAGTGTGTAACGATACATATTAAAATTAATCACAAAGATTTTATTTAAATAAAAAAGGTTTTATTAACGTAAAAATATGACGTTAAATATGACATATACAACTTGTACATAGTCATGCCACCTAGAACTAATCGTACTCGTACTACCTAGAACTAACTTCACGGTGTTCAATTTAGGTGTCGGTGTGCGCGCGCATCGTAAAAATTCACTCTCTAGATTTTTCTCTATCGCGCCAAAAGAAGTAAAACTTCAAAAACTTAAAGTAACTATTCGATATTTTATGGTATAGTATCATAAAACTATACGTAAATAAGCATTATATTTCACCGTTTTCATTTAAAACATAAAACATATTCTCTCATAATCCATAACAATAAATAGATTGTGTAAATTTCCCAAATACGGCCATTTTGATTGCGATGACATCGGCAATTGTAAGAGCGTTATGGCGTTTTTATGTTAATTTCAACATTTCAACTCGTAGACTTGATATAAATTACAAAATAATACTGTGCGCGGGCGCAAATTTACTATTATCTTCTAGCTTATCTAACGGACCTGAGGTATAAGAATATCTTTGGTCGTATCTACAAAAACATGCTGTAAAATTATATGTGCTCCACTAAAATGTTATCGTTAGTACGTAAGTATAATAAACAATAGTAATAGCAGAATTTTATTATAATAATTTTCTTTAAGTCCGTTTTCCGTACCTGCATTGATAGAATGCAATTTCGGAACAGCTTTGGAATATTTGAGGCTGTCTGTCTGAGTGCCATCGTCAGAAGCCAATTGACTAGTTTGAGATCCAGTTCCCATTCTAGGCCTAGCGTGCTACCATCCTCGACCGCATCATCACTTACTTATAGGCGAGATAGTGGTCAAACGCTAGCCTATATGATATAAAAAATGTCAATTGCTGGATCTAGACCTACAATGGTATACCATCACAACACAGAGCAACTGCACTGAACCTCGCCTACAACGAATATACGACGAAATTGCATGATTACAGTATTATCGTCATCATCATGATCATCACCAGTCTCTCTGTCCACTGTTGGACATTGGCCTCACCTATGGCACGCCACTGAGCTCGATCTTCAGCTCTTTGTTTCCAATGGCTGCCAGCCAGCTTGCGTATATCATCGCTCCATCTAGCTGGTATATATAGTATGTTTTATTTACTCCTATCAATTCATTAAAAACTTTCCATCGACGCTTTGTAGGTACTTACTCGGGCAGTAGAAATGGCATCTCACAAATATGTTACAAGCGTCCAGCAGAAAAAAATCATGAGATCTTAAATTCGAAACATTGGAAGGCTGATAACTCGCACACAGCTTCATCTGTCAAAGCCGCTCAATGTTTTTAAAAGGTTTTTAAAGATCGACCGACCCGACTTGTTATTGTTATTTATATTAAGACTTGGCCGAATTGCCGGGACCCTTCGCACTTGGCCTTAGAAAAAAATATTATCGACTTAACTGTGTCGCTGAACTTTCAATTCTATTACAATATATTTAAAGTTAGTATTGTTATAATTGTACTCGGAGAGAAGTTTGGGGTAATGAAGGATACGGAATGCAACGGATTGCGCGTCTTCAGTGTTAGGTACTTATTTTTTGTGAGTGTGCAAGCGAGAGGTACGATTGTAAGGCCCTTGCGAAGTACACTAATGGGGATCGTATGGGATTGCAGGCACTGTGATGTTTCTTGCGCCCAGATCGGACGCTTTGATATTACTTGACATTATATTTAATGACTTTATATGAACCATATGTAGTGTGCGTTGGAGATTCGTCTTGAATACCAACTTTGTAATATCTGTCATTTACATTTTGTCAAGGTTTTCAAATATACACGTAATTACAGTTGTCTAAGTAGTAGGAGCTTATACGTTTTATCGTTAAGGATGTATTAATAGGTTTATAATAATAAAATCCAATATTATACAATTAAAACATAATTTAAACATTAATTTCCGGATCCCCAACTGTGCCCGTTTCGCTGGACACTGGATGTAGTGCATTGGGTCACATTGGGCACCGGGCGTCCTTGGCGCCAGATATCGCCTGTTTGTAAGGTTGCGGACACCAATGCCAAGTATTAGAGTAAGATAATAAAGAGGATCTTTTTCGTAACTACCGCAAGATGAGAGAGAGAGAGAGAGATAGAGAGAGAGAGAGAGAAAGACGACACAACAATATTATAATTCATTTCTATTATATCCTGCTCGTTTTTTTAGCCTCTCTCTCTCTCTATTAATTTTATAATTTTGCATGTGCCCAACAGAGTCCATAATGATCTCATGTACCTAGTTTAAAGAACCTTATGTACAAATATAATGGAAGCAACAAAGTATTAAGTTACCAAAAGGTAGCATCTTTATCTATTTATGTATGTACCTACTATTGCATTAACTTTGTCCTTCATGGGAAGTATGTGTCTACACGGGGAAACGGTGATTGAGGGTTAGACTCATACTAATTCTACCCCAACTATGGAAGCAATAACATTTTGATATTGTTAATTAGGTAAGGGTTTTTAGGACATTCTTTAAAATCATATTAATAAATTGAGAAGCAATACGCTATTTTATAAGCTTTTATCTAATTTTTCGAGTTAGTAGGTGTGTATGTTTGTGTGAAATTAATCTTGGAAGCTAAATCAAAACTACTTCCTGACATTCTATTGGATTTAAATTTGGTATACTTGTGTATTTTCAGTGACTATGCAATAATATAGTACCATAAAGCTTACTTGATGGTGGAGCTGAGATGTAGGGACTGGAACTCCGTAATGGCAAATGCTAGGACAGTCGAATTTGGAATAGTATAAGTTGTTATTATTAGTATTTTTCATCACTATAATGATTCCCGATAACAACCAACTGAGGGTCTTCAAGTCGCGAGTGAATAGGTATCTTCTAGGCAAGCATGCTACATCTCGGACCACATCGTCAGTTAACTAGTGTTAAAAAAAGCTAGTGTTTAAAAAATAGTAACTAACTTTATATTTGTATATTATTTTCTTGTATATTTGTTTTGTCTTGTTTACAAGGTTTTTAATGCTTAAAAATACGCGGGGTATAAATACTTAGTTAAACGATTGCAGGTACATAAAAGATATTCGATGAACTAAATTTACTTTTAATTTATTTTTCTGTCAATATTTTGTACCAGTCATCATCAAGTTTTTCTCATTCTCAAAAATAATATGCAAAGAGAAAATCCAAACCTATTTTGTTCTACATATTCGAATTAATTGTTCTTTTACCGTAAGCGGTTAAGCTGGATGTAAGCTATTCAACCGGATGACGCAGCACAGCGCACATTTATTGAATTACTATTGGCGCGACTATAACAACATTATGACTCTTATTTACATTGATTGAATGATATACTTCCTGTCAATATGCGTATAAAGTCTACGCTGTGCTACGTCGTCTGCGTAGCACTCTACGCCTAGCCTCCTTTCCTCCTGGAAAAGACATCTCCTACCACATTTTTTATATTTCTCAGTATGTAGGCAGTAATTATATACGCACATATACACGTCAAAATCATAAATCATAATTAATTATCAAGTAAACATAGCAAAAGCAGAATTTAATGCTTTGAATTAAAAAAATAAACAAAGTAATGAACCATACAGCTGTCATCAAGTCGTTGACGTCAGACTATTAAAATATTATTAAAGTAACATCCAACCATACAAACAACTGTGTGTTTCAGTACTTCAGACAATTTTTGTATAAAAAAAGGGAAATAGTGAAACTCAACTTAAAGAAACGCATTAATTCACACATTAATCATCACTCTAGATTTGTGTATCTTTCCTAATCACATTTACCCACAAGTTCTTTCAATTCTAGTGATAAGAATATTATAGGCACAAATATGGACGAGTCCTTACCCCACAGCCGTTATTCGTTCCGTTTTTCTCTCCCAGCTTGGAGGCGGGTTGTAGCCTTGCTGGACTTGTTCCTCTTGTTGCGAATGCCTCACATGCGATTAGCTAACTTTGTACGGACTTACAGCCATGTTGTGGTAACACAGTAACTAGGATATAATCTGTGGTTGTATTGTATAAGACGGTTAAAGAAGAATCGCGATGTTTCCTACGCTGAAGTTAATACATATTTGTTCTAAACATTATTGGTACAATAACAATAAATAATAGAGTTTCGAAACAATACGTAGGTACTTATTTGTAAATCCTCCAATTTATAAATTTAATTCTTAGAAAGATGTTTTGCCTTATACAAAGTATATCGAAGAACTATTTATTAATGATTCTTGTACAAAAACGTAAAACCCCGAGCGTAGGTTTCGATAATATGACGTATTTACTTCGATTACAAGGAAATCTACATTACCTATATGTAACTATTTGTCTTGTTTTGTTTCCTATATCTGATAGGTTAGCGTTTGACCACCATCTCGCCTGATGCTAAGCGATGATTTGGTCGAAGATGGTGAACACGCTAGGCCTTCTAAAGGTTACTTAAGTATGGAAATACTTGGTACTCAGGGGCGAATGCCTGTGAACCATTCAAATTCGAATAAAAACTATTTAGTACGAATTTTATATCATATCTTTATAATGCAACAAAATCGGTTTTATCGCCTAAAGGTCCCATTACACTTCGCGTTAAAGTTTTAGGCGGCAGTAAACATTTAATAGGGTAACTTTTATGTTTCCAGGCTAGGGGTGGGGTACAAATTGTTTTAACTTGTTTATGTGACGCTCTTCCAATTCTTGGCAGGTGAAGTGAAACTAAAATGTAGTGCTTACTCGTATGTAAAATCACTATTTACGCAATACTTTTGTAAATACTGGAGACATTTAGTTTCGAAGTTAAGACTTCAACTAAATAACTTTTTATGTACAACAAATGTGTGTCATTATTCTAATATAATTTTTCTTTAAATATTTACGTACATTAGCTATTTATCAACCGAATTCCAAAAAGAAGGAGGTACTCAATTCGTCTGTATGTTTTTTTTGTTTAATTTATTGTTCAGTGGCACACGATTTCGCATAAGAGTTTTTGTTGTATTAATAAAGTGTGTGCCAGATATCCTGAGCTACGGTCATGCAAATACATTTTAATACATATTAGCTTCAGCATTTAAAGCTTTGCTAATAGCAATGC
Organism: Cabera pusaria; assembly: GCA_954871355.1. Taxonomy (NCBI): domain Eukaryota; kingdom Metazoa; phylum Arthropoda; class Insecta; order Lepidoptera; family Geometridae; genus Cabera; species Cabera pusaria. The sequence continues at coordinate 29,223,267 of OX940887.1, forward strand.
ACAACGTTAGAATTAAATATAATTGTTTAAGTCAACATACAATTTGTTAAATAATAAACTCTAACTAACAATCTAAATTAAAAAGACTTAAAATAAAACACACATTTTTTACCCCCATCGAAATGTGGCAATTACTAAAATCGTGCTTAATCAATTGATACCTGTATTTGCCGTTTTTGTACCCTCGTATGAGTAACTAACAATTACCTGTGACCTTATAACTCTACATTGCATTGTAAAATTGTTGACCACACATTATTACCATATAGAACTCTATCGTATTGAAAGCCTCTACATTTATGTGTAATAATTTCACAGGCCTTGCATTAAAAGTGAGAGTGACAAAGTTATAAAAAGGCAATATATTTCATTCGCTGTAGGTACGTGAAATATAGTTTTGCGGAGATTTAATAGTATGTAATCAATATAGGGTTGGCAAAAGTCGATGATTCACATTTCATCGAATTTCACCTGCGGATAATGGGGGATTTATTATAATTCTAAGAATTAAAGCAGAAAATAATCTGGTACGTAAATCTAAGTTAGACAATTTGACATGTGCAAACTTGTACGTTTTAGAATTGATATGTACTTATAATGTCAATATCATATGTATGTTAGGGTTGGCACTTTTTGATGGTGAAAATAATATACCGTGTCAAAATAAAGTTTTAATCTATATATCCGACAAAAAAAATTATCTTTATAAAATTATAAAAAAAATAATTTTTGGTACATAAATATGAGCGGTAGATCGATCGAACTTTTAGCTTTTTTGTAATTTATATGTGTAACTGTGAATAATTAATACATTATTTATAAAGTATACTATAATTGTACATAAGATTATAGAGATTTATATTTAAATGTTTTTTTTATTTCATACTATGTGGTAAAGATACCTAATATTTATAGGCACCTATGTTTTGTTTTTTCATGACTGTACCTTATTTGTAAAGTCATAGAATGTTAAAAACGACACGTCGCGTTATGGCGCGGTCAGTCTCGACTCTCGACGCTCGACGCTCGCATCCCAAATTAAATCCTGAATTAAACGACATGTCCGAACTAATTAACTTGGCTCGGTTCAATTTAATCCACATTTATAATGCAGCGTTGTTTTTCAGTAGTTTCAGAGGTGAGGGGTGAGCGAAGGTCCGGAAGTAGCTTCAGTTAACTGGGTCACGCCTCCACACTAAAACGCAGTACCCGAGATTGCGTGTCTTTGAAGAATGAGTGATAGCATATTTCTCGATAGTGACGATGAAATCTTGCAATATTTAATAATTATGTAGTTTGTTTTCTTTAATCTTTGCAGCTTAACTTTTGAGTATTTTAATTGCAAGACAATAATATCTAAAGAAAATATGCCTATACCCTTTGCGTTTTCTTTTATAGATATTTATACTATCCCAGAGTTGCCTTGTTTTTTTAAAGTAATTCCAATAAGTCAATAAAATCCGAATGAGCTAAAAAATATACAAAGTTTCGCAATCAATTTTTAATTATTTTGCAGTGGTAAACTCAGTTAGTCGTTGTGCCATAGATATCGGAAATAAACATTAAGAAATTGCAAGAAAAAATCTGATATATAAACGCCAACGTGATTTGCAAGTTCTTAACTTACTTACCTAATTCGTTTCCGTGCTGGGACTTACAACTACTAGAATTAGAAGGAACTTCACAATTGAAAATGGAAAAGTAATGTACAAGACTAGAAATGCCTAAAATCTTAATTACACTGTGTATTTGTTGTACAGGCTATATATTGTTTTATTTTGTAATGGTTTAATAGTTCTATTTTAATATTTTTCTTTAATCAAACAGCTTATGTAAAACTAACAAAGTAAAATAAATAGATGATAATGCTGACTTACAGACATTTCCAAGCGCATACCCAAACCGCTTTGGAATCGTTCAATCAAGACTAAGTGTACTGTATGTAGAGCAGTATAGGTGAAGCGAATGACGATGTGGCTCCCCTTCGCACCCTCGGTGTTCTCGCACTTGTCATTTATGCTTTTTTCCTGTTTGTTGGATGCAATGTCAGGAGAAGTAGAACGGTGGCGTGGCACAGTTTCCTATTTTGATGCTGCATTACAGGGAAATTCTCACGTCTGTAGGAACATTTTGTGGCGACCCAAAGCTTCCTATAACATTAAAATAATATTTCTTGATTGAATTAAATTATGATCAGTTTAATCAGACAAACAGTGAAGATGTATGTGTACATACCGATGATACGGAGATAATCTTCCTTGTATTTTTGTGTGCATACATTTAAGTTGTTTCCTCAAATACAACAAATCAAACAAAGAAAAGTTTTGATTTCGAAAAAGACTACGCATAAAGTTCACGCAAAGAGAGACTAGCTGCGCCTCGTAGCTCCACTTGATAAATATTCAAAAAAGTAGCATCTAAACGGTTGCGAATCAAGCCAGTAATTATTGTACTGACTGACCTTTAAAAACTTCATCATCACTAAACTTATTTTACCATGCAAACCAAAGTACCCCAGGTCTGTCAGGCCCTTACCTGCCAGTTTCATCGGAAACCAGGCGGCAAGCTATACGTTCAAGAACCAATTATGCCTTGAGCTCTACATTTTATTGGGCGTAAAAATATTTCGACGGGTAACACTAGAGCCTGTGATATTTTATGTGCTGGTCATTTAATTGGGTGTTTTTATTGCATTTTGCAAGAAAATAAATGGTTGTTGCCTACGACCAACTTGCTGAAGCACATATTTGCTGCATTTGTATTTTCAACCGACTTTCAAAAAGAAGGAGGTTCTCAATTCGTCTGTATGTTTTTTTTTGTGTGTATGTTACGCGATTACTCCGTCAATTCTGAACCGATTCAAATGATTCTTTTTGTAATCGGTAGGGTACGTTTTCGAGGTGGTCCCATTGTAATTTCATCGAGATTTGATAAGTATCTCCAGAGATATGACGATAAACGTCTCAAACTTGCTACTGAAATTAACTCGCGGGGCATCGAAGTCGGTTGTATTAGTTTTTAAACTATCTTAATTATTAAACCAAAATATTAAATAAATTAAAATTAAAATTTCTTTATTTCAGGTTGTAACTCATATTATATGGCATGGCAATTATATTATTTCACTAATATAGTTAAGTATTTAATATTTGTCACACAATAAAATAATATACCTATATCAATATTTTCAAACTGTCGCTGTTATTGATTAGCAGATGTTCCCCGTAAGTATTTTAGTGACGTCATCGTAAAACTTGTTATTCGAATGAATCGTAAAATAATTTACAAATGGTACTCGATTTGCATCGATTACTCATTTAACGATCATTATTTCGTATCATATATATCACGCAATCAGTGGGATTTTACAACAAACATTTATTTTGAACTAGTGATTGCCTGTCATTTGGTCTACGTGTAATCAATAAAATATTATATAGGTATGTATATCAATAAAATATTATTATACCAAAATGCTCTGAGCATTTTTTCACTAGTTCTCGTGCTGTAACTATAAGTTACAAATAGAACATCAGTAACGTCAAAGTACAGTCCAAAATAGTTAAATTCAGCACTGTAATTACATATTTATTAATATGTATAACGACTGGAGCACTTCAGGAACATAGATATGAACTTAAATGATCTTTATAGATACTTTCTTTTAAATAAAAGAGGGTATTTATTTTATTATATTTTTACTATCTTTTATCTGATTATTTTTATGTATAGCCTTTTATTTTTATTACTTTACTTAAGGTCGACATTCTATTCATTCCATTTAAGCCGCGCAATGAAATCCTTTGCGAATTAATTTTTGCTGATTTCTACAATACGACTTTCAGTACGCAGCGTGTATTTATTAGTGTAGTGTAGTGTATTTATTATATTTAAAAATCGCTTTTGGGACTAAAGCAAGGTAACATATCAGACTAAAGTGACTTTTTTACTTCATAGTTATCCATGAGACGAATCAGGAATAAATCAAATTAAAATTCACCTCAATGCACTAAATTTTGATGTTTCCAGATAACCACCAAATCGTAAGTGGTGGGTAGATATGATTTGATTGTGTCTGAAAACATCGGGATCATTCGAAATACTCGAGTACGGTCTAAATGTCGGCGGATTCTACACCTGTCGCCGCAAGCATTAGCCGACAGTTGAAATTTGCCAATAGAAAAGACATGGGATGATAGTAGATATCGACTATCGATAGTTTCGATAGAAAGTACACCAAACAAAACAACACGACAGTAAAATAAACAGAGCACAAATAAAACTTAAAGTTCCATATTAACATCGTATCTATTATTTATTATGCAAATATTAATGATATATTGTATATAACTTATTTAAGACAATTACAAGTTCTTTCCAATAGATTATACGTGTTGCATCAAATGCGTAACGGAGATAAATCAATGGGCGTGGACTTATTCTGTCATCAGACACTTTAAAATATGACGCCGTCCTTGTTTACAATTGTGATTAATTAATTACGTAGACAGAGAAATCAGACTGATTAACAATCTCGTCCGTTAGGCTCGTTAGGTTATGGTAAAATGGTGGACTATATCGGAAAAAGATACAGTTAAGGCTGATGGGGCGTTATTTATGAGAGGTGACTTTTGGCGTGGGCGCTGTGATTTATTGGTGATAACTATCTGAGCTTTAAGTAATCTAAATCTATCACTTTATTGCCGGTCTAGATTAACATATACATTATACAGGTGGATATACATACACTGTATTACGGCTTTTTTAAATTATAGGATATAACCGTAAGCAACAACATGAAAAATAGATTTACTTAAAAGCCATGTGTTTTTAGGGTTCTGTACCCAAAGGGTAAAACGGGACCCTATTACTAAGACTCCGCTGTCCGTCTGTCTGTCTGTCTGTCTGTCTGTCTGTCCGTCTGTCACCAGGCTATAGCTCATTAGCCGTGATAGTTAAGACAGTTGAAATTTTCACAGATTATGTATTTCTGTTGCCGCTAGAACAAAAAATACTAAAAACAAAATAAAGTTAAAAATTAAAGGGGGTCCCCATACAAAAAACGTGTTTTTGAACGCCACCTATCTAATAAGTTTCGGCAAAATGACATAGATGGCGCTAGTAAACGAGCCCCGTCTTTCTAGATTGCAACCAAACCAAATATTCTTGGTAATATCAATTAATCAAATATAATATCAATTAATTGGTTGAAACTCTGTTATGTTTCGTATTTTACGGAACCCTCCCTAAGTGTGCAAGACCTAAGACGCGATGCTGACTCGCAGACTTGGCCAGTTTTTTTCTTTTTTATATTCAGCTTACTCGCAATGTGTGTTGCTCATTACTAGTATTCTTGTTAACCCCTCCAACAAGGCTAAATATGCTTTGGTCTAGAGTAAGTTCACGTCAATAGTGCAATGGGTGGGGATAGAACTCTCGACCTCTCGATCGCCAGTCCGACACCTTACCCATTGGGCTATTGCCGCGAAATTGAACAAAATAAAATCAGTTTAAATGTTTAGAAATAAACAAAACTATTAATCAATAATTTTTCAAAATTTCTGTGAGTTATTTGTGACTTCTGGTAAAATCGCCCTCTTTTCCTTATGCTAATTTGCCAATATCATCTGGAGTTGGTGCAGTTTACAGGTTCGGTTTTAACTGCGCCAAAAGGAGGGTTGGCCTTACACCAACCCTCTTTATGTTATTGTGTAATATACCTGAGCTTATAAATAACAGTAAAAATATCGATAGCTTGATCAATCCCTATCACTCTCCATAATGGTCATTTCGGTAATGGCGTGTCGGACAATGGTTGCGAATGCGCGGCGGGCGCGGGGCGGGCGCGGGCGGTGCGGGGAGGTGCAGGGTGGCAAGGGCGGCGCCGTGCCCTTCGCCGGGGTCACCTTGCGCAGGTACATGCGCGTGCGCTCCTATTGTCCGCGCAACCTGACACCAACAACACAACCTGCTACGATACCAACAACCAGAATTAAACTTTAATAATATCTACAGTAAAGTTCACTTTTGCTAAGAACATTGTTGATGCGTTATTCTAACAAGTTCCAATTTTAAAAAACCAATTGCATTTTATAGGTGAGCGTGACAGGATAATTTAGGAAAGGAAGAGTGGTTTTAGAAGTTTTTTATTTAGTTTATTGTTTGCGAGCCGCTCCGCGCCGCGCATGCGATATCAGACTAATGTTTTTGCTTCACTTTTTGCAATGCTTTGTTTTGTGCGTTACTCGTACGCTATAACTATTGTATGATCGAGTATTAAATGTTTGATCGTTTCTGGTATAATTACGCACGTCTCGGTTTTTTATCGAATGTTTTAGTCTCTCACGATTCTCTCGGTTGTCGAGTTATTTCTTCCAAACTTGCCGACTTCAGAATAAAATTAAAGAGAAATATTACGCGATACTTAGAACTGAATGGATGACTCGGCCTGAATGAAATTTTCCTCTTGGTTTCACTTTCGTTGACTTTTTTCAGTGTGACAACGTGCGACTGGATGCATTTACCATGATTCATACTTTTAAAAGAAACTTAAAGAATTGTTGCTTATTTCATTTATGGTTTAAGCCAGTTACATAGGCATAATGTAAATAAATTAAACTTAACGTATGTTGTATGTGTATGCATTATTCGCTTGAAGTTTCAGTAAATTTATAGAAATTAGTATAACTTCTACTTTTATCTTCTATAGCAAGTTTCGAATGCCGCACGTAATATCTACAGTAACATATTTAAGCTTTTTTGATTTAATTGTTAGAGTTACCGATTTAATTATATTTACCTTACTTATCTTACATGACTGTAAATAGCGTTGTGGGCTGCATTATTTTAACGTGTTTTTAATAGTATCCCATTTTATACTATTATATATTGCAGCAGGGCCAGCATGGCCTTATCCCCGGGGGAATTCGAATCCCCTTGCCATGCTAGCCCTGCAGCTTGTGGCTTATCTCAATAAAAAAATCCTCAAATCGTCGTACTGTTGTAGTACTTTATTGCAAGTAGCTATCAGTGAACTGCCCTTCTAGACAAAATCCAATTTCTGTTTCCATTCACACTAACGCAAGTTCAAAATTTTTAGGAATGACATTTATTTATCCGCAACAAAGTTGTCATTCCCACACATTTTGAAGTTGCGTTAGCGTGAATGGAAATAGAAATGGATTTCGTCTAGGGGGCCAGAACGACTAAAGCAAGTCCTGTATTGTTTATTTCACAGGAGTCGTCGCCGACATTGACACTTGTATCGTTAAAGGTAAGAGTTACATTCAAGATTCACTATCTCATATCATCGTTTTGCCAGTGAAACAAATGATAACCTGCTGTAATTTTTACCACGTTTTCAACCAACTCCCAAAAACAAAGGAGGTTCTCAATTCGTCTGTATGTTTTTTTTTTGTGTATGTTACGCGATTACTCCGTCAATTCTGAACCGATTCGAATGATTATTTTTGTAATCGGTAGGGTACGTTTCCGAGGTGGTCCCATTGTAATTTCATCGAGATCTGATAAGTATCTCCAGAGATATGACGATAAACGTCTTAAAGTTGCTACTGAAATTGACTCGTGGAACATTGAAGTCGGTTGTTTTAGTTTTTAAACTATCTTAATTATTATTACGTCACTTTCTTGTTGTTTTGGGTGGAATCTAGCAACTCAAATGTTGAGCACTTCCCGATTAGCTATCCGGCTGAAATCTTCAGGGTAGCTCACAGCTTGACGACAATGAATTCTAAATACATATGTTAGCATGCAACGCCGCATGTAAAAATTATCTAATCTCGTGAAGGAAGTGAGATAGTTATTGATTTAAAACGGGAATTTAACGTGACTTACGCGATGTCGATATAGCGATCGACATATGTTTCAGCCTCATCCGGAGCGTCGGCGAGCGCCCCGCACTCAAGATCCTGAAGAAGGCCTCCGGATGAGGCCTAAACATATGTCGATCGCTATGTCGACATCGCGTAAGTCACGTTAAATTCCCGTTTTCAATCTATAAGTTTAAAATGAACGTGAGTTTTTATAATAAAAGAAGTGAGATAGAGCAAAAATACGTAGAACGTGGTGTTAAGGTTAATTTATTACGCGATTTAAATTTTTTTAAATGTTTTTTTTTATATCATGTACTGTTGGATTGAATTTGAGACATCTCACCTGTTGGTTTGAGTTATTAATATTTATTTGTTAGAGTTTCAAAGTTCAAAATACTCGCGGGTGGGAAGAGTTGCATACATGTTGTTGTGCATGATATATGTAGATGCAATGTCATCATTCACCATTGGTATCGGCTGTAGGCAGTATTGATTATTGTTAAACACAATCCAAATTGCATCGTACCGACGGGACTTGAACCCGCAACCTCCGGAATAACATGTTTCATGAATAACATTGTGTTTAACAATTTACTAAAAATAAAAAAGTGTGAAACACTTCAAAGACACATAATATTTGATTTACGCAGTGCAACATCTCTCGTCGGATTTGAAAACTGTAATGATTTCTTCCGAATGCTTAACTTATATAATAAGTAGTCATAGATGGGCGCCACCAATGCATAATTGGGTAAACAAATGCAATCCACTAATTTCGTCGTAATGATACTTTGCACCGTGGCTTAATTTGCAAAGCACCGGAAGATGTTATTCCGGAGGTTGCGGGTTCAAGTCCCGTCGGTACGATGAAATTTTGGATTGTGTTTAACAATTTACAAAAAATATAAAGTGTAAAACACTTCAAAGAAACATAATATTGATTATGTTATATGTACATATTAAGTTATTTCGAAGTTCTCCATTAATACGGATAAATTAATAACCAGGAATTTGTGAAAGAGTACATTTTTGATTGATTTTTACTTGCCTTCTTTTCCTTACGAATTAGTATTTAACTTTTTCTACAATATCAGTAAGTTTTTGAGTACATGTAAACGTAACTAATGTATCGTCTGAATATCATTCAAATCAGCATCAAATTTATTTGCAAACAACATCTCTCGTTTCACTGATCGTTCACAAAACGAAAACACCAGACTTTGAATGCCGCGCAAGTCAAATTAAGTACTACTTTGAAGGTGTTTTCTTTCCATATCTCTGGAGATACTTATCAGATAAAGTCATTTTTAGTAGCAAGATAGAGATGAAAATCTCGGTAAATTGTATAAGACAACTCTGTAGATACACAACCTATTTATGAGATATATTATCATTAAAATCGGTTAACGATTGGTGGAGAAATAGCGGCAAATACGCACAAAAATAAATAGATGAATTGATAACCTTCTCTTTTTTAGAAAGCGGTTACAATATACCTAGCTCAAATATGTGTCTTATTTGTGTTACATAAACTTCAAGCCTTTGGAATATTTACTGTTACATTTAATAATTAAATATTCAGGGCTAGTTTCACCGGATCCTGATAGCGCTAATATGACGTAATCTGACAGATTTTGACAGCTTTTGTTTGTATGGCGTCATGTGTCAGATAACTATCTAACGCTTAATCAGGAACCGGTGAAACTGGCCCAGAATGTCAGAATATTCCAGATCAATAGATACATATTATCACAAAATGAGTTTGTATATGTAATTCTTCAAAATTAAATTAAAAATATAAATTTATCTATTATTATATATTCATTTATTACAAAAGCTTCCAATTAGAACAAAGGAATAGATAATCACTAACAAACATATGCAATAAACAATAATTCATTATTAACCTGTGTTACAATTTATGCGCCATTAAGCCGCCATAAAAATGTACAATAAATATAATAATTTATCGGTCATAACACAACATACGTAAGTCTAGCACTAGCGTGAATTGAAACTTTATTCACGTATGCTCTCGAGATATTCAAAATGGTATTTACAAGTGAATAGTGAATGAGAAACAACAAATGAACACTATAAAACACAGATGTTAATGCTTTTTTGTTTGCAACCTACTTTATAATTTTATTAACCGACTTCACAAAAAAGGAGGAGGTTCTCAATTCGTCTGTATGTTTTTTTTTTTTTTTTTTTTTTTTTTTTTGTGTGTATGTTACGCGATTTCTCCATCAATTGTGAACGGATTCAAATGATTCTTTTTTTAATTGGTAGGATACGTTTCCGAGGTGGTCCCATTTTAATTTTATCGAGATCTGATTAGTATCACCAGAGATATGGAGATAAATACCCCAAACATAGGAGATTGTACTAGTTTTAGTAGAAAAGTCCCAAGAAGATTATACACAATGGAGGTTGCTATTGCATATAAGATATTCTTACGGTAACTGTGAGCGAGATAGAAATAAAGGTGGGGAAATTTTTTTTGTAATATCTTATAGGCAAGCGTTTGACCACTATCTCACCTGTTGCTAAGTGATGATGCGGTCGAAGATAGAGAAGTGGACTAGAATGGGAACTGGCTCTCAAGGATAGCTGCCGGAACACATTAGATGTTTGGCGACAGATTTTCTGACATGAGGGTGGTAGCTGACCAGGCGGACACTAGATATGTTCTACCACCATGCGGGGGTTATTGGTTTCTTAACGATGTTTTCCTTCACCGGAGGGCCACTGTGAGAAGCGCACATATATTTTTCGATAGAAAAATTCATTGGTGCACGGCGGTTTGAACTCGGTACCACGGCATCAAAGCCGACTGTTCTCCCAATTACGCCACCGGGCCCTCAATAAATAATTATATATTAATAATTATAATAAATAATTATGTATAAATATAAATAATTTGTCTTCACAGGAATGTTCTACCGGGCAAAGTCTTGTTAGAGTGCAAACTTTTTTAAACATACCTAATATTTTTTGACATGACATGACATTTGGCGAAGATGACGGCCATTTCAGTTCCGCGACACTGCATACATAATTAAATAACTCAGAATCATGAACGTACTTTGTACCAATCAACACAGCAAAAAAAATTATAAGCATAAAACCACATATTATATAATAGTTACTACGTAAATAATACTTTCCGTTGTTAGGTTGGCTACACAGTGCTTACATAATTCGGGTATCCACAATATAGGGAAGTGCCTCTTATAACGTAGTAGAGTGATTCAGTACCCTGTTGGCCATATGGCGGCAATTAATGTTAATAATCGCAAATAATACTTTTTTATATTCATTTTGGAATACAACTAGTCCGTGTTATAAAAGTATTTGGAATTATTGTAATAAAATAGACAATTAATTATCGTGTGTCAGATGCTTTTATTGCACAGGGCCATTTTGGACATTGTCCTATGAGACCTTGATGACATCATTATTACTAGTGAATATTTTCACTTTAGCGCGGCATTTAAAGTCAATTTTTTAGGGTTCCGAACCCAAAAGCTACCAAATGAACACTTTCTGAGACTTTGTTGTCTGTTCGTCCGTCCGTCCGTCCGTCCGTCCGTGTGTCTATATGTGCGCACTTTACAGATCTGTATCTTCTTAACCGTTATAGGTACACACTTGAAATTTTCAAAAAGTATATATCCGTCAGTGTATAACGGCCCAGACACGAAATTTAATAGATGCATGTAAATTCATTAAAACTTTTTTTGCACTAAAAAGGGTAAAATAAGTTATTTTTCAAAAAAAATAAAACCGACTTCATAACTACAAAAAGGCACTCAAAAGCGAAAAATAATTTACTTAAAATTATTATAAGCGTTACCCACGTCTCTATTTGAAGTCGGTGCCAGCCAAGTCTATTGGATATTAGATAGATGCTATGTATGTAGTAGTAGTAAGTAGGTACATGTAGGTTAGTAAGTAGGTAGATACATGTACTCGTAGGTATTATCTATCTACTACCTATTAGACTTGGCTGGCACCGACTTCAAATAGAGACGTGGGTAACGCTTATAATAATTTTAAGTAAATTATTTTTCGCTTTTGAGTGCCTTTTTGTAGTTATGAAGTCGGTTTTATTTTTTTTGAAAAATAACTTATTTTACACTACATAATATTTATTTACATTTAAATTTATAGATTTAAAACGGGAATTTAACGTGACTTACGAGATGTCGATATAGCGATACATTTAAATTACACATTTCAATGTCTGTCTGTCCGTGTGTCACCACCGATTTTCTCAGGAACGGGTGAACCTAGCAAGTTGAAATTTATACCAGACACTGAGATCTATAGTACGATAAAAAGATATGGGCAAATTTACATTTTCGCAAAAACTTGTAAGTACCAAAATTTACGTTAATTTTCAACTTTTTTATTTTTCGGGATTTTTCCTTTACTTGTGTTATAAGAGCTTGCTTTTAACATTTGACAGCAACACAAAACATTTCTAGGGCAACCGGAAGTACCCGTTGACCAGCACAAATAAAAGAAATGTTTTATTCCAAAAGATAAAAAAAGTTTAAAATTAAAGGGATCCCCTATACAATATACATACATAGTTTAGGCCAATTAAGGTAGACCTCTGAGTTATATAAGCGCTGATACGATTTAGAGGTCTAGCTTAATTGGTAATACCTACTTTGGTACCGAAGCCTCGGTGGGCGAGTCCAACTCGACTTGGCCGGTTTTTTTTTAAATTTATTTTATTATTTCACCTGATGTTAAGTGACGATGTGGTCGAAGATGTGCGCTTACCTAGAAAATACCTGTTCACTCGCGATTTGAATACCCCCGATCGTACTTTTCGGGAATCTCAGACTACGGCAAGGAATTCCATTCTTTAGCATACGTATCAGGTATGTTGAAGCAAATCATTTCGTATGGATCTTCCACCACAAAGCGATGGTGCACATCAGTACGTGTGGCTGTTCGATAGAAGACAGGGGATGACGGCACACTCTCTGAAATTCATGCGATAGAAAACTGATAAACTAGCGATAGAAAATCGATACAACTGTTTTGTTTTAGATTCAGACATTTGTTGTAGCTATAGAGCTATGCAAAAAGTTTCAGTATTCCAGCGCCTTAATTCACTAATCACCGAGATCCTTAGCGGAAGTGGTAACAGTGAAGTGAGCGCTGAACTTCTGACACTTCTGGCCTTAGTTCAACACGTCGTATTGATCATGTCTTTCTTGAGGATAACGGTGGCTAAGCTGGCAGGAGGGTATATCTATGCTGTAGCTAAATTGTACCGATTTGAAGTTAGTTTAAAATTCCACTAGATGCTGTATATATATTTTTTAATGATGTTGTGATATCCATTATATTAAGCGTCTATTTAAACTTTTATTTCTATACCTTAACTGAACGGACTAACTAACATAAAAATAAAACTAAATTATCAACCATTATTGTGGTTGGACGAAAAAAAGAAACATTTTTCAGTTTAAAATACTTTTCAATTTACAGGCTGTATGAAGGTATTAACGGGTGCATTTCAGTGACGCACAATATTCTGGAAATCAGAGCTTTTCGTGCTATGGTATCTGTAATAGAATAGGCAGACATCATCCCTTAACATCAGGCGAGACATCGACTGTCGTGTCACCTTCTAGCAGTGGGCGACCGAGCTTTTTTCGTTTATTTCGCGTTAAATCGCGTTTTGATAAAATACTCCTATAAAGGTAAACTTAAAATGCAAGACACTATCTAAATACAAAATGTTCTTTCAAATAGAGCAGTTTCTGAGATACGACTATTATCTATGTATCTAAATAAGACAAACAATGATCTCATGTATGTACGAGTAGTAAGTGCAAAAGTTGCAACTAAAACAAACACTTCAAAACTTTGAATCTATTCTCCAAGTGTGTTTATAATATGAAAACGCATACAAATACCTGTTCTATTTATATGCTGTTGCTGTTATAGTCCGGTAGTCGCATGGCGGCACGATCGCACGATTTATTTTAATTAAAAGCTCAGATGGTGAGACAGAATATATACTACTGATACTGCCATTCGTGGGTGGTGTTAGGGGCTTAATGACTGTAAGATGTTACTTTTTTATTTACGTATGAACCTACTATGCTTTAGCGGTGAGAGTATTTTTATTTTCTATATAATGTATGTAGTAACCGTTTGAGACGATGTGATTAGCTTTGTCATGTATTTATTAGTCAAATATTTTGCTACGTGTCACTTAAATACACTTACATCTTTACATAATATAATAATAATTATAATAGATTGAGACTCGCTTAACAAAGTGTGGTAATAATTGTTTATTTTTAGGATTCTGTCTTTCTATTAACATAATTTTAAGATTTTGTAACCTATTATTGTATGTTCGAAATGAACAAACTGTTGAGACATATTATGTATTTTAACTCCTTTTGCACACAGTTTTCACAATAAATATTATCTATTCTATTCTATTCTATACATTTATAGAAGGGGCTGACCATGGGTTGACGCAAATTGAAATATTTTTTCTATCAACAATTTTGGTAAAATTCCTGCACGACGCCAAGCTTCTTAGAAAACAGTGTTACCGAATTAAAAGGTGGCAACTCGCTATCATACAACATTCATCGCAATTAATTACTATTATATTATTTTTGAGCTGTTACTGGATAAGTACTAATGTGTTCCTAATTTTGCTACGGCACTGTAAACAAATAGCAAATAAAAAAAATGAAAGCTTAAGATTATGATTTTTGAAGTAGTTATCTCGCCGACTCGTGTTCTCTTTATTCATTGAATCGTTATTTCCTGTGGGTACTTACAAAAATAATATTCTCACTAACCAAGACATGACAAACTGAGCCGTCATGCTGTACGAGGTACGTGTTCATATAATAATAGATAAATTCGGTGGTTCTCGGAAGCTGTTCAAATTATTGCGTGAATAACGCGATCTCGGTGTGATGATACATTTTGTAACATTTGCGGTTTCACGGGTACTTAAAAAACACTACTTGTGCCCAACGGCTTCGGTCGCGTTATAATTAATTCTTTGTTTTATATTATCAACTCAGACAGAAAAAACCAGAAGGCTTCAACTCACCTAAAAGTGAAGCCACTAAAACTAATCTTAAATAGTGTAGTTCCTAGCCCCTTAGTCCCTCTGTGAACGTCTTTGCGTAGATAACGGTTTTATAAAAGTCTAATCGTGTATTTTAAAGCCATCTTGTACCGTTCCTACCTTTGAAAATTCTAACTGGCAACTTCACTCGGTTTAGAATAGAGGCGTGCGCGGATTTTCAGATCGGTTTTTAACCGACTTCAAAAAAAGGAGGAGGTTTCTCAATTCGACCGTATATATTTTTTTTTTTTTTTTTTTTTTTTTTTATGTTTGTTCGGGGATAACTTCGTCATTTATACACCGATTTTGATTATTCTTTTTTTGTTCGAAAGGAGATATCCCAAGTGTGGTACCATGGTAATTTTATTGAGGTCTGATAAGTATCTCCAGAGATATTGAGATAAACATCTCAAAATTGGTACTGAAAATGAACATTGAAGTCGGTTCTTTTTTAGTTTTTAAACGATATTATTGAACACGGAGCGTCGCTTTTACGGTTGGACGCAGTTTCTGGTTTATTCTGAGATTACCATAACAATACGTCTAATCGATGCAGTCGTTTAGTCGTGAAACCTACCAAACAGATCAATCAGATAGAGGAACGGAGACAGATATAGATGCAGCTTAAACAAATTAACTACAAAGACCGCTGAGATTTTTAGGGTTAACCTTTTAACTTTTTTTAATATGAGTATTTTTCTGACTATGGATTTATGGCAAATTAAAAACTATTTCAGTCAAATTATAATGTATATAAGTATAAAACAAAGTCACTCGCGCTGTCTGTACACTTAGATCTTTTAAACTACGCTACGGGTTTTAATGCCGTTTTCAACAATAGATAGAGTGATTCAAGAAGAAGGTTTATAACCAGGATTAAACGCGGGCAAAACAGCAGGTCGCAACTAATTTAATATTAAATAATTTGAGTGATTTTTGAGAAACCGAAATAAAATAAAGCGAAAAAAGTATTATAAATACATTAACCAGAATAGGGTTATGTTAACTAGAAGTGCTAGATTTTGAATACGTCTAACATAAAATAGTAATTAAGTGTAAACCGCATTTTCCCTAATAAATCAACGGGTATTTAAATGATCTCTGTGCTATAAGTTAGGTATTACTCACGTTTCCCGGAATAATGTGTGAGATTTCTCTATGCTAAGTAACAACTTAACAAGTACATCCGTGTCTTACTCATACAAATTTAAGTAATGACTAAGTACTGACTAAGTACCCTTTGTTAAGGACTTTATCAAAATGTTTAAATAAATTATCAATACCAATTTATATTGTGATATGTGATCATGTGATGTAATAGTGCTTTCGTTTCTTTTCGACCACTGGAAGGCGGACTCCTTTGTAATATTATTGTTTAAAATGCTTGCGTTTAAAATCTACAGAGTAACACAGATTAAGTTTTTTTTGTATAGGATAAGAAGACAAGCACTACGCTTGCCTGATGGTGAACAATGACGTCTACCTATCACAGAATGTTGCATGTTTCTGTACTGTACCAGTTACCTTGAAACAAATCTAAATATGTTAAGTCTAAGTATGCTCAACAATTGCACTGGACACATTGCCATTAATCGAAAAACATTCCTATTTCATGGCCGAATAACTAACAAAGTGGTGGTACCGCCCCAGGCGGACTAGCAGAAGTCCTACAGCTTAAAAAAGTTATTTGTAAAATTAAATAATTTGCACTGTACTTATTTAGTACACCATTGCTGCTATTGTAAGCAAGTTTTTCTAAACTGTCTGTACGAACGATACTGTATTTGCGAACAACGCACTAAGATTCAATAGACACTTTTTATTTCACGTTTCGACATCTTGCATTGCAATGACAGACAATATGATCTTCGAGTAGATCTGAAATAATCTAGGAGAGAAACGAATCATATAAGACTAATCTAACTGCGTCAAACTAAGCATACATGGATCCAGCGAGAATCTTAGCAACGGTCGAACAAGAGCTTTTGATACGAAGGCTGTCACCTGAATTGTATGCCGCATGAACTGTATGCTGCCCGCTCAGCATTACTGAAGCTCGTACGTAGCAGCAGGCATCGGTATCAGAGGGTCTCAGATCATAAAGGACGACGATGAATCAGGGTCCCTAACTCAGACAGGTATATAAGTGTAAGGCAATAAGGGTCCCTAATTAGAGAGCAAGAGAGGACCCGGTCTGCATCTATATGTGTACTGTAGCACAGAATACATAATAATTACTACATAACTGTAGTAACAATTAAGGAGTGACTCTGATTCAGTGTGGTGTAATACTCCTTAAAGCAACCTTGTTTGCTGTGATCTGTGCCGGGGATAGCGCTGAGTGCCATGTAAGTATCAATCGAAAACGAATCGTTTACTGCGATAAAGTCTTATAGTGTTTGCGGTTTTAAAGCTTGCTTAGGTAGTTATATTACACATTGTTAATTGCACGCAAGTTCGTCATCCTTGTACAGTGTACACATTTACGAGTACATAATACTTTACTCATGTGGTTACACATAGCACTTGTACTGCACGCAGTTTTTCGACATAATATGATGAGTCAGTGCTAGAATTATTATTTAAGATCGTTTAAAAATTAAAAGACCGAACTTCAAACGTCGCGCTAGTCAAAATAGCCAGCAGTAAGTAGCATGTCATCGAAGTATATAAATACATCGTAATACAAATATAGATATATTTAAAAGCGCTCGACCAATTGGATTTCCCACCTGGGAAACAAATAAAATAAAATATTTCCAAATCGGTTCAGGCATCTTCGAGTAATCGGTGTACATTAAAAAAAATCGACGAATTGAGAACCTCCTCCTTTATTGTCAAGTCGGTAATAAAGGGACATTCAACTATAGATTAGCGGTGTACTGCGACTTTTGTTCGTTATTTCGTTTTGTAAACTGCTTTATAGGACGTTACTACAAACACATGAGTAAGGAAACTGGAAGTTCCGTCTCTGTGCTACAAAGTTTCGATATTAGAACTAGTAAAAAAAACTAGAAAAGAAGAATTTTCAGGCTATATAATGTGAAATTGAAATTGACATTATGAAATTTGAATGTAATTGTTTCGAATTGTAATTGAAAATTGTTATGCTTAGAAATGTGTTTTAAAATTGTGTTTATGGATGTACAAAACCTGAACTAAATGAATTCAATATTTGAAATAAAATAATTAAGGCATTCAAATTTTACTATCTTTTGTCAAACTCTTGTCAAGTATAAATTGGGTTGCAATAAGCCTTTAGTGTCGTACGTACGTACTCCTTTCAGAAACCGTGCGTGAGCGTCTCAAATTAAAGTTAAATTTTAATTATTTACCAAGACGCCTACCTTATAAAGCCCAAGATAATTAATGTAAGCTGCAATCAAAATACCTTATTAGAGGATATAAAACGAGAAGTACCGCGGTCCGCGGCGGTGAGTGACTCAGATGTGATGCGCGTGCGCAGATCTTTGGTTATGTCTACTGCTGCGTATGCTGTGACGCGTGGATATACCGGATGAGAAGCGCGTCGTGCATGCCGATATCTATGCTTTAGAATCTATTAGATATGTCCGATTTTTTTATTTAGATTTTATTAAAACATGTTTGCAAGCTTATTCTTTTCCTTCTTCTTTGGTTTAAAGTTTGATATTTATGTATTTATATATACTTATATATGTATATACCTTAGGTGGATGCGTATATTGTATACCAATATATGTTATAATAATATGACTGTTTACATGATTAATTGTTAATTTTTGATATTTTTTATTGAATTTATATGTAAGTAATTGTTTTTTTTTATGTATACTAAACTCCCAATACAATGGATGTTGTTTTCGGAATAAACGAATATGAATATGAATACGATTTGTATGTCTGTTGTTGGCTCTTACTAGCCACGAATACTGTGAAATAATTTAGAGTTTGTACTAAATAGTAACTATTATAAAATAGTGTTTCACATTAAAGTTTGTAACGGTTATTATCACGTAAAAATTTTTTTTTACGGGAAAATTTACTCCGACCCGTTTCGAACATTCTTGAAGTTCATCATCTGGGAGTTTCGCCTACAAGCCCGTTCGCGATGCTCGGGCCTCGGCACGTAACAGGCCGACCCGAGCATCGCGAACGGGCTTGTAGGTATTACTCCCCGATGATGAACTTCAAGAATGTTCGAAACTGGTCGGAGTAAATTTTGCGGTAAATAAAAAAAAAAAAAAATTGTTTACGTGATAATAGCCGTTACAAACTTTAATATGTGTAACTTTCACGATAACTTTAATAATCAAATAGTGTTTCAGCTTACAGTTATGACCGACCTACGCACGTCGCAACAATGCCGACAAACACTCTACGTGTTTATGCAGAGCATTCTATTCATGCTCCTAATAGAAGAAGGGATAGAAAAACTCAACAAAAGTGTTAAAGTAAACCATGAGGTCATGATATTAGTTGAGTTAATGATAGAGTGGTATAATCCGAGTTCTGTGGTTAACGAATAACAAATTATGGTTGATACCTGACTAAACTACACTTCTAATTTCAAAAATAAATGTACACCTAAAATAAATAATATATTACTTATGCTGATGTCCGTGTCTAACCAATTCTTAGCTCTACACAACGACAAGAAAAGTCCCATCTTAAACATCTAGTAAAGTACGAGTCAAGTGTCTCTGTTACTAGAAATAGCCGCGAGTAGAATAGTGGGGGGAAGGGGATAAGGACTAGGGAGGGGGGGAAGGAGGGGACATTATACGCTTCCGTTGGGAAGCACGTGGTTAAAGTTTTTACTCAGTCTTTGTATGAGAACTGTATGAGTAATGTTAGTAAGAATCTGTAGCGACATCCTTTTGGAATTACAATTTGTTGATTTTTTCTTCTGTGCGAGATTGCTTGTGTGTTCTGAGGACAACAGGTGTTGTTGACCTTGATTGGTTAGTTTCTTATATCTGAGCGATCAGTCGACTGCCCAGGGCTTATAGCCAATGACTTTCAGCATGTAAAAAAAATTAAGAACGATAGGTATAATCTTTGATTTACTTTCGCGTATTAAAACTGAAAATTGATTCTCAAATGAAAATGAAGGGTGCGTATCGACCAGAGCTGTGCGTTGCGTGAGGAAATTATCAACCAATAATATGACTTTAATTTCTTTGCCTCGCTCAGCGCAGAAACAAACAAGCGAGGAATGTATTGCGATAAATATGTTGCAGGGATGTGTTGTGAGAAATTTTCATTATTTTATGAAGCAGATGCTCGCGCTGTCCCTGCGCCAACCACACGGCAACCTTTCTCATTTAATTTTATTTATTTATTGATAATTAGAACAGTTATTACCATTTACACTAATTAACACATTACATTGGATTCATAAAAAATATTATCGGCAAATAGTTCGCACGACCTCGCTCCGCTCATCAGCACACCGTTTCTCAGCTCCGCTGCACATCATTGCTGCGCTCATTTTCCACGCACATCTCGGTGGCAACGCTAACACAGTTTCAAAGCCTCGCTAAAGTTATCCTCGCTCCGCTCATTTTTCTAGCTCATCTCTGATGGAAAGGCAGCCTAAGCATTTATTCTATAATTACTTCATAAATAATTATCAAATTACTGTTGTCTGATCCCAGCTTGTTGTAATCGTTCGAGCCTATATAATAAAACACGTAAGTTAGTTACCTCGACTGCGTTACATTGACCAAGTTATTTCAAAACTAAACACATATAAATGTTCGTTTAACCTCTTACTCATTTATTTAGTTTGCAACATAAATATGAATGGACTGTTAGCTCCGTTACTTGAGATTGGCGGCGGTAGCGACTTCATAGATTCATATGATAAACATAATAAAATATACAAAATTATCTAAATAACGGCAGTCATATGTATTTATGAATAGTTTACGGCGCATTGCTGATGTAAATAGGCTAATTCAATAACAACTTCTATAACTGCATATCCGTATTTGGATATCATGAAGTGGAAAATCGTAATATATTTAAAGTAGAAAGTAATAAGTGGTTTATAAAATGGGAATGTAAATGTGCCCCGAAATTAAACGGCCAGATTCTCAACATTTTCTTTTGTGTTTATTCAAGAGTATGTTAGTTTTATACATGGCTATTTCTGTAATGGACGATTTTACATAATTGCTTTCTAGAGGTTTTAGTTCAATTGCATTTTTTCGTTTTCTCATGGCTTGGTATATTTTTCCTATTTATCTTAACACCAACAAACATTTTTGATTAGGAAAGTTTATTTAGGCGCCGATAATTTGTTTATCATATTGTGTCGTGTTCGTAACTCGTATAAAAATATTTTTGGGAATAGGTACACATATTTTATGAGTTGTAATGTAACCAATCTTTAGCTACTGTTACTGTCGTAAGCAAATAAATCTGACTACAACGATACGAAAACGAACTCAATGGTTACATTTTTATGAAAACCTTCGTTGTTTAGCCCTTTATCTCTTTCCTCACCAAAATTGTGTCCAAAGACGATCTTCAATCGAATTTTATTTAATTAATTAGACTATCTATTTCAACATCAACAGATTCATTTTGGATTTAGACAAGCACTGATAAGCATGTGATAATATGAAGCTAGCTCCAAGATTAGAAAAGGATGACGTGAAACGAGATTCATTTTTGCTTTCCTATCTGGTTTTATTCGTTATTTGGTCTTCTGTTGTGTATAAATCTTCTGTTAATATATATCACCTATGTATCTGCCTATATATACTTCATAATCATAAAGCTTCAAGAATGTTGCATGCATGTTTGTTTATATTCTAGAGCGGCACAGTTGAGCAACGATGCAGTATGTGAAATTCCGTAATGTTTATAAATTCGTGAAATGTCCGGCAAGTATGGTCGCGGGCGGCGCGGCGCGGACAGTGCGCATAATTCAGCGGATGTGGCAACCGTCACCGAAATAATGTGCGCGTGTGTGGGTTGGATGCACTCGTTGTTACACGGGGACGATGATGTTAGACGTTGAGGAGGTGGCTCTTTTTAAGGCTGCTGCTAATGGGCCATAAGCCACAGCAGGCTATAGCCACAAAACGCTGCACCTGACCTACATGCGGTATTTTTCTACATTGGTATGGTCTGTACCCCTAGAAAAAATCCAATTCCTGTTTCCATTCACGCTAACGCAAGTTCAAAACGTTCGGTATGACATTTATGTTTCTGCAACAAAGATGTCATTTCCATATATTTTTAAGTTGTGTTAGCGTGAATGGAAACAGAAATTGAATTTTGTCTGGGGGCCCTGGTAGCTGTTCACGCCTAGTGCCACGTACTGTTTCTTGCTTTGTTTCATCTTCAATTTTTCACAAGTAGCTATGACACGCTTTTACTTCTAAGAAGCTGAATTTTCAGGTGGCAACTTTTGTGACGTTTTGTGACTGTAGCACGTTGTCAAGGCTAATTTTGTTGCTTCTAGTATGTGACGGATTGTAAGACCTGCACTGATATTTAATTACTGACAAATATGACCTCAACTCTGCTCATTTACAAAGCAAAGTAAGGCTAATGTTACTGTTACATCGCTGCCAGTGATGAGAACGATTGATGATGCATACGATTGCAATGGAAGTGTATCAAAGTGAGTCATTATCATTCAATAAGAGTTCACACGTTCGTTGAATTTTGAACTGTTCAAATAAATCCCATGCTTGTATAGCGATCATAACATTTTGAAGCAAAAATGTTTAAACCAATTACTAACTTAAAAAAGACTTAGGAAAATGGAATGCTTGTTCAGTATTTAATAGTAGATATAAAATAGTTAATTAAACATTGATAAATAAACAATAAAATTGTTATTGTTTCTAAAGAACCTACATACGTACGTAAAACGTACCACCCAAAATACAAAAATAATTTTGAATAAAAATGCCATATCCGCAGCCCTATATTTGCCCTCATCCACTCAGTTTTATAATGTCTCAGTAAACTTTTATCTCTCTCTACGATTATTCAGAGAACGTTGAACGATATATTTACGCTTTACTTGAAACTCAGCTATTTCACCCACTGACTGCTTCATACAATGTGCTCGGTCGCGTTAGACTTGTATTACTGTGATTTATAAAACTGTGACTAGAGATTATATGATACTTGTGATACTATGTAAGTATCGATATCGGTTTTTACTTACTCTCGCGTCTTTATTTATTACTCCGATGTATGAAAGTATCATCGATATATTTAAAGACCAAGAATACATAAACATTAAAATATTGTATGTTTATACCTACCAAAAGAATGTAGATACTCCCAAACTAGTACGCCTCGTACTTGGTATTAAATCACACATCAATCGATGTTTGCATTAGGTGTGAACTTTAGTACCTATTATGTTAATTTAGGATTATTTTAAACACCAAGATCGCTATACATGTTTAACTAATCCTCTTTATCCCAAGATTGTCTGGAAGAGATCGCTTTAAGCAATTAGACCGCCTGTTGTGCCTGTTGCTTGTAAACTAATTTTAAGATTAATTTGTGAGTTGTCAAATAAGTGTAAATCTAAATGTGTCTATCTATCTAAATTCCCTTGTAGTACCTAAATAAGTATCTCTGGAACGCATCCCAAAAAGTACACGTAAAGTTTGTAACTACTTACTCTAAAAATACTAGTATACTTACTGCAGTAAAAACTAGTATAATATGCAGATCCGTACTCCGTACAAACACTCTAGTGTAATCCAAAGTTTTCCATTCCCTAACCATGGCGCCTACATAACGTCCAGTTCAAAGTATGGGTTTATTGGTGATTTGTCCCGTTATTGAAGTGGGTGACGGAATTAATGGCACGAGGTGAGAAAATATGGCTCAAACGGGAAACGAGATACATTATCTGACTCCACTAAGATTATAAATAGATAAGGTGCATGTACTAACGAACTCCATAAGTATCGTGATATCTGGGTAGAAAAGTAATGTGATTATACTGTTAAAAGTAACTGTGTTTGTTGGTTAATATGTTGTTAAACATGTATATACAGTATGTAACATATTTACCTACAACTTTTATAAAGTTTTAAAGATCTTTTTTTTTGGTTATGCTTTTCATATTTATATTTTTGATGGGATTGAATATAATTTAAGATCGTTTAATGACACATTAGTCAGATTTCAATTAAATTAAAATAGGAATACCTGGGAAGTATGTATACCCTTTTAAACAAAAGAATTTTCCGAATCGAGCCGGGCATCTTTGAATAATCGGTGAACATACATAAAAAACAGTGGAACATAGAACCTTTTTTTTGGAATTCGGTAAAAAATATAATAGAACGTTTATTATTGCACTGTGCACAAATTAGTACATGGGCAGTACATTGTATATTCTTTTACATGGATCCTATGTTATCTGCCATGTGTGAATGAACTGTTCTTTAGGGTTCCGTACCCAAAGGGTAAAACGGGACCCTATTACTAATACTCCGCTGTCCGTCTGTCTGTCTGTCTGTCTGTCTGTCTGTGTCTGTCTGTCTGTCCGTCTGTCACCAAGCTGTATCTCATGAACCGTGATAGTTAGACAGTTGAAATTTTCACAGATGATGTATTTTCTGTTGCCGCTATAACAACAAATACTAAAAACAGAATAAAGTTAAAAATAATATAGGGTCCCCATACAAAAAACGTTTTTTTTTCGCCATTTCCCGCCATCTATAAACGCTTAGGTAGGTAAACGTCCCATAGATGGCGTTATATTGAAATGTCGATCCCTAACACCTTTGTTAGACGGTAGAAGAAATAAAATGTTTATTAATTATTATTATTGCTGGCGAAAATTTGATAGTGGTATTTTTTGCTCGATCTTATAAAATACTGTAGTGTGGTACGGAACCCTACTAGTGCGAGTCCGACTTGCACTTGGCCAGTTTATTTTATTTCCGACGTGTTATGCATTGTTGTGGACACGTTCTTACTGCACAAGCTCTCTAAGGAAGTGCATTGGATATGCACGAAACCTAGCTCGAGGCAGTCTGATTGAGACATCCATGGTTAGACCACTATCTAGCCCGGTGGTAAGCAATGATATGGTCGAATATAGTTAACACGCTAGACCTAGAATGGTTTGACTCTCAAGAGCTGTGTGCTGCCGGAAAACCATAAGGTTATGGCGGCAGATTTTTTCTTCGATGTTAGTCAGCTACTTTTTGGTTAGCAAGTTAGGCGGAAAATCGATATAATGCTCCTGCCACCTGCGGTTAATGGTATATACGCAGAATATTTAAATATGAGCTAGATAGATAGATAATCTCTTTATTGTATACCAGAAAGAACCTTAATATCTAGACATAACAACCTAATTCGGTGATACAATCGGCGGTCTTATCGCATAGAGCGATCTCTTCCAGACAACCAAGTGTGGAGTAGTAACAAAAAACAAAGGGAGTTTGGCGATGGCGATTATTTATGTTAACTGGAAACTGCAATAAAATATTTATTTATTATTATAAGTAAAATACTAAATATACATATATGGACATACATACAAATACATATAAATTATATAAAATATATATACATATATTACATAAACATACTCATATAATTTTAAAATTTATTGAATACATAAATACTTTATAAATACAAATAAATACATACACATAGCTGAATACATTCACGTCTATAACAATGTGTGATCAGTAGAATTAGCATGTTTGGGACAAATAGTGCTTTTTAACTAAAGATTTAAATTGCAAGAGAGATTTAGCACGTCTAATATCTACAGGTAGCTCATTCCATAACCGAGCAGCATGCACTGTAAAGGATATTATATATTTTTATCATAAAGATATATATTAGCAAATTGGCACCTTGTTCTTTTTAATTAATTAATACTTACTTCTAAATGATATTATGACTGGTAGGTACTGGTTGTTTGATGTGATGAACATCACAAAACAAACAATAATATCACAGTCTATAGCATTAACGATGTAATATTAAAATAAACGTCGTCGCGTACACTTAGCTATATATATTTTTAACTAAGATAAACATCTCCCCACATTAAAATAATGTCGTAATGTTGCTTTTATTTCTGTTCGAGTGTAATCTGTCCCCAGTGGCCGCAATCACTGATTGGTACTCATCGAGATTACATACAAATTGGTTTGTTCATTTGTTTTTAGTTGATAGTTAGGTACAGTAGGTACTGGCTTGTGATCGGAGTACGTGATTAGGTTTATGCATTATATAGACACAAATATGTCATTGTATCTATTAAGTATCCACTACAACTTACAATTACACATACGTTTTTAACCGACGTCATAAAAAAGGAGGAGGTTGAGAACCTTCTCCTTTTTCCACTGTTTTTTTAATGTTTGTTCAAATTTTATCGAGATCTGATAATAATCTCCTGAGATATGCAGATAAACATCTTAAATTCGATATCGATGCATTTGTATACCTTGATGACATGATTAAGGCAACTGGCTATTTTGAATATCGCGGCATGTGAAGACAGTTTGTTTCGTTTTGTACGTTCGTAAATTATTTAATATGTATAGGTTAGCGTGTGACCACTATCTCGCCTGATAATATAATAAACGATGATGTGGTCAAAGATAGTGAACTAAACACACTAAACCTAGAACACTCTGACTCTCAAGGTCTATGTGCTTCTTGAACATATATATGTAATACATATACATAATGATAATGGTGTGGTGGTAGATTTTCTCCGTGAGTTACTTTTTGGTAGAAAGTCAGGCGGAACATCGATATGATATGTCCACCTGTGGATGACCCGTGCTAGGATTTAAACCCACGACTTCTCACTTAGAAGTCAAGCATCTATCATTTATGCCGACGCCAAAAAACACACTTTTCCAGACAAGCCCGATTTCATCTTCAACCGCATCGTCAGTTAACATCGGGCGAGTTAACGTTCCAGCGATTATCATTTCAATTATATTATACTGTATTATATTTAGATTGCCCGTAATATCTCTTCTAATTCTAAATAGCATGGAACAAAGCTCGAGGCCCCATGGGCGCGGGCGCAAGTCGCCTCGAATAAAATTGTGACAAATGTGAATTACGAGAAGTGTGCGTAATTCCTGTATTTATAGATCGTGTACTCGCATATGTTTGTGTACTTCTCACACAAATAGAATTATAATGTTGTTGTGTCTGGATGTTGGAGCAATCTGATCTGATACAAGTGCCTACACCAATGCTTGTGCGAGCTTTTGAGGAATTACGTACTGCCAATGAATGGAATGCTTTGCCGGTGTCTGTGTTTCCCGGTACCTACGACCTGAAGTTTTCAAATCGCAAAACAGAATCTTTTGGATAAGCGTGGTACATCGTCTTATCAACACATGTATAACACGGGTGAGATAGTGGTCAAACAATTGCTTATTGTTGTTAAAATCAGATCTTATTTTAAACATTATTTAGTTAGATCAATAAATGTAGCATTGGTAACTTCGGTTGTTAGTGCCTGTTCCCACAGTTCAACGGTCGATATTTTAATTACCAGTAACAGTACACTGACTACACAATACATCAAACTATTGATTTTATGATCTTCTTGATTGGCTTATAGATTCGCAATACAACAATTTGGCTCGGTTTAGTGCTGCTCGGGATTAGTTCGCGCAATTAGTGTGCTGTAAAAACTATGGTTGAAGTAACCAGCTTTTTGTTATAAGTTTTTGAGGTGCAGGTCAAGAGGCCTTGAGGCAATATTATTATTAATCGACTTCACAAAAAAGGAGGAGGTTCTCAATTCCTCAGTATGTTTTTTTTTGTGTATATTACGCGATTACTCCGTCAATTCTGAACCGATTTGAATTATTTTTATTTTTGTAATCGGTAGGGTACGTTTTAGAGGTGGTCCCATTGTAATTTCATAGAGATCTGATAAGTATCTCCAGAGATATGACGACAAAGCCCCGCGAGTCAATTTCAGTAGCTTCAGTCGGTAGTTTTAGTTTTTAAACTATCTTAATTATTTTAGACAAATTGGTTACAGTAGGTAGTACGGTCAGAAGGCAAAAGATTTAAAAAAAATCAAGCATTACATTGAGATGATAAAAGTACGTAGATAGATAAAGGATGATTTTTAATGAAATTAATGGCGAATTATTTAGAAATTGTGTACGCCAAATGACATAAAGCACTAAAAAAACAAATCTGGGTAAACATTAGGTATTGCTATCACGATAAAAAATAAGTTCAAAAACTGAATAAACCTGACTACTGAAAAATCACGCTCTAAAACGTATGAAATTTTATTTCCTTATCTTTCATAAGCAGCATAAGTATGTGAATAGTACATAAGTATATTTAAGTACTATTTTTGATTGTTTATAATATTCAGCGTATTTACAACCAATTTTATATGTTAAAATGAAACCAGAACACCTCTGCAGATACTCCACGTCTCACAGACTGATATTAATAGTAGATACAATAAACCGAGTTACAGGCCATACAAATAACACATTTTATTACAATCCTTGTTTATATCATAGATTTATTGAACCTAACTCCGTTAATTGGTTTGTGCATGTCAGTTATTTTCGGGTCCATTTTGTAATTTGTTTTATTGTGGCGGGCAAATTGACGTTGTAAAGTACTTATTGCAAATCAATTGAAATGAATAATTTAATTGTTACTAATAATTGGAATTGATTTTATTCGCGCATTGGTGATTAAAGATACTGTTTAGAGAATGTAGATATTTGACGCTACCATTGCGATTCCAAGGCAATGGATTTCAGAAAGTTTTATCAAAACACGGGATGCAAAGAAATGCTGTTAAGATTTGACTTATATTTTTCAAGACAATTCAATAAAACAGCTACGCCACCTCGACAAAACTTTACAAAATTGTTATTATGCTATTCCAGTTTGTACCATGCAATCGTGAAGCGGAACAGCCCACGCCATCGCACAACGATCAACCCTCGAACTATAAAAGTACGTGGAAATGATTTTCCCCGAACAGCCAATATGCGGTCGGTAACTAGTGGCGAAAGTCATAAACATTAATGAAAAATCCCCAGTAATTTGGACACTTGCACGTGCGTTAAGGGCCGATTCCGGCGATGTCGGCGCCTCGCGTGTTGGGCCCTTAATTGCCGAACTCGGTACCACTGTGTTTTACGCGAGTTTGGTGCCAACTACTCGGTTATACTCGTCCCAGTGCTCGTTTGTGCGTTCCAGTTGCTTACACACTGGATGTAGTGGCCTTGAATGAAGCAAGGTTTTTTCTTATATCGTATAGGCTAGCATATGACCACTATCTCCTCTCTAACTCCCTATCACCTGATGGTTAGGGATGGTACGGTCAAGGATGGGAGCACGCCTGGCCTAGAATTAGAACTGGCTTTAAAATACAGTGACAGTTGTATTTTAAAGATTACACATTAGATGTTTGGCGTGAGATTTTTCAACTTGAAGGTGGTAGCTGGCCAGGCTGCCACTAGACGGTGTTCTACCGCCATGTTGGGGGTTTCTTATTGATGTGTTTCCTTTACTGAAGAGCCACTGTGAAATACACACATTAATTTATTTCTTTTCGTCGAAAATGGTGAACACGCTAGGCCTAGAATGCTCTGATAATACCCCTACCACCTGTAGGTGATTCCTTAGATTAAGATTGAAATTGGCAATTGAAATAACAACGATGCCACATTAGTTACACCTACGTTAGTCTATATCTACTACTTCTTCTATATCTATATCAATATTTCCCAAAATAAACAATCTCAAGTCTCACGTAAACAGTTTAATCTTATTAGCTATTATGTAATGTTCTAAATCATCTGTACCCACATTTTTATTTCGTTCAGTTTGATTTATAGTACAAGAGGATTTATTAAATTGCTGGATGCAATAATTTTGACATAATGGCATATTTGTTATTATTTAACTGATTTTATGTAGGTAATACTAACATGAGCTATTAGCTAAGTAATAAGAAGACAGAAACCGGCGAAACTGGCCCTAAATATATAATACTACAAGTAAATGTATGTTTAAGTGATAGAACTCTTTACTTCTCGAGACAATAATATTAAATACAAATACGTTTTAGTATTGTAAAATGACTCGCCCGTGTTGCTTTCTCGTTCTAAACTACACAAGTCAAAGTGCGTGCTTCCAATGCTTACATGACTAAGTCGGTACGGAATTGTGTGAAATAGATACAGGTCTCACCTCTACTTGGAGGTTGTATACCATCACAAATGGACTAATAAACTTGAAGATATTATTGTCTTTTTATTGCTTAGCGTTTTTGGTGTGTTCAAGGCTTTTGTTGTGAGTTGTTTTGTGTTGCCACGATTTCCTTTGTAGAGACATCGACCTCAAAATACTCTGATTTATAAATTACAACGTTACCTACACGTAAGTCTGTAACTTCATTTAAATATCGCAGACTTCGTATGAATATGAACATACACAATGACGAGCGTGTTTCATTATTCTCGTGCAAAGTGTTGTGAGGCGGGCAATCCGACCAGATGCACTACAAAATGGCGCAATTAAATTTAATAGTATTTATATCGCTTCAGGTGTTGTAATAACTAAGTTTCAATAACACATATAGATTGAAGAGTAACAATAAAATTATCGGCTATGAACATAAACTAAAATGCATACGAGCGCATAAAAATACGCTGTATGAGAGTTTTGAGGGCCCAGTGGCGCATTCGACGCTAGAGGTAGAGAGTTCAATCTCCGCCGTGCACCAATGGATTTTCCATCGAAAAATGTATGTGCACATCTCACAGTGGCCCATCTGTGAAGGAAAACATCATTACCCCCAACCCCCGCATGGTGGTAGGACACTAACTAGTGTCCACCTAGCCAGCTACCACCGTCAAGTTGGAAAATCTGTCACTTAACATCTAATGTGTTCCGGCAGCTGTCCTTGAGAGCCAGTTTCCATTCTTGTCCTACCGTGCTACCATCCTAGACTACACCATCACTTACCAACCAAGAGGTGAGATAGTTGCCAAACGCTAGCCTATACGACAAAAAAAAACGAGAAACGTAACAATGGAAATGGAAATAGCCATAGTTAGGTGCGTACTGAATTAAAAGTAAAAAGCGTTCGGAACCGTTGATGGCAACAATTATTCAAAGGAAGTTGAAATAAGTTGCGAGGTGCGGTCGAGCCGGGTCGCGTCGCGTGCCGACCGCCTTCACGCGATGCCGCAGCTCACACGGTTTACATTAACATCCCTTACTGTCTTCGCGAAGTACGAACACCGCCACTAACTAAAGTGGTAATGTACGACGCTCGACACGATAAATCCCATTTTTCGGATAGTTTTGACAGAGAGACAGGTGTTAAATTTATTTCAGTTGGAGGGAAGTTTTAGCGTGTTAATGTCGGTAACGACGCGATCGTATCTACGCTGCGGTGAGTACTGAAGCGCCTTTCGTGATGCCTTATGGAGTTTGTGCCGTACAAATGATAATTTTATGAAAATATCACGATTTTTCATTGACGGAGTGGCGGGCGAAGAGGGCTTGATATATATTGTTCGTTGCATGCCACCTTAGCTTGCGAAGAATAAGTGTGCACTAAAAGTCATTTACCATCGGTGGTGGCATGGAATAAATAGCAGTACTACGAAGGTGGTTTGCCTTATTAATAGTATAATTCAACGAGCGATCACCTTACAAAGTAAATATTTATCTTAGCATATGCAATTATTTCTCGAACAGTCCAGGAAAAACAACCAAAACTCTGAATTAAATCGATCCACCTAATCCTTGCTCTGAGAGGCCATTAGTCTCATCAAGAAAAACTCCGTAATACGGAAACGCGACACGTCCCGTTTCCAAAAACGCACTACAAACTACATTTAAACCTCTCGAGGTGAACGCACTCTCATTAAAGGGCCGCTGGATTTAACTATCCGATTGCAACCATCGCCGGCTCCGTTGATACTTCTCCCTGCGAGATGTGAAGCGAAGGAGCAGTGTATGCGTGCGCGTGTCACATTACGTCCGGAGCGCGGCCCTTATTTTTATTTTGTCAAATTGTAAGCTGAAATAAAACGGGAGTGTGTAATAAAAATACCATTGGTACTGTTATTGCAGCGAGACGGAAATAGTGTCGTGCGCCCTCGCCTGAAGGGAAACGTAACTGAGTCACTTGGTAGCTACTGTTGCTACTCTAGCCGCGACGGTGGACGGTCGACGGTCGGCGGTTACTGTCGCCGCTGTACTTCGGAATATAAATAGAGATATTGATCGTAGGTGTTGCGGAGATCGTAATGGTGTAAATGTTTCAACACATGGACGCGATTGTACAGCGGATGTCATTTCGGTTTTAAGAATAGGCCTGTCGTTTTGGTATCTACCTGAGAGATAATGTTATGTTTACAGATTTTTAGTGAATTGTGTGAATAATTCATTATCTAACTAAGACTAACTAACAATCTAAGGCTAGATCTAGGTAGAAGATCTATTTGGGATCGTAAAGAAATGATGAATGACAGAGTCAAGTAATCCTAGTTATTGTGTGGTCAGTGGTTCCACAACCCACTTGGTTGTAAATGCACGTCGGGTGTAAGTCAATTAAATGCACCATTTACATATAAGAGATAATTGTTATATAATAACTATTAATACATAAATATACTTACTGAGTTGATTTTCGATAATAGATTTTATTATAAATGTATATTGTTGAGTAACGAGAATTTCATTACTCAGGATCTACTAAACTAACTAAATACCATAAAACGACGACAATCTAATATATTTAGTTGGATTTTGGTTTAGTAATGTTAAGTCATGATTATGAGTTGTGAGTCTTGCACATCCTGTTATTTCACCAGCCACTTTGCTCTTCAAACTGAATCAACGTTTCTTTTCATAATAACTGTAAATTTATACGTCTTTGAGAGCCCCGATGGAGTAAAGGATAGATGGCGTGATTTCTAAACGAGAGGTAGCCGGTTCAATTTCTAGCACGGGTTTTCTTCCACAGCTGGTAGGTACATATTATGACGTATACCAATGTTCCGCCTGACTTGCTACCAAAAAGTAGCTTACCACTATCGAGGAGAAAATCTGCCGCCATAACCTTACGGTGTTCCGGCACACACAACCCTTGAGAGTCAGAGTATTCTAGGTCAAGCGTGTTCACTATCTTCGACCACATCATCGCTTATCACCAGGCGAGATAGTGATCAAATGCTAGCCTATAAAATGTAAAAATAACACTACCGCAAGTATATCAGCAGTCCTCCTACCACTATGACATTATAACACATGACTCAAAAACTAATCGCTATCTGTAAACACAAGCAAAACCCGTGAAACCATACATACATGTTATCCGCTAATACAATGGGTAATAAACAGACAATAATGACACAGTAACGGGTCTGTTTTCTCATTAGAGAGGTAGTTAGAGTGGCCGCCCGCCCACGGCCCCGCCTTCGCCGCGCCGGCGCGGGAAAACAACGGAAGCTGCGCGGGCGCCGACCAAACCACTGGTCATTATTATAGGGAAAATATAGAGTTATGCACATTTTTTAACATAAAAGTTAATTAAAGCTTCTGCTACGAGTGTATTGCACCGTAATATTAAGAATTAATATTACGCTATTTTTATATTATTTTTAAATTGATATCATTTTAGTATTGTTTGTGTAGCAAAATCGGTCATTGCAGGTCTCCTAATAGTTAATACTTCATAGAGGTCTAGAGATATTCTAAAACATTTTATAGAAGAAATAAAAATACAATAAATCGATAGAAATTTAGATCGTAAACACGCTAGGCCTAGAATGGTCTGACTCTCAAAGGCTGTGTGCTGTCGGAACACCGTAAGGTTATGGCGGCAGATTTTCTCTTTGATGGTGGTAAGCTACTAAGCAGCAAGTCAGGCGGAGCAACGATATAATGCTTCCTTACTTGTGGAAGTTATTACGGTATTTTGGATATGAATCAAAAGTTTGCTTAGCTTATCCAGAAATATTCATCAAACACCTATTTTTAACAAGCGAATGTTGTCATCTTCTGATCTGATCTTTACAACTTCTCTGAAGGTTCATAACCCTTCCTTATATACACAGAGATAAGAACATTTTAATCTAGTCAAATTATAGCGGATGTTGAAATACCCCGCCAATTTATTGTAAAACTTTTAAATACTACTCGAATATAATTCCAAAAAGACTGCAGAGGAAAACGTTTTCTCTTTCTATATTAGAATTGAATGTATAAATCCATCGTAAACCAAACTAATTCCAAGCAGCGGGTGCATATCAAACGTAAGTGTGAGCTGCAATCCAAAGTTATACAAATATGTCGTCGGGTGAACGACATCGGGCTATTTCTAACGCAATTAGACAAGCCAAAAGGAAGGACTCGGATGTACCTACTTGGGAATGTATATGTCGTAATATTTTGTCGTGCTGCGGACTCTTTGGAACTAAATAAGTGGGAGCTAGTCTCGAAGATAGCCAAGATTTGTTCTCATCGCTAGTAATGTTTGCTGTTGAGCTAGGTTTCGGCCGTGGTTCGTATCGACGTATCGAGGCAGTGAACGTTGATACCTGGTCGATACATGTGGTGGTCTTGCATGTACCTTATCCAGACTGAATATTAAAGAAACTTTTGTAACTCCGTCACTCTGTCTGTTTGTTACCTGATCACGCCTAAATGGACGATCTGATCTTACAAAAATTTAACGCGGAGATACTTTATTTATAGCATGAGAATGAACATAGGCTTCTGTTTGTGAAAATTAAATCATTATTTTTACTCATAACTTAAATAACTCATATCGCACAAATGTTGTTGGGGATGTAAGGGAGTACAAATATCACCTGAGAGCTCCCATGCCAACCTCACCTGCCTGTGGTGCATCCTACTGACCAACGAATGACGCTCTGGCGACCGACAAATGGTGGTATAATATAACCATTTCAAAATTATGGCGTAGCTACTACATGCCGGTACTAATACTACATGCCGGTGGCAGGCAGCAGCGTGACTAATGCGAGAAGCTACGTCCTGCGATCGCCAACGCGCCTGCCCTGTGTGGCGATTAGGGCATATCCCTCCCTGTGATGGAAAGTCACAAAAAGAGCCGAATATTGGGCTCAGTGGCGCATCTTGGGAGAAACCTGCGTCCAGTAGTGGACTGATACCGGCTGATGATGATGATGATGCACAAATGTTGATTGACAGAGCCTTACAATGATAAAATTCTTCATGTGAACGAAGGCTATCGGCTAGTTATTATATTATGTGCATAGGCAATTTTATACGTGCCTATACAAAACAAATGACGTACAGGTAAAATGGTCAAAACCATGCATTTAGCAATCTCAATAATAATCTATCAACAGAGAGATCCCCCCACCGGGCGCCACTGGGCACAGCGCCAGAAACGTACTACAAAATATACTGTTTTCCTCAATCGTACTGAAAATATTTAATTTGACGTTATTTGTTGCGCAAAAAACATTCTTGTAGCCACCACAGCAACTCTCACGAGTTTGTTAATAATCTGGCGGCGTGCCAACTAAAATAAACGAATCATAACTATTTAATAAAGTTTCATTCATTGATGGCACTTGATAGATGTGTTTGTCTCGTAAGCTTGTATTCAGAAACGTAAACCTCGTTTTTTGAGTTCATTAACAAATCTTTGTAATATTATTATTGTAAACTAGCCTTTGAAATTGATACTTACATTTTTACTGTTGACAACTACGCTCATAAAAATATTATTTGTGACATCATTTTTTTCGTTTCGAATAATTTTTTAAAAGTTGTTTTATTACGACGAAACAACACGAACTTACATTTTTTTTATGTAATCATTTTAATGTTTTTAATTTTTTCATAGCTTAGTTTGTGGTGACCTGTGTCGCCATCTACAAATTTTCACTTATGTGGAACTAAACATCGCAACAGCGCCATCTAGTTTCTAAGCTCTTCACTAAAATAACGAAAGCTGTGAGATAGAATAACCCATCCATGACGCTTTTAGCTACGTTAGGGTAATAATATAACCTCACAGAACCGTATTGTTGGTCTCCTGTTCCAGTAGATGGAGCTGACAAGCAAAGTATGAACTTTCAATTGAGTCATAAAAAATTTGATGGGGCAAGTAGAATGTATGAAATTCATACTTGCCTTTCACATAATATTATGTACATAGAAACTGATTTGTCCACGGCACCATCGAAAGCCCGTGGTGTATTGGACGATAATATTTGTCTCTGCTTTTGTCTTTTTTGCGTCTCAAATATAAAAAATACGCAATTTAAAGTTTTCTATTGTAGTCTGTCTGCTATAACGACCTGCTCGATACCGACATCAGATCGAACGAAACCAATACAAATTTTAAAATTGAATGATTGGTAATAAAAATAGACTATTAAAATTAATAATTTATGTGATGACAAGCTTGATATTTTTTACTATATTATCAATAAAAGGAGTAATAATTGAACTTACGATACGGTTACTGAACTGCGCTCGAAATAATCCACTAACCCTCAAATAGTAGACACATAAATTAACTAGCTTTCAAGAACATTGTCTCACCTCAGCGAGTTTTCAAACAATAGGTTGCCAGCCAGACAGATCAATGTCGCGACGCGGAACTGTCTCCTCAAGACTGATCTATAAATCGCTTCATTTACTCACACTGGCTTTTCAAATATGAACTCTATAAGTTTTAACATAGAGATCATTACAAGGAAGCTGTATGTTTGTGATTTGTGGTCTTGTGGGTTCCAGCAAAAGGGAATCCGCTGCAGTTACGACGGAAAATCGCCACTCCCGTCTCGTATTATCTCGTATGGTAAATTGTTTTGTGGCAATTTTATATGTATCATATTTTTTGTTCTAAAACTTGCCTAATACAATAAACGCCGGAGTAATGTTTTTTCGTGGTGTCTGTGTATAGATATGATGTTGACTGATTTCACTGTTATAATTTCATACTTTCGAGACACAAAAATGTTACTGTAAGCTTCCACAATAAGTTACTGCAGGAATTAAATGCCGATCTTACTTTACACATTGAAAGAAAACAGCTGAGCTAATGATCTGATGATGTAGATGTTTCATCAAACTGCTGATTAGATACAGATTGCTTACAATCAAGTGATCCGTTTGAAAATAAGCAAAACTTTGGTGAATTCACTATAAAATGAAAGTTACTTATTGTTAGCGAGTAAGTACATCAATTTGACAGAAACATTTACAATCGACAAACAACAAAAAACATACCAATTGACATCTTTACAATTTTTTTTACACAAACAAGCTAATAGCGTAGCGAAATCCGAGGTCAGTGGTATAAAGCTTTTTAATAAGAAAATTGTGTATATCCTGCCGACACCCCCTCTTCTACCTGGGGTGTGATGACAAGGAGACCACAACCCATGCAGTTGCAGCGTCCACAGTCGATGTACTCAGTTCAGTCTGTCGTCACTCCCGTGCGCGGTATTTTTAGCGCAAGCCAGTGCGCCCGCGCCGCGCCACTAAACACTGTGTTACTGTGTGAATTGTGGAATTGTGGACAGGACCCTGTGATAACAGTGACATGTGGCTCTTATGACGAAGGCTGTGAGGATGGACCACTTGAGGCGGCAGCGGTTCCGCTTCGCCAAGAGACGGGTATGGCTTCGATTTCTTCCTCGTAGGTTATGTCAATGTACCACTAACTGCTATCATCTGTTTAGGTCTTCTTATTAGACAAAAAGAACATGAGCTTTGTCTCCATTTGAACCTGGGATTTGGACATTTAATTAAAAGATTAGAATCGTTTTGTTTTGATATCAAAACCATTACAAATTGTGTCAATATTTTTTAGTTTTTAAACCAATTCACTATCTGTAGACAACTAATGATAGTAATGTGGTTTTTAGAGCGTTTCATTCATCCCTGAAGCTTCGAAAAAAGTCTGCTTTAGTGGTGACAATCATCAGCGGTAACCGACTCAGTATTTATCACGAATGTTTTCAGTTTTAGACAGTGTTGTATGATCGATAAGGTCGATGTTTGCCCGCGTGGCATTGCCAGCTGGTAAACAGAAGGCCAGAGACAAACAATCTGGGCATCACGTGGAGCGTTCCTCTATATTATAATGACAGTTTGGCTTGTAGTGGTGCTGATGGCTTGTGCTTTGTATTGTAATCACTTCGGCCAATATCGGCCGCTGAATTGCTGAATTTATCATTTGAGTTTTCTAACTTTGTGTCACACAAAAATCTAAAAATACAGTCACAATGTTACACTTTCTGTATTGTACTCTGTGGTACGTTTTACTTAAACTATTCGTGGAAATGGAGGTTTAGGCTCTAATAACAATTCTATCGTCAATGTTAAGTTTTAATTTCAACTTTATTATTATACTAGCAGCCCGCCCCGGCTTCGCACGGGTAGAACAAATATGCCTACAAAATTTGCATCAGTTTGTTGCATCGAATATAAAATATGAACATATTTAACAACCATCGTCATATTTCATCCAATTTACACAAAACCTTAACGAATTATGCACCTAAACCTTCCTCATAAACACTCTGGCTATTGGTGAAAACCGCATGATAATCCGTTCAGTAGCTATTGAGATTATTGCGAACAGACAGACAGACGCAGTGATGAACTTTGTTTTATAATACTTACGTATTGATATTGGACGGCCCTTTGGCGTAAAGGATAGTTACCCTGATTCTGACCCGACAGTCGTTGGTTCTAATCCTAGCTATATACCTACCAATGAAAGTTTTATGTGCATTCATGAATCATGAGTTTTCGTACAGTGGTAGTGGAATCATTAAATCTACCAAAAAGTAGCTTACCACCAAGGAGTACATCTGCCGCCGTAACCTTACGGCGTTTTTGTTTTTATTATTGATAGTTTTTTTTTGTTTGATAGATGTCTTCATCGAGAGTTTTCTTAGCTTTGATTCATGAAAATTCGTTCAATCGTTATAAAATTATGAGCTTTTTTCTAGTTAATTGCGCTATGAAATCAACTTTCATAGGTCTGATAAATTCGAAAATCTTCTTCTTCAACGATATTGTAAGAACATGGAAGCCTCCTAGACTCTACAGAATACTCAAATCCTCACCAACTTACAGCTCAGATTTTAAATGTCGTGTTTAGAGTCATTGGAAAAAACTATTATACATAGATCAGTCGGGGTGGTTTAAAATATTATATTATATTATTATATATATAGATGAATATGATTTTATACAAAAGATCATATTATTATACTATATTGACTTTAAATTGATTGTGATCGGTGGGGATCTACAGCATAGCTAAGCTTATAATAATATTTTCGTAGTAACTATGACCTAATCTGTGGTTTCACTGCAAATATTTTATTAATTTTGCGATGCGTGTTTGTGAAATTCGTGATATCTTCTAGAGTTTTCATTTGAATTATATACTGTAAAGGACAATTTTAATCTATAATAAGTGGCCAAGCTAATTAACTATATAATTATTTGGATAAGGATTAATACTATATACTTGAAAATAGCCTTGGAAGTTATGTAATATTTTTTAACAAAAATTTTAAGATTAAAATGGTTACTGTGAGTCAACCTTAAGAGATAGACATATACTGCCGCGAACTTTTTTGTAGGTCTTATTAAGTTGTACAACTCTTGCATAGAAAATATTCTTCTATCTATTTTCAATTAAGCAGCGTTCGTAAGAAACGTGTTTTTTCGACCGTTTATTTGCCGACTTAGGTTGCAAATTAGGTCTCCACGAATGTACTTTTGATTTAAACGGGATAATATATAGCCTATTTTCATTCCGAAAGTCCATTCTATGTATTAGTGAAAGAATTTTTTTAATCGGTTCAGTAGCTTTTGAGCTTACTCATTACAAACATACAAATATACAAATATACAAAAATACAAATGTTCTCTCTTTATAATATTATAGTATAGAAGAGTAGTAATATTATAAATGATTCAGTATTGTATGTGAAATTCAGGTTGTTTGTCTGTTTGTGATCTCTTCATGGTTAAACGGCTTGACCGATTTAGAAGAAATGTTGCACAGTAATAGCCAGTATGGTGAAATAAGACATAAGCATAAAAAATACAAATAATGTTTGTAGATGCGATATATTTATTTTCTTTGACCCACATACGCTTCTTTCAGTAAACACCTACCCTGGAAGCTGTTAAACTACTATAAACGGTTAAAAAGGTCGTAGGGGACGTATTTTTTTCGATGAATGATACGTGACTCACTTCTACAAATGTGTTTTATTGCTGGATTCTGGATAGTAGAGGTTACTCATCGATCGCGGAACCTGTAGGTGTTTAAAAGTTTAACATTATTGCACGCAGCTGGTTACTATACAAGTAGATATATAGGTATATATTTTATAACATATTTTATATTCTAGCGTTTGACCATTATCTAGCCTGGTGGTGAGCGATGACGTGGTTGAAAATGGTGAACACGCTAGGGCTAGAATACTCTTGCCTCTCAAGGGCTGTGTGCTGCCGGAACACCGTAAGGTTATGGCTGCGGATTTTTTCTTTGGTGGTGTTAATCTACTTCTTGGTAGCAAGTCAGGTGGATTATAGATATAATATTTTCGTTCCACCTATGGTAAATATGTAAATATGTTCATCTGGTCCCTCATAACGTAAGCTTATGCTTTATTATAATTTGACAAATGACCTATTGTTTGAAGCGTTTTGATTGTTCGCTGGTATGGGTGGTATTGGTATGTTATTATCTTTTTTCACATTAAATAGAATATGGTGCCCTCTAGAAGACATTAAGTCATGATCTAAAAGAGTAAAATTTGATAATTTAGCTGTCCTGGCACATAATAATTAATAGTACTAGCCGTTGGGTATAATGTAAAAGAGCTTCATTGAGACATTTCAAAAAATATATATTGTAAGCTGTTTGTTCTCAGCTTTGCTAACATGCAGCTGATAAATAAGAATAATTTCTAAAATTAAAATGTGATTTTTCAAATGTCAGGTTTTAGTTTCTGAACTCACTTTTTGTCACACGTTGGCTGGAAGGTCTACTAATTATGCCGTACAAAAATAGGCCAAGACATGGCCCTTGCCTCGCTTGAACTGAGGCATGCAACCATAGAACAAGAGAACTACCACTTCTCTTGATTTGAACACGCAACATATGAACAAAGCATTTATCCAAACTATCACGC
This sequence comes from Cabera pusaria, assembly GCA_954871355.1. Taxonomy (NCBI): domain Eukaryota; kingdom Metazoa; phylum Arthropoda; class Insecta; order Lepidoptera; family Geometridae; genus Cabera; species Cabera pusaria. The sequence goes on from OX940887.1 coordinate 29,264,447, forward strand.
ATGATGTTCGCATCACTTACAAATAATCAGTAAAACGTTATGGCTCCAATAAAACAATATAAAAAGATATAAACAATAACAGCTGTGGCGTTCAAATTGCCGAATGCATCTGAATGTCTTACCAAAGGTACATTAAATTCACTACGACCTTCAATGTTATTTTGATAAATTTGGACAAATTAACGAAGTGATTAGTACTTTATATAGCGGATGATTACCTACTATATAGCGGAATAGTATAGCGTAGTCTAAAATGCGCTTTATGGAAGGAGATGCAGCTAGACAGTTCATTTTGCATCTGTTTTCTTACCAACGATTATATCTCGAAATTCATCGTTTTTCATGAAGAGACTACCGGCCCAGGCCTCACAGTGAGTAATATATATACGGCGTCCACGGAGTCTGGGGCATGCGTGGCAAACCGAGGCGCATGCCACATAACGTCGTATGCAACGTAACTGTATATACAAAAACATTGCAGATATTTTAGTGTTTTTAACCGACTTCACAAAAAAGGAGGACGTTCTCAATTCGTCTGTATTTTTTTTGGTGTGTATGTTACGCGATTACTTCGTCAATTGTGAACGGATTCAAATGATTGTGTGCGCGCGCTCCACACGTTAACACGCGATTCCGTGTCGATACGTTTTAAAATTGCAATAATGGCTCCAAAAGCCGCAGATCCGACTCTAAGTGAAGTGTTAAAAGTTGTGAACGACTTGACTTCTAAGGTACGTAACCTGGAAGTCATTGTAACCAATCAAACTGCCCTAATAACGATTCTATCGCAAGATACGAAGATCATAAAATCAGAAATACAGGGTACGACGACACCTGCAGCGGTGTGCTACCCACCCACGGACGCAGAAAAAGTGACTATTGCGCCGGCGACACAGCGACCGGTGCGCCAAGCGCGCATTAAGGCTACGACTGCCCCGGCCATTAAGGCAAGCACTGTGTCGACACAGAAGACAGCTGGAAAACTACGCCAATCACTGTCCGAAGTTACGACGGCGCCCGAAAATAGACGAAGCAATACGAAGGCGACACCCGTCGTCAAGGCAATAACAGCGAGGGAACAAACCGGATGCGATTCGAGCGATATATCTGCTGCTGCCGGAGCCGCCCGCACTGCCACTATGACGGCTTCCACTATGTCGAAGATGCCATTGTCTCCGTGTGGGGCCACTCAATTTAATATCACTGACAACAGTGACAGCATCCACAAAACACAAGATACTAGTGATTGGAAAAGAGTTACGAGAAAACGTACTAAGAAACGCAGTGTTATAGAAGGCACTGGTGTAAAAGACGATAACCTCCAGACAGTGGTGAGGATGAGATATTTACAAGCTTGGCAATTCAAGCCGGAAACTACGGTTCAACATATCCTGACTCATTTGAAAAAAAATAACAACAACGAAGAATTTTACGTAGAAAGAAGAGATATCGAATCGAAATGGCACGCCGTCTTCGTAATAGGTGTCCCAGGAAACCTTTACGAGCAAGTAAGCGCACCGACTGCGTGGCCCCAGGGAGTTCGAGTGAGTCATTGGAATTTTCGGACGCGAACGTCGGCCAGCAGCGTCGCTCGCTAAACTCGGTATCGGAAACGAAGATGTATCCTCGGACAGGACCGGCGCCGAAGACGGGTGATCTTGCCCACCCTGCACTGCCGCGCCTCCAGTCGCCGTGTGCTACGCCCACTCTAACTATATGTCACCAAAATATAAGGTGCCTAACTAACAAGACTAAAAGCCTCGAGGTACTCTTGACTAAGGAAATAGCCTGTGACTTGATAATCATCACTGAACACTGGCTCCGCAGTCACCAATTAGTTTCCGTTACTATATGTAACTATGATTTATTGTCATACAGCTGTAGGGAACGCATAGCACATGGTGGTAGCTGCATCTACGCGCGCTCAGGTATAAATGCTCTAAATAGACAAGACTACTGCGATTTGTCGCAGGAACAAATTTTCGACGTGTGCGCCGTGCATCTACTAGATGAGGATATACTCATCGTCGGTATCTATCATTCAAATCAGACGGCTCTATCTGATTACCTAAAGTTGTTTGAAAACCTGCTTGCTAAGATATCAAACGAAAATATGAAGTGTGTGATTATGGGTGACACGAATATTAACCTTCTTGAAAATTCCAGCGCTAGAAAACAGCTGTTAGATATTATTAGTAGCTACGATTTTTGTCAGCGGGTTGATTTCCCCACGCGAGTTGTGGAGGGAGGCAGCAGTACGCTCCTGGACCATGTGTATACAAACATTCCAGGGGCGCGCATTGCCGCTGTCGCCGCTGTCGAGACGCACTTGAGCGATCATAACGCACAGCTGTTGTCGGTGCAGCGTGACGTCACACCCGCTCCTACCTTTAAACTATCGCGAAGCTTCACTGCCGCGAACAATAGGAGCTTTATAAGCGCCCTCTGGTCGATCGATTGGACCCCTATTATAGAGAAAAGTAACGGTCGTAGCGACGCTTTGGCTGAGTCTCTTGTGAACGCTTTAACAAATAAATTTAATATTTGCTATCCCATAAAAAATAAATTATGTCGTAAGAACCGCAGTTGGGTAGATGAAGAAACGCATAATTTTAAACATCTACTCTTCGATATCTTACATACCCGGAAACGTTTCCCGGGGAACATAGACTTGATTAAAAACAGTATAGAATACACGCGCAAGTATCACGCGATGCTGAAGGAAAAGCGGTTTGTTTTTTATAATAATATTATTCGCAACGATCCCAACAAATGTAAGTGTATGTGGAGGATTATCAATGCAGAGCTGGGTCGCGGTGACCGCGAACGCGTCGACTTCACAGATCTCCTGCGTGACGCCGACGGTCAGCCTTTCGTTTCCAAGAAAGAATTAGTTGACACGCTTAATCTGGAATTCGTAACGGCGGCGAGCAAGTGTGGCGCGCCGATAGCTGATGGCCCGCGCGCTTTAGCGACGCTAGCGGATGGAGCGTCAGCCAGCGATACCTCGATCCGGATAACGACTTTCACACCTACTGAAATCAGCATAATAGCCTCCAAGTACATAGCACCTAAAACGAGCACCGATCTGTATGGCATTTCCGCTAGCATAATCAAGACCGCTATTAGGCCGCTAGCAAGCATCATTGCTTATGTTTTTAACACTTGCACGCGTGAAGGCGTGTATCCGATGGTTTTAAAAAAAGTTAAAATTAGCCCATTATACAAAGGGAAAGGGAAAAAGGCCGAGGTCAAATCATACCGACCCATTTCATTGGTTCCCGCCGTGAGCAAATTGTTCGAGGTTGGACTCAATAAGAGAATTATCTCGTTTCTGTCGAGTCGCAAGATCTACACCGACAGACAGTTCGCATACCGGGCGGGGCGTTCCACTACCGACCTGGTGCGGGAGGTGGTGTGGCGCGTGCTGAGCGCGCGCGAGGCGGGACAACAAGTCGCCTTGTTGTGCTGCGACCTGTCGCGCGCGTTCGACACAGCCGACCATGCACTAATAGCGGGCAAACTACGCTTCTATGGTCTTCGTGGACCGGTCGTGTCCCTCCTGACGTCATTTATGTCGAATAGGACACAAGTGGTTGTAGGTGACAGGGGTCGGGTGGTATCATCCGAATTGGTGAATGTGATGGGAGTCCCGCAGGGTTCCTGTCTCTCCAATACCCTATTCAGCCTGCTGCTGAATGATCTCCCGGGTGCTATCGAGGACGCGGAGATATACATGTACGCCGATGACGTGGCAGCTGTGATCACCGCGCCCTCGGTTCGCGGTCTGGAAAGTAAGCTAAATCTGGTAGTGGATCGGCTCGAGAGGTGGTTCAGATCGAACGGATTGGCGCTCAATAGGGATAAAACGTTCTTTATGACGTTTAACCTCAACGGCATGATCCCTCAACCGTATAATGTAGTCGCCGGCGACTCTAAACTGAATCAAGTCCAGCACACTAAGCTACTGGGCTTCGTTATTGATAGCGCACTTGTATGGGACCACCATATAGACGAGTTGTGTGGTAAACTCGGTCGCTCGTGCTTCGCTCTGGGGCGGCTCACGAAAACAGCTTCTCGTGCAGTGGTGCGCTCGTGCTATTTTGCAACCGTACACAGCGCTCTCACCTACGGCGTCGAACTATGGGGTCGCGCCGCGGACAGACAGAGAGCGTTCGTGATGCAGAAGCGAGCCGTGCGCGCCATCATGGGAGTCACAGACGACGTCTCCTGCAAGGAGCTTTTCAAGGAGCTGAGAATACTGCCTCTGCCTTGTGAGCTTATTTTCGTAGTGGCGTTATTCACGTTCACACATCTCCATGTATTTAAAAAACGGGGGATTAACGAGACACGAGCACTGCGAAGTAACAAATATAAAGACCGCCTTATAACACCCTCGCATAAGCTCGCGAAATCGGAAAGATCTGTATATATAATGGGTCCGTCGGTATATAACAGACTACCTGAGTCCGTGCGCGATGCACCCTCCACTGTGTGCTTTAAAGTACGTTTAAAGAAGTGGCTGTTGAGCCACTGTTTCTATAATCTTAATGAATTTTACAAATTACCTGAATTTATATAAATTTAATTTTTATATTTATAATTTATACAATGATATTTTGTTACTATTTTGACTGCATTTATAATAATTATCTTTATGTTTACACTTTTCACTTATTCTCTGTATACGAATTATGTTGATTAGCTATTAATTATTTATTTTAATAGGTTGTAAGATCAGCAAAGACCTGTAACATCGGTGTTATCAATAAACAATTTGTATTTGTATTTGTATTTGTATTTTTTTAATAGGTAGGGTACGTTTCTGACGTGGCCCCATTGTAATTTCATCGAAATTTGATAAGTATCTCCAGAATCAGAATCAGAATAATTTTATTGTATCTTTACATTAATAATATGCCAGGTCTTATTGCAATAAAGTAAAATTAGTTCACCCTCACGGGCATCCAATAATAAGAAACTAAGTACCTAATTACAACGGATTACAATAATAGTTGCAACATTAACAATTTAAACATATTCTTTCTAAATCTAGCATTAAGAATACAAACACAACAACGAATTGTAAGCAAGCAATAAAATGTCAATATTCATTATAGTCGAATAGGAATAGTGATAATCAATGTCAAATTTAATTCATAGCGTCAATGTGTATTACATGTCAAAATTTGGTTCCAAAATATTCATTTAGATTATAAAATATGTTGTCAATCAACCAAATTTTTAAGCACTTTTTAAATCTATTTACCGGAAGCTCTTTAATTGTTCTCGGGAGGTGGTTGAAGACTTTTATTCGATTTATATAAGTGCTTTTGCGAACTATCATTGTTTTGCAGCTGGTAAATATAAATCATTATACTGTCTCATATGAGCTTTCCGTACACGTATGTCATATTTCGTTTTAAAAAGATTTAAATTATTTTTCACAAACAAGCATAGTTCAAGTATATATATGGCCGTCATCGTTAAGTACTTTTTATTTTTAAATAATTCTCTAAGAGATTCATCGCTTTTCATACAGTACATTATTCTGAGGCAACGTTTTTGAAGAATAAAGGTGCTGTTAACTTCTACCGAGTTACCCCAGAACATGATACCGTATGTGAGTGATATGGAGATATGGAGATAAATACCTCAAACATTGGAGAATGTAATGGTTTTAGAAGAAGAGTCCCAAGAAGATTATACACAATGGCGGTTGCTATTGCATATTCTGAAGACTAAAAAATATGACCTTAAATAATGTTTTTACATCTTTCTTCTCGTTGATTTTGGTTTTTGACAGATATTCTTACGGTAACTGTGGGCGAGATAGAAACATAGGTGGGGAGAATTAATTTGTCTTCACAGGAATGCTCTACCGGGCAAAGTCTTGTTAGAGTACAACGTTTTTGAGCATACCTAATATTTTTTGACATGACATGACGTTTGGCGAAGATGGCGGCCATATGGCGGCCATTAATGTTAATAATCGCAAATAATACTTTATATATTCATTTTGGAATACAACTAATAAATTTAAAACGGGAATTTAACGTGACTTACGCGATTTCGATGTAGCGATCGACATATGTTTCGACCTCATCCGGACGCCTTCTTCAGGATCTTGAGTGCGGGGCGCTCGCCGACGCGTTCAGCCTCGCACTGCTGGAATACAACAAGTCCGTGTTATAAAAGTGCTTGGAATTATTGTAATAAAATAGAAAATTAATTATCGTGTGTGTCAGATGCTTTAATTGCACAGGGCCATTTTGGACATTGTCCTTTGATACCTTGATGACATCATTATGACTAGTGAATATTTTCACTAGCGCGGCATTTGAAGTCAATTTTTAAGGGGTTCCGAACCCAAAGGGTACCAAATGAACACTTTCTGAGACTTTGCTGTCCGTTCGTCCGTCCGTCCTTGTGTCTATATGTGCGCACTTTACAGATCTGTATCTTCTTAACCGTAATAGGTTCATACTTGAAATTTTCACAAAGTATATATCCGTCAATGTATAACGGCCCAAACACGAAATTTATAGATGCATGTAATTTAATTAAAACTTGTTTTGCACTGAAAAGGGTAAAATAAATTATTTAAAAAAAACCGACTTCATTAACACAAACAGGCACTCAAAAGCGAAAAATAAATTACTTAATATAATTATTATAAGCGCTACCCACTTATCTATTTGAATTCGGTGCCAGCCAAGTCTAATAGGTAGTAGATAGATACTACCTACATGTATCTACGTACTTACTACTACTACATACATAGTATCTATCTACTATCCAATAGACTTGGCTGGCACCGACTTCAAATAGATAAGTGGATAGCGCTTATAATAATTATATTAGGTAATTTATTTTTCGTCTTTGAGTGCCTGTTTGTGGTTATGAAGTCGGTTTTTTTAATAATTCATTTGTAGTGGATTTAATGCATACATACATACATATAATCACGCCTTTTTCTCGTTGGGGTAGGCAGAGACTACTTTCCACATGCTACGATCCTGACATACCTCTTTCGCTTCTTCCACTTTCATGAGCGCCTTCATACATGCTCGCCGGTTACTCGCCGGTACTTTTGACTTGGCCTTTCTTTAAAACGTCTCCGATCTGGTCGTGATACGTTCGCCTAGGTCGGCCTCTACCGGCTGCCCCATTCACACTCGTCTCATAAATCTGTTTCGTCAGTCTTTCTTCATCCATCCTCTCTAGATGTCCAAACCATCAAAGCATCCCTTTCTCAATCTTTGTCACTACATCTTCTACCACACCACAACATTCCCTTACATTGCTGTTCTCCACCTTATCCATCAGAGTCACTCCAATCATACTTCTCAAACTTCTCATTTCTACAGCATTAACTTTACTTTCATACTACTTCTGCCATACCCAGCATTCACTACCAGACATGAGTGTGGGAACCAACACTCCCTTATGTACAGCCAGTCGTGCTTTTTTAGACACGTTCTGACTTCTCATAAAGTTATGCAGTGCCCCACTCACTTGGTTTCCTGCCAAAACTCTTCGCTCAATATCACTTTCATACTTACCATCTCTCGTAAACTTAGAACCCAGGTACACAAACTCTTTCACTTGTTCATACTATTAATTATTATTTTATCATACTTGATTTAATGCAAGATGCATTAAATCAAGTAAAATTAAGTAAGTAGTAGTTTTAGTTATGGGACTTCTCCTAGTCTGCTTGGGGCGGTACCACTTACTTTGCTTATTGTTTCAGCCTTGAAATAGGGATGTTTTTCGTTTTGAACGGCCAAATGTCTAGTGCAGTTATAGGGCATGTGAGCCTTTACATCTTTTTGTCTCTAGGTAACAGGTGCAGTGCAGTGACATGCAAACTTCTGGCTATCCAGAATTTTGCATGCCGCTGTATCTCTAATAGGTAGACGTCATCGTTTACCATCAGGCGAGCGTCGTGCTTGTCCTGTAACCTTATTTCATAAAAAACCTACCTACTTGTTTTAGTAAGTGCTTAAGGAAGTTAACAAAACAGCAATACCTACTCTGTGGAAAGAGGAGAGTGTCAATAAGCCCTCCATGCCCCAAGAGGCAGGCTGTAGCACACATTTCTAATGAGGCAGCGTTTATTGGACCTTGATTGGATTGTGCTCGAAGTGGGCACTTGAGGGGCTGGCCGTGCCAAGTCTATTGTTCCTAATGCTGCAGATTTTGCTACATTTATTTTTTATTTGAGACTATACCACGATCTTATATACTAAGTTGTGTCTGTCCGGAAGTAGAAGATGACTAGGAAATTAAGCGATGTAGCGCATGAATTAAGTTTAGTACATTGTTATATACGGTTAGATACGATGGTATGGACACGTAGTGAGACGACCAGGGGCCTTATTCAGTATGACCATTTTAAAGTCTTACCGTGCCGTATTACGTTATCTCCGTGTTATGGTATTCTCTATGCCAATTTCAAGTTCGGTAACGCGGTAGGGTAAGGTTATGAGCGCGTTTTGAGATATCGTGACATATGAGGACGTGTAACGCGCGCGTTTTGTATAATTTACCTATCGTGTGGCATACAGAATACAATTTTTCAATAACGTAACGTGGCGCGTTAAGGAATTTATCGCGTTATCTCATTGGTCATACTGAATAAGGCCCCAGATGACCACGTCGTGAAAAAGTGCCTTTCCATGGCGATATTAAAGAAAGGGAGATGAAGACCTTTGACTACCTGGGCGTCAACAGTCCAGCGCGATCTTAAAACATTAAACGCCACAGAGACAGATGCCAAAGATCGGCTAAAGTGGCGCCGCATAATTGTTAAAGACGACCCGCATAACGGGATAAGGCGAAGTAGAAGAAAAAGAAGAAGACATTGTTATATACGATCCAAAATGTCACCGTAGCGACGGGACTCGAACCCACGCCCTCTGGAAATCATGCCCGGCCCTGTACCAACTCAGCTACGGTACGATTATACCAGTACTTCTGAATAGTTATCACAAATGGCGCTACCAATGCATAATTGGCTAAAAATGCAATCTATTATTGTCGTCGTATCAGAAGGATCGAAAAACTTGAAACGTCGAGGTAAATTAAAAATAGTATTTGTACAGTGATAAATCTTTTATTACAGTAACTGTATGTGTATAAATCGCGAAAGCTTACAGTTTGTAAATGCTGTTTACTAGCTGGTTTGAAGAATGTGTTGAGATCGTGGTACCTAACCTACTAAGTAAGTCAAAAGACCTCACTACTCACCTTTTCTCACTGTTGCATGTCGCTATTAATTTTCCCACAAATATTTTTCTATCTAAGAACATTATCATCACTTAACATCAAGTTAGATAGTGGCCAAGTGCTTGTCTAACTTGTCTACAATAGAATAGATAAACTTGTATGGCGGAATAGTATATAAATAAAAGGTTCAAACGCCCTTCGCAACTGCATAATTTGCTCGGCAATCGATAGCGAGTATAGCCGATTGTACCGTGACCATTGCCGCGCGTGTACCGAGCGCCGGTTGTTGACCCGGCACGCGGCGGGCAATGGATGCGGTGAACTGTGGCAATCGTGGCCGGAAGTTGGTTGTACGCTTTGGTAGGACGCGACGCAGTGAAAGTAAATGATAGGTTTATGTTGCAGAACATTAAACTTTTTATACTAGACGCAATTTTTTTATATTATAAATTGACAAGTAGATTGTAAGCTTAATAGATGTCGATAACGTAGGCCTATGAACCTACCTAAAGACCTAAGTTAAATATTGTTGACCATAAAATTTACTTGATGATCAAAATTTGCCCATTGCATTACGAGCTAAGTAGATATATTGAATGTTTTAATTGATATTACTTTACTTAACTTTAACCTTAATAACTTATTTTATAAACTTAAATAACTTTAACTTAACTTTAATAAAACAAAATAAGCTTTTACATAATCTAGAACCAGAGTAAGTCAAAACAAAGTAAAAACAAACGTAACGAGTCCAATCAGACCTGGTTTATCATCTGTGGCTTATAGTGTATCAAATTAGGCTTACAAGATTTGACCCGAACATACATACAGTCATACATACAGACATTAGACATAGATACTAACATTGCAAGTTAAATTTAGTTGGAGGTTATGTAAAATGGAACGTATTTCAAAACACATAGCAGCATCTCACAGCAATCATCAGCAGTGACGTATCAACTGTATATAAATAAATATTGTTGCTAAGGTAAACAATATTCTCGCCAAATTTTTTTTCTAGCTATTGGAGTGTTTTGCTTTATTTGACGGTTTGTCATTAACGATACGTTACATCGGAAAATTGCGATGACATAAAACTCCGCGGTTTCCATGGAAACATTTGACAAAACCGACAGCAGTGGCGTCATTGAAGTACGTCCATTTTCACGCCATTATATAAAGTATAGTGACTTCAAAACCGGATTTTTGAAAAATAATATGTCATAGTTTTTTTAAGCTATTGCATAGCTTCTATCGCGGGCCTTGAGCGTGGAGACGGAATCCAGAAATTCCGTAACGAAATTAAAACCTATCACCCCAACGAACCTCATTTTTTAAGCCTTAGCGTAGTAGAGCTAAGGTCGTCTTTGGTTTCACACATCATTCAATTTAATAGTAAAACTTGATAAAATGAAACACTTGCGTGTGTTAACGGTGTACAACGCCATCTATCGGATTTCATCCCCACTTCACATGTAGGGGAGCTACCCTAACCGCTTATATACCCCTCGGACCGGCTAATTTTGATTTTGTCTTCTCGTTCGATTTTCAAATATAAATTCCGAATTCTATTTTCAAATTATGTCAAGGGTGAACAAGTCTTCGGAACTTTACATAGTTCCTCCTTGTTAAACACTCACTGCCTTCATACATGTAGCCGTGACACAGATAGGTGTATAGGTATTTATCATCTATGTACAACAGTGAATATCTGTACTCTGTCTCTATCTGTAAATATGAATAAACAAAGTGCATTTATAAATGAAGAAAGTCACGAAAAAAATAGTGAAAGAAAATGAGTGAGTACTCTATATACATACATTTTGTAAACTTTAAACTTTCGCGATTTGAACACATAGTTATAAATATGAAAATACGGCACTTATCGCGCCTAAAACATTAATTTTATCGTGGTCGTCTCGTGACCACGATCAATGCAACTTGGTCGAAACGTCGAGTTAAATAAAATTAATGTTTTAGGCGCGACAAGTCCCGTATTTTCATATTTATAACTACATACATTTTATTATTACTATCACAAATGTAGTATTATTTTTTGTTTTGTTAATTTATATATAATACTGCTATAAAGATAACCAAATGTTTGATATTAAAATGAGCGATATTAAAAGTAGCTCACTTCTCATTTATTTAATAAAAGAAAAAAAATTGTTTTCTTATCGGTCACCAAGCTCAAAAAGTGTAACTTGAATTAATATCAAAGAAATAAAACATTAAATTAAAAAATCAAAAAACCCGACTGCGCAAAAAGTGAAGTGTTAAAAAACGAACTGAAAAGAAAAAACAAGTAAGTCTAGTAGTTTAGACTTCTGTTTAGGGATATCAAAAAACTATACCATTTAAATTCTTTCTCGGTCGATACACTCATAAAATAAATTATACATTGTTATATGGAATGTAGAGACTTTAACAGTCGGGACACATTATTAATGTGTTGTTGTTTGATTTTTTAATTTAATGTTTTATTTTACACTTTTTAGTTAAGTAAAGGGCGGCAAATTCCGTACTATTAAACGACTATACCAAAAGGAAGAGGTTGTTTGTTACCTCAGAACTCCATCAATTCTTAACCGATTTGGAAAATTCTTTTTTTGTTTGAGATAATATGATTTTCGTTTGGTATCATTGTAATTTTATTGAGATCTGATAAGTAACTTCAGAGATAAGCACCGCAAACTTGTTACTGAAAGTGACTAACGCGGCATGTAAAATCGTTTTTTTTTTATTTGTACGATCATAAATTATTTGTTATAAATATATTTTGAATCTCCATTTCAAGACCTTTAATTCGATACCCCACACGATAGGTTTTGAAAAAAAAATTTTTTTTGAACCCCAAATTTTGGCGTCTCAAATCCGCCATTTTGAATTTATCAATTTTTTATGTTTTCGTTGACACTCGCGCTGGCATGGCGAATCTATTGACGTGCCAATTATCAAAATCGGCCCACGCGTTTGGTGTCTAGTGTGCCACAAAGGAACAAACATACATACATATATACATATATAGACTGATAAACACATTACCTCTTCTTTGCGTAGCGCATTCGGGTAAAAAAATACTGCATAAATAAAAAAATGCTATGCAATAGCTTTACCGCGGCAGTCCCCGAGTGCCACACGTCTTTTTTTTTATAATACTCGTGTTCTCTTCTACGTATAATTATTTAAAATGGAAGTAAACATAAAGGTATTGCATCATTCTGAGGCCGAGCTATTGAATATTGTCTAAAAGTTTATGAAGACGTCGTCGCACCATCAGTTTAGCATACAGACTATAGTCTACCGCAAGTAGGTCATCGCCGTCGCCGGCGCGGCGCGCATCGATCCGGAAACCGCGCATGCGCACCGCGAAACACGACTTTAACCACCTAGCAATAAAGTCCATTATGTCGATGAACCTATTGAAAAACCCGATCCTAAAATGTACATTCATTTCAGCTTTAAGCTGCAAAAGAATTAGAACCTTCACTGTCTACGAAAAAGACGCATTTTTTAAGTGTTGAAACCTTGAGAGGTAGTGCATGAAAATTTTAGTGTTTTCATCCATAATTTCAAGGCTTTAAAGTTTATTTTAAAAAGGGACTTAGAATGAAGTTCTGAAGAATTGGTGGTGTTTATAATGCATGAAAGCAGCTGTGCTATAAAGTTCATTTTCGTGTGACAACTATATTTGACTACGTTACAAAGGGACCAAAGTTATCATTTTGATTCACAGACGTATAATATTTGTACGTCTGTGTTTTGATTGACCTTCAGTTATTGAAGTCTACTAATTTACTAGTAGATCAAACGATTAGATGGTTTTATGACAATTTTGAACCATATTTATACTTTAGGCTGATATTCTGAGTATATTTATATATACTACCTAGCTGATACCCGCGACTTCGTTCTCGTACATCAAGGATTTTATGACTGTAAAGCTCTGTCAATCACCATTTGTGTGATGTGAGTTATTTAAGTTATGTATATAAATCATGTTTTTTTTTAAAATAGCCTATGTTCATCCTCATGCTATAACGTATCTCTTTGTTAAATTTCAGTAAGATCGGATCGTCCGCTTAGACCTGATTAGGTAACAAACAGACAGCGTGACAGAGTTACTAACGTTTTTATAATATTCGTCTGGATAGGCTAGGTTTACATTATCGTGCCTTTTTCGTTCTGATATTCTCATTAGATAGCATTGACGTCAGATGTTCAGAGAGGGCAAGGTAATTTGATCCGGAGCTCCACCTCAATCAGTAGGTCACAATAATGTTGCTTTTAGCGTGTGTATGTTTACTTTCTTGAGGGCCCGGTGGCGTAATCGGGAGAACGTTCGGCTTTGATGCCGTGGTACCGAGTTCAAACCGCCGTGCACCAATGGATTTTTCTATCGAAAAATGTATGTGCGATTCTCACAGTGGCCCTCCGGTGAAGGAAAAACATCGTTAAGAAACCAACAAAACCCCCGCATGGTGGTAGGACACTATCTAGTGTCCGCCTGGCCAGCTACCACCCTCAAGTTAGAAAATCTGTCACCAAACATCTAAGGTGTTCCGGCAGCTATCCTTGAGAGCCAGTTCCCATTCTAGGCCTAGCGTGCTTACCATCTTCGACCGCATCATCACTTACCAACAGGTGAGATAGTGGTCAAACGCTAGCCTATAACGTATAAAAAAAAAAAAAAAAACTGCTAGATAGGTATTTGAAGTTTCTTTATATTATACTAACTGTGCCCTGCGGTTTTACCCGCGGAGACATCGTTCTCGTGGGAATATCAGGAAAAAAGTACCCCATGTGCTTGTGTGTTCCAGGCTATCTGATACATACCAAATTTCAGCTCAATCGGTTCAGTAGTTTAGCGTCAAATAGTAACAAGCATACATCCATACATCCATACATCCATACATCCATACATCCATACATCCATACATCCATAAATCCATACATACATATATACAAGCGGCAATAGCCCAATGGATAGGGTGTCGGACTGGCAATCGAGAGGTCGTGAGTTCGAATCCCACCCCACCCATTGCACTATTGACGTGAACCCACTCCAGACACAAGCATATTTAGCTTAGTTGGAGGGGTTAACAAGAATACTAGTAATGTGCAACCCACATTGCGAGTAATCTTTAAAAAAAATAAAAAAATAAAATACAAACTCTCGCATTTATAATATTGAAAAGGACTAGCTATGCCTGCGGCTTAGCTAATTCTAAAAAGAAATTGTTTTTGCCAGTTATTTGTACCTTACATTAAAATATGCACCGTACACATTTACAATATTAATGAATTCACCGGCATTGATAAAATAAACTTTATTTCTTATTTACTCACGTGTACTTTATTTTTGGGATTCCGTACCCAAAGGGTAAAACGGGACCCTATTACTAAGACTCCGCTGTCCGTCTGTCTGTGTTTGTCTGTCTGTCTGTCTGTGTCACCAGGCTGTATCTCATGAACCGTGGTAGTTAGACAGTTGATATTTTCACAGATGATGTATTTCTGTTGCCGCTATAACAACAAATACTAAAAACAGAATAAAGTTAAAAATAATAGAGGGAATAGAATAGAAAAAATCCCCATACAAGAAACG